>OY992876.1:325032183-325087183 GCA_963921405.1 Cepaea hortensis | reverse complement strand
ATGCACAAAAGAATTCAGGAGCTTACTAATCAAAGAACACGTACATCAGCAGGCTGCCTAAAGACAAAAGATGGAAGAGTCATAATAGAAAAAGATCAGATCTTACATGAATGGTCAGATTATGTGAAAAACCTTTATGGCGATAACAGAGACGAACAGTATAATGTTCAAAATAATAATGAAGGACCAGCAATTTTAAAGATGGAGGTTCAGAATGCTCTTAACCATATGAAATCTGGCAAGACCCCCGGTTCAGACAGCGTCACAACAGAAATGATTAATGCTTTAGAAGAATATGGAATAGATCAAGTTACCAGTCTGCTTAATACAATATATGATACTGGAAATATACCTCAGGAGTTATGTAATTCTGTATTTATTGCAATCCCAAAGAAATCAGGAGCCTTGGAATGTGATCAACATCGAACAATTAGTATAATGAGTCACATCACGAAGATTTTGCTAAGAATTATCATGCAAAGAGTTAGGAGGAAATTACAACCTGAAAAAGGAGAAGAACAATGTGGGTTTGTAGAAGGCAAGGGTACAGTAAATGCTGTGTATATACTGAGAAACGTAATCGAACGTTCTATAGAAGTAAACAAAGATCTACACCTTTGCTTTATTGACTACACAAAGGCTTTTGATAAAGTGAGACATGTCAACATGATAAGGATGCTTGAAGATCTACAAATTGATGGAAAAGATCTTAGACTTGTAAAAACCATATATTGGAAACAACAAGCTGCCATAAGAGTTGATAATGAAGTAAGCCAATATCAGCCTATTAAAAGGGGTGTGAGACAGGGATGTGTAATGTCTCCAGATCTGTTTTCCCTGTACAGTGAAAGTATTTTCCGAAATATTGAAGATATGGAAGGAATCAACATTGGGGGACGATGCATCAATAACATTAGATATGCAGATGATACGGTCTTGATTGCAGACAATGAACAGGACCTGCAAAATTTAGTAGATGCGATTGTTACACACAGTGAACAACTAGGTTTGAATTAAATTGTAAAAAGACACAGACTATGGCCGTCACTAGGAAGGACGAAATACCACAATGTAATATACAAGTAAATGGGAATATTCTTCAACAAGTGAGCAGGTACAATTATCTCGGAACAGTAATAACATCTGATGGGAGATGCCTTGAAGAGATTAGAACAAGAATCGCCATGGCAAAAGTAGCCTTTAGCAAGATGAAAAACATATTGACCAATAAAAAGATGTCAATTGAAACGACAAAGAGTGTTGAGATGCTACATTGAACCTGTACTTTTATATGGATGTGAAGCGTGGACAATGAGCAGCCAGGCTGAAAAACATCTGATGGCTGTAGAGATGTGGTTTCTGAGGAAAATGCAAAGAATACCATGGACAGCCAGAAAGACCAATGAACAGGTCCTTCAAGAAACAAATGAAGATCGTAAATTGATTAGAGAAATTAGACGTAGACAGTCAAAATTTTTTGGGCATGTTATGAGAAGAAATGGATTGGAGAATTTGGTGACAACTGGTAAGATCGAGGGGAACAGACCAAGGGGAAGACCTAGAAGCAAGTACCTGGATGGCTTGGCCTTGTGGCATGGTCGAGACAGAAACACGGAGCTGATCCACGACTCTGGTGATCGAGTGAGATGGCAGAACATGACCGCCCACTCTTACCGGCATGGCACATGATGGATGTATGTATGTATGTATTTATGTATGTATGTATGTATGTATGTATGTATGTATGTATGTATGTATGTATGTATGTATGTATGTATGTATGTATGTATGTATGTATGTTATGTACGTATGTACGTGCATGCGTGCACGCGTGCGTGCGTGCGTGTGTGTGTGTGTTCGATGGATGGATTGATGGATGTTGTAGTATACACTGTTGGGTGGATGAATTGATGGATGGGTGGAATGAATCCATTTATGGAAATAAAGATGGATGGATGGATGAATAATTTGATGGTGGTATTTATCGTTGCATGGATGGTTACCCGCATTCACACCTGATGAAACTAATATCTAGGTCACATAATCTGTGACCGTATCAGGCTCTTGACCCAGATTATTACTGCCCGGTTTACCAATGTCTGAATCGTGGGGTTAATGGGCCGGGTGTGGCCAGGTGATTACCTACGGGTATAATAATCAGTGTCTGTGTGACGTTTGGCAAACTGATTTCAATGAGACAGGGAGAGAGAGAAGCGGCTTGTCTCAGCATTTTATAAACTTGTAAGTACACTCTTAGCATTCCAACTTAGAGGAATTGCTGTTCGTAACAACTGTGATTATTTTAAGCATATCAGCAACACTTAGATATAACATGTTCTGTTAGTGTTTGCTTGAGCTGTTGTGTCCATACTATTTTGTTACAGGCATGTTTTGTTGTTGTTGAGAACTGAATTGTTATATCGATGATCCTTTAACTCTCCCAGTTGAATTTTTAGTTGTACTCCTTGAACAAGGCAAGCTGCAAATGCTGCCGGATCAACAAAGCAATGTTCTTACATCTTTAGGAGCTTTGATTCTAGACCAGTTGCTGACCAAGGCTTAGGGTCTGGTCTACCCTGCAATGTCATTTAGTCTTTAGGTTACATTTCCTCTCACCAGGACAGTGCTCGTGCCCTCCCCCCCCCCCTCCCCCAATTGCAATCCTCCGTTGACACAATGTGGTGTGCCAGGTTTGGTGAGCGCCGGCGAACGTTCGGTACTAAACTATTCTTAAACCACATACCGAATATTGCTCAGATTAAAGGACTGCTGTATATACATGAGAAATTCAAAACTTTTTTTGACAAACTAGAAATGGATGGTGCTACATCTCATTTAATTTTGCTTTTATACTTCCTCCTAGACTATCAGCTGTACAAAATAATTGTTGATATTGACGAAGAAACTTCCAGAAGCTTGATGAAGAAATATTGTCAGAACTTTCAGAAAATTATTGGAGAAAAACTCTGGCCATATTGCGGCAGTTCTTTGGCAGTTACTGCAGCATTCCTTGCTGGAGTTGATATTAGAGTCAAAATAGAGACATAGTAGAGTCAGTTGTTACTAAGACGAAAGGGAATGTGGACACCAATAAATGGGTCAATGATTGGATAGCTTTTGCTGTTGTTCTGTCTGTTGTTCCAACTGTTATTTAATTCATCAAAGATTTAAATCTTTCTTCTGAATCATCTGCTGTATGTTAAAGTAGCAGGAATTGTAGAACAAAAGCCGAAAAGGGATTTTGACTTATTTTTTTTTATCCTCCACCAAACAAAGCAGAGTTTGATTACTCCAGAAACAAATGCATTGAGGGTGAAGTCACCATGTTTTAAACATTACGGCAAGCAACTACACAACTTTTTTTTTCACAACTTATAGTTTTTTTTGTTGAGAAAATGAACATAGGTTTCCACTGCTAAAAGCAATTGCGAAAATTGTGTTGGCCATACTAGTGTCTTCAGCAGCAGTAGAGCGCTTAATTTGTGCAGCTGGATTGTTGTTGTGTAAGTTACGAAAACGGATGTTACCAACTCTCGTTATAAACTGTGTGCATATCAGATTTGCATGTAAGATGAAAATTGTCGAAATGGTTCAGGGATTGCCTGGATTAACTGAATTATTAGAAACAGTCGATCAGCAGGAAATTGATAATGTGCTGAATGAGCAGAGTAACTTAGAAACAGAATGAAAGTGTCAGAATGACACTGAATTGTCATGTTTAGATAAAACTTTGTTTTAATAAAATACTCTTAAATATTAAAATTAATAAATTATGTTGTTTTACATGTCTCTTTGTACATGTAATCCTATTTAGTAGGGACTAACCCTAAACTTTCATAAATTTCATAATTTTATTCGAACTGTATTCCATATTAATATTTTCATGCGAATCCAATCGGATGGGATGGGATGGGACAGGCATAAATTACCATGGAATGGGATGGAATGGGACTGAAAAATGTGTCCCCTGTGCAAGCTTGGAGACAGCCCGGATAATGGATATACTGTGGGTGTGTTTACCACAGCTTCTCTCGGTGCGGTTCATTGTAGGAGATAAGGGACAGATACGTGTGAATGAGAGACAGCACGGATGATGGGTATACTGACGGTATAGGGCCCTCTGCTTCTCTCGTTGCTGTTGATCTCTTGCTAAGTGCAATGAGCAAGAAAGAAGTAATGATATTATAAACACCCACAGACACACACACACACACGCCATATCCTATTGATTCGTACATACAGACATATATACGTATGTATTTTCGCATACACACAGAACAGCATATCCAGTAAGGCTGCTCTCCTGTTAGGGGATTTTGTGGTCAGGAAGGACTAGTGATATCCTTATGAGTTCACACTATATTGCGAACAAAAGAAGTACAATGAGTGGCATTGCAAGATGCCATAGGTAACTTCGTACTAGTTCGGTCACTCGGAATCTCCCCGAGAGAGATAGAGTAGAAGATACCTTTAGCAGAGAAAATAACTATACTTAGAGACATGGAGAGGGTGACAACTGGGAGGGTGGGGAAGCAAAAGATGGGAAGGGGAAGGGGGAATGCCTCTGATTAAATGAAACTATGTTGGGTGTTGAGGTCATGTGGTATTAGGCAACCCACAGAGAAGATGAGTCGGTTTTCTACAATTTTGCAATGATTAGCATCAGACGAGCAAGACTGGATGGCAGTGACCTGGACATCGGAAGCACCGTGGTAATTTGTGCTGTTGAAGTGGGTGGAGACCGGCTTAGGGGTGTTGTTGTGGATGTCCTGCAGGTGATGGCGGAATCTGTCTGCTAGCTCGAGGCCAGTCTAATCAATATACTTCATATGACAACATTTGCAGATGATGGTATAGATTATGTTACGACTGGTGCAGGAAAATGTTTCCTTTTAGCGAAAACTGCTTTTAGGGACTAGCACCACTGGGTCGTGTAACACACATGGACAAGTCTTGCAACGAGGTCTTAGGAAAGCCTTAGTACCCAACTTGGATGGTGGGGGTGAGATACCTGTACCCTACTATGGACGAGTACATCTTTGAGGTTACAGTCACCTCTGTAAGCCACTAGTGGTTTCTCTGAAAATAACGCGCTTGTGCTAGGATCAGCTAGTAGGATAGATATATGTCGAAAGAGGATATTTTTAATGCAATATTGTGCGGCTGGTAGGTAAGAGATAGAGAGAGAGTACCGGTCGAAGACAGAGCGCAGCGGAAAGCTGACGACAGGGCATGATCAGGATAGTTACGGAGTCTGAAGATGTTCAACATTTCGTGGGGACTGAGGCGAAAATCTTCATCATCTTGGCACAGTCGTCGTAGACGCAGAAGTTGATAGTAAGAAATTGCGTCCTTACAGGACTGCCGTGGTGAGACCACGAGTTCCAACGGAAACCGTATGGTCTAAGAAGTTGACAGACGACGAAGAAATATGGAAAGTGAGTTTGATAGCAGGATGAAAATTAGAGAAGAAGTCTATGAAGTTTTCGAGATCCGTTAATGGCATATTATTGACACCAAAACCATCATCGGTGTACCGCCTGTATAGTTCAGGGACTTTGCCATTATATATTAGGGACGTTCATTTGAAACCCGTTCCTATGACTTTATTACAAAAGCAGGAAAGAAACATTAACATGTGTGGTAGAATTAAACAAAGCATTCATTTTGAATGAATTATGCACCGTGGGTTGGTCAGAAGAAGTCGCCGTAGGCATTCAGGCAAGCATCCCATTACTTAGTTAGGCTGCGAATGCCGTCCACAAGAAAGGGTTAGTTAGTTAGTTAGTTAGTTAGTTAGTTAGTTAGTTAGTTAGTTAGTTAGTTAGTTAGTTAGTTAGTTAGTTAGTTAATTAGTTAGTCGCGGTTCCAACTTCATGGCAACGGGTCGTCCCCATATTGCTCCGTTCCTGTGCCAGTGACTATCACAAAATGCTCCTCACTGCCTTATGTGAACAATGGAATAGACAGGAGTGTCGGCAAGCCAACAGCCCGCACAGGTACACTGTGCATAATGCCGCTGCCAGAATGCCAACACAAAAGTCCTCCACGAAAAATGCAGTTCATCGTCGATGAAAACGGAAGTCACCAGAAAGACTACAATGACCGGGGTTTTATCCCATATGGCTCGGTCTCTTTCTGCAGGGCGACCCATCGAAAGCGCCGCACAAAGCACGAACTCCGTAGCTACAGCGACGACTCCCAGGAGTCTCCTGAAAAAATGCACTCGTGAACCGAAAAGGCAAACCAGTCAATCCAGCAACAGCTGGCTGTCATCGTTCAGAACATATAGTTCACGCAAAATCAACCGCGGACAGATGCAAAAGCATTCCACGCGAAATTCACAGCTCACAGTGTCGCGCCACGCACTCACTCATTAGCAGGGCGACGGAACCATAGCCTCCTTAGTCGCCTCTTACGACGTGCATGGTAGGCATTAGTGTTACTATTCTTTGCTCACCCGTATGGGCCCCGGCAACACACGGGCGAAGAAAGGGTTGTGGTTGCTCACTGAACCAAGTGTTTACCGCGTTCATTACGTCTGCATCTGTGTGAAATCGTTGTCTCTAGAGAGCTTTTTTTAGAGGTGAAATGAAAATGACATGATCATGTTCAACATAAGCAATTACGCTCGGTGCGGCACGAACGGATTTCAAATGAACGCCCCTTATAGTTGTCATGTATATCAAGGTGGCCCATGAAGAGGCAGGCATAGCTCGGGTCCATTTTAGTACTCAAGGCAACACCACTGATCTGATTGAAGTACTGGCCATTAAACTCACGTGTGTGAGAGAGTGAATGAGAGAAAGTGCTTGTGTGTGTGTGTGTGTGAGAGAGAGAGAGAGAGAGAGAGAGAGAGAGAGAGAAGGGGGGGGGGAGAATGAGTGAGTGACGCGGAGTGAGAGAAAGGTTGTGGAAGAGAGGAAGTAGAGAAAGTTTGTGAGGGAGAGGGGAGGTAAAGAAATTAAGAGAGATTGGGAGTGAGAGAAAGTTTAATGGAGAGAAAGAGAGTGAGAGAAAATGTGTGTGTGTGTGTGTGTGTGTGACAGAGAGATTGAGATAGAGTGAGAGGGGGAGAGTGAGAGAAAGTAAGAGAGAAGGGGGAGTGAGAGAAAGTATATTAGAGAGAAGAAGAGTGCGGGAACGTGTGTGTGAGAGAAAATGTTTGAGAGAGAGAGAGAGAGAGAGAGAGAGAGAGAGAGAGAGAGAGAGAGAGAGAGAAAGTGAGAGGGAGGTGGTGAGAGAAAGTGAGAGAAAGTATGTGTGCGAGAGAAAGAGGGAGAGGGAGAGAGAGATGAAGTCAGAGAGATAGAGAGAGAGCGAAAGAGAGAGAGAGAGAGAGAGAGAGAGAGAGAGAGAGAGAGAGAGAGAGAGAGAGAGAGCAAGAATTGTTTTAATAAACATCTCTGTCTCCTGACATATGCAGAAACCACCAAGACCAACCATGTTGAAGCTCCTAATCGTGTTTGCCACAGTGGTGTCTATTACATCATTATGGATGCCTAATTGCCCGCTTGTCTGTCATGTTACGTGCCGAGACCGACAGTATGGCTGCAACATTGGTAAGGCATTGTTAAATAACTAGCAGAGCCAGGCATTTGGGAATCATATCTGTATGCGCTGCATGTTGACATGTCTGTTCTTGTTTTATTAAAATTGTATTAATATATCTTAACTTTTTTTTTATAGGGGGAGGGGTCGGCATGGATGAATAATTTCACGCAATTACACTTTTCTCCTGGCCACGGTGTATGGGGATCGTGTATCACATAGGTTAGCTGGCTAAAACCTTAACCTCTCGTCCTTGACTTCTTGTCTTTGACTTTAAGACATAAATTACAATTACCTCAAAGTCGGAGTGCGTTCCAAGGATAGAACACTGGGAAACTGAACCTCACGCAATATTATGTTTATCTGTGTATACGAGGGCGAGTCAATAAGTAAGTCACACTGTTCTGTTGGATGGCAGGTAAATGTAGTTGGTGTTTTCTACATGTGTCATTAGGTGACAGCAACATATAACTTTATATTCCCGTTCGTCAGGTCGCGCTAGGTGTCTTATGCGCATGCGCAATGCATAAACAAAATGGCGACTGTACTTACGGAGTGTAAAGCCAAAAAGCAACGTGCTGTTGGGAGTTTGTTTTGTTTTGTTTTGTTTTTTTGTGTGGATAAAAGGACTGTCTGCAAAGGACATTCATAAAGAAATGCTTCCTGTTGATGCTGACAAATGTGTGTCCCGTAAAGCGGTGCATAGCTGGGTGGAAAAATTTTCTCAAGGACACTTTAAAGTTTGTTGATAACATCCGATCTGGTCGTCCCGTTGAGATTGCAACAGAAGCATCCATGCTGGAGGAGATGATTAGAGGTGACAGGCGAGTATCGATAGACTGTAGCATTTGCAATAGGGTGTTCACAAAGTTCTATAGATGCTTCATGTTACAATGCGATGAAAACATCCACAACTGCTGACTAGAGGAGTGTTGCTTCTTCATGACAATGTCAGACCATACACGGCTCCATTCACTCAGGAGAAAATTAACCAACTAAGGTGGGAAATTATGGAACATCCACCTTACAGCCCGGACTTAGCCCCTAGCGATTTCCACCTTTTTGGTCCACTGAAACCCCACCTAGGCGGGAGACATTTCGCGCATGACGCCGAAGTTGAATGTGAAGTGAAAACGTGGTTTAGAAAACAGAGCACGCAGTTCTATGCAGCCGGTTTTGGAGGACTGATAAAACGATAGGATAAGTGCATCAATGTAGGTGGGAATTATGTTCAGAAATAAAGGGACAATCTATGTATAAAAATACACTGGTTTCAAGTTTTTATCATATTTAGTTATTTTTCTACAGCCATTTGTGACATACTTTTTGACTTCCCCTTGTATGTTGATGTGTAACTACAGAAATATGTATGTTGAATGCTTCATCTTCACGTGTAACTACAGAAATATGTATGTTGAATGCTTCATCTTTACGTGTAACTACAGAAATATGTATGAAAAATGCTTCATCTTGACGTGTAACTGCAGAAATATGTTGGTTGACCTCTATATGTTGACGTGTAACTACAGACATACGTATGTTGACCTCTATATGTTGACGTGTAACTATATAAATACGTATGTTGACCTCTACATGTTGACTTGTAACTACAGAAATACGTAGGTTGACCTCTATATGTTGACGTATAACAACAGAAATGCGTAGCTTTACCTCTACATGTCGACGTGTAATTACAGAAATACGTAAGTTGACCTCTATATGTTGACGTATAACTACAGAAATACGTAGGTTGACCTCTACGTGTTGAAGTGTATCTACAGATATACTTAGTTTGACCTCTACATGTTGACGTGTAACTACAAAAATATGTAGGTTGACCTCTATTTGTTGACGTCTAACTACAGAAATACGTAGTTTGACCTCAATGTATTGACGTGTAACTACAGAAATGTGTGTGTTGGCCTCTACGTCTTGACGTGTAACTACAGAATTGGATAGACTGACATCTACATATTAACGTGTAACTAAAGAAATGTGAATGTTGACTTCTATATGTTGACGTGTAACTGCATAAATGTTTATGTCGACCTCTATATGTTGACGTGTAACTACAGAAATGTGTATATTGACCTCTGTATGTTGACGTTTAACTAGGAAAATGCGTATTTTGACCTCTCATCTTGACGTGTAACTACAGAAATGTTTATATTGACCTCTATATGTTTAAGTGTAACTACAGAAATGTTTATATTGACCTCTATATATTGAAGTGTAACTCCAGAAATATGTACGTTGACATATATATATATGTTTATGTTTATGTGACGGTATGTTTATCTATAAGTCATATGTTGATAAATGTATGTATGTATCGTGGATACATTAAAGAATAAATGCATTCATATGACAAGATCTGCATGCTGATGAAGTCAATCTACTAAAGACGATAAAACAAAGAAAATTGAAATATTTTGGTCACTCGAAAGATTATGAAAGTTTGGAGAGAATAATAAATAATGGAGGGGTATATGCCCGGGAAGAGTGGAAAGGGAAGGTCAAAGAGAAGATGGATGTAGGATTTGGCAGATGATCTCCAGGGGTGTGTATCGGACGCGGGACATATCGCTTACGATCGAGAAGATTCCCGTATGATTGTTAAGGGAGCGAAGTTCTGCTAAGGACATGTTACTGAATTAATTAATTAATGTTGAAATGTATGCACCTTTACTGCTATCAACTCAGCATATTTGATAATATACGTTGCCTTGTATATGAGGTACCACGTTTATATGTTAATATGTATAAGTTTATTTGCGCACGCTCTAATGTGACCATGCTGATGTGTATGAGAATTTGAGTATGTTCTCGATAGAAGAAGAGTACGAACAGGAGAAGCGGAGGATGGAGAGGAAAGGGGGGCACGGATGAAGAAGAAAGTGGACGTGGAGGAGGAGACGAAGATGGAGCAAAAGAAAGAGGAGGAGAGGAAAGGGAGTAAGGGCGTAATTTGCAAGTGCCTCAGAAGTCGACATGTGTTTGCCTGGTAGCGAGGGACGCTAGTAATAGGGAAAGCTAATTGATCCACACGCAAAATCAGTCCAGTGCACTAGAAGTAGTGTTGTTGTTTGTCCATCCAGAATGAGATGACCATCCACTCATTCACTTCATCCAGTAGGGTTGAAAGTATGGAACCGTGAGTTCTAATATGGCTGATAAGGCTTATTCTGGTTCGAATTGTTCTTTGACAATGTGGGCAAAGAATGCTTGACGTTCCAGGTGAAGGATCTCCTGCGGTTGTTTTTCTGTCCAGCCTTTTCTTCACAGCTTTTAAAGTAGTAGCAAGTGTATGAACTACGTTTGATTTCAAAGCGAGCGAACGGGGGGAAAAAAAACATTTTTAACGCATAAAATACTCCGAACAACAGTAACAGTTTGAATTAGCTTAGATACGATGCCTCCATTTCTCACAATATAAGATTAACAAACCTATGCACAGTTCGTACTGTATAATATTAACAAACGTAGGAACAGTTTGATTTATCTTAGCTACGATGCCTCCATTTCTCACAATATAAGATTAACATACGATATACCGAACAACAGTAACAGTTTGAATTAGCTCAGTTACGATCCCTCCATTTCTCACAATATAAGATTAACAAATTTATGAACAGTTCTCACTGTATATGGTTAACAAACGTATGAACAGTTTGAATTCGCTCAATTACGATGCCTCCATTTCTCACTATATAAGATTAACAAACTTATGAACAGAATCAAAATAGTAATCCACTGCTCAAGGACCAAGTCAAATCAACCACAGAAGGTCGACCCTCTGCTCCCATGAGGCCACATTAGAATAGTCTGCTGAACAATACGTCCATCTAACTGTTCAGTAGTCTGCTGGACAATGCACCCATCTAGCTGCCCAATCGCCAACTCTCCACACTTTGCACGTGCGTAGCTCCCATATATTCAGTTATCCCTGAGCAAGATGGCATCTGGGTTATAACAGAGGAGAGGAAGGTGGAGTCGAAGAGGAAGTAGAAGATGAAGTATGAGGACTGGGAGAGGGAAGAGGAGGAGGAGGAGGGCGAGTGGGAGACGTAGGACGAGAAGGAGGAGGAGTAAGAGGAGAAGGACGAGGATAAGGAGGAGAAGAGGAATCAGAAGGTCTAGAGCAGTGGTTCTCAACCTTTTTTGGCCCGTGGCCCCCCTTCGCCATATTTTTAGGACGTCATTCCTCCCTAACCATATTTTTAGAACGTCATTCCCCCCCCCCTTTCGTATTTCCTCCCTAATAATTCCCCCTTGCCCCTACACAGTTTACGTAATAATTGAAGCTAAATTTCATACACATACTAAAACAAGTCTAGACATCTACATAAAACGTTATTTGCGGATCTACTTACGTTATAAAATGAATTTCAGAAGGGTGATACGTACAGAACCGTAAAGTATGAAGGGAAAAACAACATCAAGTAATCGGTTCTTGTATTAACGCAATCTAGAAATAATCTTAATTCCCTCCCCCCCCCCCCCTGGAAACCCTAAAATTCCCGGGGGGGGGTAATTCCCCACCGGTTGAGAACCACTGGTCTAGAGGGAGAGCGAGGAGGAGAAGGCAGAGAAGAAGTAGCGAAAGCAGCAGTACCAACAGCTCTAATGTGAGTATACTTACTTGTGTATTCAGGTACGTGTTCAGTGTTGAATCGTGTTCAAGTACGTGTTCAGTTGTGAATCATTTATATATCTTGTTTGTTAAAATTACACATCTTTTACGTGACGTCACAATCAACCCCAGCATTTTGGTTACTTGTGATTTTTTGGCAAGTTTATGTTCAGTAGTTTTCCATAGCTTTCTGAACGTTTGTATAGAAACCCAACGCAAAGCGGTCCGATGCCAAATCGCCCACAGCTGTGTTTGATACGTGGTTCTGTTTGTAGCGAGCTGGTTCTGTGGCGAGCCGGTTCTGTGGCGAGCTGGTTCTGTGGCGAGCCGGTTCTGTGGCGAGCCGATTCTGTTGCGAAGGGGTTAGGCATGCAATGTGTAATCGGACGATTTAAAAGGAGATCGCCTTGCGTTGTTTTCCATACAAAGGTATCAGTTCCGGTCGCTCAGAAAGCAATGGCAAATTACTGAACGTAAACTTGCCAAGAAATTACGAACATTCAATGAATGCTGGTGTTGACTGCGACGTCCTGTAAAGGCTATGCAACTAACTCTCTAACTCTTATTTTGTGACAGCATGTAACCACAGGCAGAAGGATTCACCGGACACATACAAGGGGTGTACCGACAACTGTGTGAGCAAGGATAACGTATGCCAGTCCAGGTGTTGGAATGCGTGTTACATGTGCGCTGGGCCATGTAGAGCTCCCAGTTGCTTCGACGACTGCTTTCCGCATGCGTTTGTTCTGTAGAAATGTTCTTGTTAATTACTGTCCACATTATGTCATAGATGTACAAAGATATGACAGAAGAAACATAAAGATTTTCGTTTTTGATACTCAGGTCGTTTCGACGTAATAGTCTTCGTCGGTAAATGACAAAGACAGCTGGGGCTAATAACACATTATGCACAACACATTATACACAACACATTATAGCCACCATATTATAGTCAACACATTATAGTCAACACATCATCATATCATCATATCCAGACAATTCTGTGTGGGCAACATACAACGCAAACATGACTTGAAACATGTCGAAAAACGTATTTTGGTAAATAGCAAACAAAACAACACGCATGTCCACTCATAAAACGTTTCTGCCAACAACACACAATACAAGCAATAGTGGCTGCAGAACAACACACAATACAGGCAATAGTGACTGTAGAAATAGACACCAATTGTAGACCATTTTTTGTGTTCAAGTTAATTCATCAACAGGAATAAATTATCAAATGTTCAAGTTAATACACAAACGGGAATATATTATCAAATGTTCAAGTTAATACATAAACGGGAATATATATCAAATGTTCAAGTTAATACATAAACGGGAATAAATTATCAAATGTTCAAGTTAATACATAAACGGTAATATATTATCAAATGTTCAAGTTAATACACAACTGGGAATAAATGATCAAATGTTCAAGTTAATACACAACTGGGAATAAATGATCAAATGTTCAAGTTAATACACAACCGGGAATAAATGATCAAACGTTCAAGACTAATGTGTTTAATTGACTGTAGTCTCTTTCTATTCTTGTAAGTGTGTGTCTGTGTGGGTGCTTCTTGTTGTTCTTGTTGTTGCTGTTCTTGTTGTTGCTGTTCTTGTTGTTGCTGCTGTTCTTGTTGTTGCTGCTGTTCTTGTTGTTGTCCTTGTTGTTGTTGTTGTGGTTCTTGTTGTTGCTGTTCTTGTTGTTGCTGCTGTTCTTGTTGTTGCTGCTGTTCTTGTTGTTGTCCTTGTTGTTGTTGTTGTGGTTCTTGTTGTTGCTGTTCTTGTTGTTGCTGCTGTTCTTGTTGTTGTTGCTGTTCTTGTTGTTGTCCTTGTTGTTGTTGTTGTTGCTGTCCTTGTTGTTGTTGCTGTCCTTGTTGTTGTTGTTGTTGTTGTTGTTGTTGTTGTTGTTGTTGTTGTTGTTGTTGTCCTTGTTGTTGTTGTTGTTGTTGTTGCTGCTGCTGTTCTTGTTGTTGTTCTTCTTGTTGTTGCTGTCCTTGTTGTTGTTCTTGTTGTTGTTGCTGTTCTTGTTGTTCTTGTTGTTGCTGTTCTTGTTGTTCTTGTTGTTGTTGTTCTTGTTGTTGTTGCTGTTCTTGCTGATTTTGCTGTTCTTGTTCTTGTTTTTGTTCTTGTTGTTGCTGCTGTTCTTGTTGTTGTTGCTGTTCTTGTTGTTGTCCTTGTTGTTGTTGTTGTTGCTGTCCTTGTTGTTGTTGCTGTCCTTGTTGTTGTTGTTGTTGTTGTTGTTGTTGTTGTCCTTGTTGTTGTTGTTGTTGTTGCTGCTGCTGTTCTTGTTGCTGTCCTTGTTGTTGTTGCTGTCCTTGTTGTTGTTGTTGTTGTTGTTGTTGTTGTTGTTGTTGTTGTTGTCCTTGTTGTTGTTGTTGTTGTTGCTGCTGCTGTTCTTGTTGTTGTTCTTCTTGTTGTTGCTGTCCTTGTTGTTGTTCTTGTTGTTGTTGCTGTTCTTGTTGTTCTTGTTGTTGCTGTTCTTGTTGTTCTTGTTGTTGTTGTTCTTGTTGTTGTTGCTGTTCTTCCTGATATTGCTGTTCTTGGTCTTGTTTTTGTTCTTGTTGTTGCTGCTGTTCTTGTTGTTGTTGCTGTTCTTGTTTTTGTTCTCGTTGTTGCTGCTGTTCTTGTTGTTGTTGTTCTTGTTGTTGTTGCTGTCCTTGTTGTTGCTGTCCTTGTTGTTGCTGTTCTTGTTGCTGTCCTTGTTGTTGCTGTCCTTGTTGCTGCTGTCCTTGTTATTGATGTGTAACAAGGTGAACTCATATAATTGACGGAACTCAGTTGCTTCTTGTTAAAAGTGTTTAATACAATAGATGACAGCCGGATCTAAGTTGGCGACCTTCTGGTTCTCTAGCTTGATGGTAACTGCCCCTTTGACAACAAACCACGTCACGACTTGAGCATCTCTCCTCTCGTTCGACCCCGATGCTCAATCGTGCTGTAGTCGTTTCCCACCTAAATATTACCAAAACCCCTTCCTCTGTTACACCTCCCTATGTTTTCTAAAGAATTTTTCCTCTAAAGGAAAAATTCTTTATTCCCAACTCTCTTACTCTATTCCCTCTTTTTCCTTAACTCCCAGATTTCCTCTAATCTTCCCCAAACCAACTCAAATTTGGAGCAAATATTATATCATTTAACCCTTCTCCCTGTCGTATTTTCAATCTAGTACCCTACTATAAACTATTTCCTCTTCATAACATAACAACTCATATCAACTACATAATAACATTGAAAACTCAACTTAACAAGTATATACAATACGTCATAACACATATGGTTGAAATAACCCCTCCTCCTCTTCATAAGAAATCTGCTTAAAAACTCAAACGTTGTACCTTTCTGGTACCAACTCCCCATTTGTCTTCAACAACCCTACCAATTCTCTACTTTCAATCGACCTGAAGAAAAAAAACTCGCACACGATAGAAAGACAAAGAATCGGTGGCCACCGGTATTTAAAAGAAGCAGTAGAACTCTTCCACACAAAGACCACACTCAGCTAAATCACACTCCTTTTACCAAACCATACTCCTTTACCCTCCTATGTCATTTGAGACTTTATGTAATAAAGTCTAAAATAATTATATCTCCTACAGTACCACTCATTATGGTAACAGTTTACGCTTCTATTTACAGCATCAAAAATACCAACCAAGTGTCTGTATATTTCAGACACTACCAACTTTATAACTCTGAACCTTACCTCAATGTAATGTTAACCACAAAACACGTCCCGAGGACACAATTAAAAATCAAGACCTGTTCTAATACACATCCCCTCACATAATATACCTCTCCTTTTACTACGAGCCAATGCTCATATTCTATGAACATTATCAATTTAATTAACGCTGGTTTTTCACAGCACCTATTTCTTGCCCCCTTACTGTCCATTTATTATGGGCACAACTACTCAAACCTCCAGTTGTTAATATATACCGTTATCAACAGCAACCATGTACTGCTCCTAACTCTCGTCTGTGACTGCAGTCCGTATAACACGGACCCTCAAAACCCCATGTCATTTTGTTCCCAATGTATATTTCACACTTATTATTGTACTGTTATCTACAGTATCTAATCAAACATGGATTCAATTCATGTTTAATTATTTGTCTGGGGCAACCCGTTACCCACTTCTTCTTCTTCAATCCCATGGCTCTTTTGACCCCCTGAAACTATGTTCAAAACTTTCCCCTCATTCATTAATCTTTTCTTCAATTAATGCTCCCTTACTTTCCCCATAACCATTTTACTTGTATATTAACCCCGTCATTTAAGTATGGCCTATGTTTCCACAACTTAACCTCTCAACGCTGATTATCACAGCAACCTTGCTAGTAGCATATACATCAACTTGTTATTTACAAGGAGAATATGTCTCTCTTCTAGTCCCCAGTAGTTTATTACTATATTCTGAACGAAGGTCTAAAATAAAGCCCCATGTATTGTCCTTATTCTAGACAAAACCATGTAGATTAAACTTAACCTAACTAATTTCCAACATGTATTTTCAAACATACAAGACAATTCACTTACATTATAAGTTAAGCGAAATAAAATCAAAACAGAACATCATACCCTCCCAAACTTTCTACATCATTTATGTTTCCCCACATATTAATTAAAGGTATGAACTCATTCAAAGAAAAATATATATTAAAATAATACAACATACATCCTAACCTATTGTTAGTTAATACTACTGGTCTCTTTTACGGACCAATAGTTTGTACGTAAAAGTCTAAGAACACCACAATCCTATTCTAAAACTACCATCATTTTACCAAACCAAATCAATTAAAAACATATATGAGGCATTGAAAACTCAACTTCAATCAAAACAACTGTCTTCTCGCTAAAGAGAAGGTTTTCAAAAAAAATTATATAATTCACACAGAATTAACCAACGTACTACATACCTATTCACACAAGTCATGCCTATTTTGTTATAAAACAAAACAACTCAATGCCAAGCATTCATGCCAAAATATATATATATATATATATATATATATATATATATATATATATATATATATATATATATATATATATATATATATATATATATATATATATATATATATATATACATATCTGTTACCTACAGACCAACATAACGCGGAGCAATATTTGTTCCCCTCAACCAAAATCACCACTCCACAATTGACCGTTCCATTTTCTGGAAGTCAAACATTGATTATCTCCCCTCACAATATTTTACAAAACTAACTCCTTACACATCACAATATTTGGAATATAATCACTGTAAACTACAGGTCAACTCATTTCACCTATTACTATCCCAATGTTATCTCAAAGTACCAGTGGTCATCTATCCAGTAATAGAACCTGTGACTTGGCACACCAATTGTTTCCCTTGGATTTATTCCAAGCATCACTACAGTTGTTAATCATTATTATTACCGTTAACTACGGTATCTCTAGCCTCTTACGTCCAACAAAACTTTGTCTCTCACCAATACAACAAACTCTACTTTTTAAGTTTCTCGTCTATCCGACGCAATTAACTAATCACATCATTATCTTCCAACATCTCACCACGACTACTCTAAGCTATCCTCGGGTCTCTCCTAGCGCTCTTGTATCGTGACGATAATCAAACTGGTCACCCTTATCGGAACACATTCTCCAACATTCATTTAACTAACCTTGTTTACCTCTGTACCTTTCACTCCTTTTCCTATTTATCGGGACTCTTCCAGAACAGCAACCCACTCCACTTATAACTGACAGCAGAGCTCACTTTTCTCATTTCTCAGTGTTAGGCATTCTTGCTTCGACACATCCCTGTTAACAATACTAAACATATTTTATGAAACATCATTCAGAATGTTAACTCTGTTTCCGTCAACTTGTCACACAACTTCCCTAACTTTTTTTCAACGTCAGATATTCTAACGAAACGACATCCCAATTCTCTAATCATGTTCTCTCTATCTCTCAATTTTCGCATACTCTACGTTCCACGTTTTATCAAGTTCACTTATCAACCGCTCTTCGCATATTCACACGGACAATGATACACAACCTCGCTCTCATCTCACGACTATTTTCGCATCTCGACAATGTTAACGTGTCCATACCATTACTTTAAAAAAAAAAACAACTTAGACGCCAATTCAACATTCCAGCAATCCCTCACCACAATCCAAGCGTATCAACCTCCTCTACACACCTTGACACAAGATATATCAGCGCACTATTACATTTTATCTATGTACTTCGCTTAGGCGACATCACCAAACCTCACTCCTACTTCACTCATCGCGACTAACACCTGTTTGTCTAGAACTATACTCACGTACGAACTAAACACCTCGTACATGCATGCTGTACTTAACACTTGCCAACAACCTATCCATACTCGACGCACATATGTTTGTCTACATTTTTACAGCTACAAGAACAATGGACTATCAGACAAACTACTTCAACACTCAACAGGACTTTCACAATTCAACTGTTTACTTATTTCTACTTTTCTCACTCATCCTCTCTTTTTCAAAGGTCATAACGTAAGCATTAACTCTCGCAAACTATTACTCCCTTATACACTAACCAGCACTATCAACGATCTCTTATAACCAATTTCACTCCGACGAGCCACTAACCTCGTAACTATCATTCTATACTTCTCCACACAACAAGTTTCTCATATTTAATCAGCTCTTCCTTCTCCGCAAGCATGACGTAATTACTTCATCCGTCTCACCAAGAACTCGTATTCTTCAATCATCAACTTCTACAGTCTTTTACTCTTAATATTCTCACGTTCAACTGGCTATTTCACACATAATATCCAATTCCTCCTCAATCTGTATCTCTTCACTAGACACTCTCGGCCCAGCCGTAAACAACACCACACCTACTTCTCAATCTACCAAACAAAACTATCTCAGACTTCATGTCACAGCTCTGAGTCGAACCATCCATTCTTATTTTATCCCTCTCTCTACTAATTATGTGCTGAATCTACTCTACTTTAATCACTCCATTTATACATCACTCAACGTGACTAACTCTCTGTATCTATTCATTCTGGACAAAGGACTATTTTAATTTCTACTCTTCCTACATCATCACTAAACACAATATATCCTAATTCTGTATTACGTATCCACGTAAAATCTCATTTGCCGTAACTCTCTATCCTCCACAACACTATTGCCTACCTTGTATCCTGTGATTCCACACCAAACAATTTCATTTGTCTATTTTAGACAGCTCATATATCTATGTGCTCAAACCGCAATTCTTCTAAAACAATTCCATTTTCCTTCCTCACCCAAATAATTTTAACAACCATAGAGCGCATCGAAACCAAATACTTCGTCGTCTCTTAGTACTGATGTTCGTCTCGTTTCAATTATACCATCATCACTATCCGTTGTTAACCTGTTGTTAAAGTACTCTGGTCTTAAGGTCATAAGGTCTTCTATTTTTCTCAAGTCACTTTCTGTCGTTGAATAAATTCCCGCTATCTGTCTACTATTATTTTTCTTCTTAAATGAATTCTTTCCTTTATTTCTTTCATTTGCGTCGGTCTGCTCACTGTTTCCTGTCAACCTTACGTAACGTTTGTACCTCCCCATCTCGTCTTCAGAGGACACACTGATAACAGTTCCTTCATCAGACTCATAGTAATTCTCATAACAATTTACTGCAGATACGTCGACCCTATTCCCATAGTCGCCTTTAGAACCTCTGCCTTTCTTTCTCTTTCTTGGTATTCGTCTCTTAGTTTTCCCTACTTTCTTGTCATGTAAACTAGTATCTAGTTCTCTAGAGTCACTAACTAAAACTCTGTCCATCTGTCCACCAGCAACTACACCGTACGAGGGAACATTACGCTTCAAGTCCGGATCTGTTTGTAGTACAATTCTCTCATTCTTCGAATCATCAGTATTTATATCTGTTTCAGCATCACTATAACCTGCGGCGGTGGAAATATCTTCTTCGTAATCTGAACTCCGACAACTAATATTCCTACACCATTTGGGAATTAGTTTCATGTCTATACTTGAGGAACTTGAGATGTCAGTACCTCTATTAACTATCATACTGCTATTTCCTCTTTCAATACCTCTCCTCTTTGGCTTCCTTTCATCCTTGGTTTTCGTCTGTCTATCTTTCTTAACTTCAACTGTGTCTCCTTTTTCTAATTTCACCTGAGGTGTTTCCGCAATTTCCACCGTCTTAATAGTCTGCGTTCCCCTTACTATTTTCTTAGTTGGTTGCACTTGGGTATTTTTCTCTACAATATCTACCTGAGTCTGCGTACTATTTTCTATTGTATTACCTGCCTGCGTCTGTGTCTCTCGGTTTATTTTCTTCACTAATACCATTGTTTTCTTTTCCTGTCCACTAGTCACATTCGCAACCATTTTAGGACTATTTTGTATTTTATTTACAGGTTCAACTCTGTCTCTTACACCTGAGTTTAGATATTGTCTTTGTCTTTTTTCAAACCATTCGTCACGTCTTTTTCTAGCGCTTACAGTATAGGATGGCCAACTCCTAGAACAGTCTCTCTCATGTCCATTTCTGTATCCCTGATCATTATACCAGCTCCTAACCCTAGTCTTCCTTGGATTAACGTAAATGTTTCTATACTGCCCTCTATTTTCATTAAGTAGTGGCTGTCCTCGGCTATTCTTGTTGTTCCTTTTTATCTCATTACTTCCTACATTATTTGTTTTTCTCTGTAACCAGTGTACGAAACATTCTACCTCGCTGACTGCCACCTTTAACTCTCCTAACCATGCAGTCACGCGTCCTAAGTCTCTGCTCAGGTGCATTTTTACTCTTTATGCTATCTCAGACTAAAAACAATATCTTCTTCTATATGCTTCTTGGTACCTGGAAAAAACAAACTTGTCTTGAGCTCAGCTGGAATAATTCTCTACTGTGCCGTGATGAAGCTGTTATGCTGAAATATTATTCTATAGAACAAACAATCACAATCTCTTTTGTAATCAGCTAATTTAAGAAATTCACTTTACATATACACAAGAACAGTTCGACTAGGTAATAGGCTCACAGATTACCCTACTCTCGGTTCCTGATCCAAGCAAGACGTATTCCTCTAGACTCGTCTTCAGGTTACACTCAAACACTAGGATTCTGCGTCAGCTGAAAATCAGTCGCGGAGTTCAGGTAGCGGAGTTCAGGTAGTCTGTCTCTTCCCCCAAGTAACTTCGTCTCTTCAGTTAGTTACTTCTCTTGGGATGCCTGGATAAACGTCAACCCCTGGTTGGGTCTCGACCAGTTTTCTGGCTTCTGATTTCGCCCCGGGTGGGGTACTTCATCGACGTTTTGAGAAGGACTCAGAGGTAGCAGAGCCCAAAAGGTTAAGCTAGCGGCCTATAGATAGTCTGACTGCGTCAAACGAAACATTGGGCAATCCATGAAGTAATGAGGTATTTATTTGCTGTCTCGATTGTCTTTTACCAACGTTCTTTTTTTTCAGTTGTTAGCGCTCAGAACAAAACCTATTAACATTGAGGCTGACTTGATTGTCTTATTGAAAAGTTCTTGCTCACTTGCAACAACGATCCGACTGGATTTGCCCTTTAGCCAAACTTTTGCTCGGTCAAGACACGATCAAACTGGGCCGACTTTCAGCACACTCCTGCTCGCTCGAGATATCGGTTAGACGGCTTGACCTTCAGGAAAACTTCTGCTCCTGACACGTCCGTTAGATGAACGGATAAGAGGAGTCGCCAGGATGATGTCCACAGTTGACGCTCGCCGGTTTGATAACGATCTCAGGTGTCGCAATTCGTTATGGCCAGTTTCAATTTTCTCCTGACGCCAGCAAAATTTTGACAGCCAGTCTTGAAAAAGACTTACAGACAACCACCCCTGGGCGGGCTTTTGGTCGCTGTATTTTTCGCTGATACGTTATTGGCCATTTTTCCCACTGCGCCTTGTTACGTTCAATGGTTGTTCAAAAGCGTGCCGAAATTATTTCTGGCGACTGAGACAAACGGAGCAAGGATCATCTTCTTAGTTTTTGGCCTCCGCGATATTATATAGTATACGGCATGACTTCGCGTTACACCAGGCTCGAATCCTGGTCACGGCACCAATTTCACCTTCTGTAACAAGGTGAACTCATATAATTGACGGAACTCATTTGCTTCTTGTTAAAAGTGTTTAATACAATAGATGACAGCCGGATCTAAGTTGGCGACCTTCTGGTTCTCTAGCTTGATGGTAACTGCCCCTTTGACAACAAACCACGTCACGACTTGAGCATCTCTCCTCTCGTTCAACCCCGATGCTCAATCGTGCTGTAGTCGTTTCCCACCTAAATACTACCAAAACCCCTTCCTCTGTTACAGATGTCCTTGTTGTTGCTGTTCTTGTTGTTGTCGTTGTTGTTGCTGTCCTTGTTGTTGCTGTCCTTGTTTTTGTTGTTCTTGTTGTTGTTTCTGTTCTTGTTGTTGTTGTTCTTGCTGTTGTTGCTGTCCTTGTTGTTGTTGTTCTTGTTGCTGTTCTTGTTGTTGTTGTTCTTGTTATTGTTGCTGTCTTTGTTGTTGTTGTTCTTGTTGTTGTTCTTGTTGTTGCTGGTGTTGTTGTTGTTGTTGTTGTTGTTGTTGTTGTTGTTGTTGTTTTGCTATTCTTGTTGTTTTTGTTGTTGCTTTTGTTGTTGTTGTTGTTATTCTTCTTCTTCTTCTTCTTCTCCTACTACTACTACTACTACTACTACTACTACTACTACTACTACTACTACTACTACTACTACTACTACTACTACTATTGCTACTACTACTACTACTACTACTACTACTACTACTACGACTACGACTACTTCTACTACTATTACTACTACTATTGCTACTACTACTACTACTACTACAACTACTACTACTACTACTACTATTACTATTACTACTACTATTACTACTACTACGAGGGCGAGTCAATAATTAAGTCACACAGTTTTGTGGGATGGCGGATAAATGTAGTTGGTGTTTTCTACATGTGTCATTAGGTGAAAGCAAGATAGAACTTTATATTCCCGTTCGTCAGGTGGCGCTTGGTGTCTCATGCGCATGCGCATAAACAAAATGGCGACTGTAATTACGGAGTGTACAAACAAAGAGCACCAGCTTCGTGGGCAAGAGGACTGCCTGCAAAAGACATTCATAAGGAAATGCTTCCTGTTTATGATGACAAATGTTTGTACCGTAAAGCGGTGCATAGCTGGGTAAAGAAATGTTCTCAAGGACGCTCTAAAAAAAATTTATGTTGTGTCCTGTTCTAAGGCGCAGAATATTGACTTCTTCTGGTCTGTCCATAACGTGGTAGTCGTCTTGAGCAGGTTTTGGTGGCTTCCTGGCTGATTTGATCATTCTTTTCTTTTGGTGGCATGTAATGGGCACATCAGGCTGTTCTTCTTTTGCTCCTTCTTTAGCCAGTTAATCAGCTCTGTCGTTTCCGGGTACTCCACAGTGGGATGGTATCTACTACATGGTGACCTTATGCTGACTACTAAGTTCAGAAAGTAATGTCCTTAGTACTGGCAATTTCCCAGACAGGTGCGCCTCGAGTACTGATATTTTGCATTCCATTCCATTCCATTCCATTATTCGGTACAAATACCCCCCTTTTAGCCTTCGTTTTCCGAGATGGCTATGTAGGGTGTCTATGGTGTAGCTTGGAGTTTCATCTTCGTATTTTGGGCTGCTTGTTATCAGCTTCCTGGCTTCTGATGTGTTGATTGTGTTCGTTCCTATCTTGATGAGGTTTTACATGTCTGGTCAGAGTCGCGCACTTGTTGAGGCCTGGAGTTATTGTGTACCCACCCCGTCATATGGTGCTGTTTCTTTCAGGGAGCTCTACCATTCTTGGTTCCACCTGTTGTTTCTCCTCCTTCCACGTCTTGGGATGTTGTCGAATCTTCTGGTTTGTCTTTGGGTGTCGTCTCTGTAGCTCGATCTTGGTGGGGAGCGATTTTCAATCGCCCGGCAGAATTGCTCTTGATTTTGATAGCCGTCTTCATCCAGTTCAATTGAAGATTCTTCGTCTGATGTTACTTCTTCTATCTGGGTCTTTGCAATTTCTTGTTCTTTCTCTGTTTTTAGCAGTTCTAGCTGTTCTCTTTCTTCTTGAATTAGTTTTAGCGTTTCTTCTGTCTTTGCTCTCTCCTCTTGTATTTTCAACAGAGTTTTGTCAGTGTCAGCTTTTATGGCGGCCATTCGAGCGACATCCTGTTCTATCTTCTGCTGAACTTGCTTCAGTTCGACCAGGGTGCGCTGGACGGCCGTTATCTGGGTTTCTTGCGTCTTGTCAGTCTTGTCTTCCAGGCTTTTGAACTGAGTTCTCAGGTCCTTCAGTTGGCATTCCAGTTGGGTTTTATCATTCTTGGTAAGTCGGTTGGTGGCCTCGTACTGCCTCCTGGCCTCCCTGTATGGCAGGTTGGACTTTATGGCAATCTTCATCGCTTCTTTGCTATCCTGGTGGCAGGGGCAGCCGAGGTACCTGGCGCCATGGTTGCCAAGGCAGTTGGCGCACTTTCTATTGCTATTAGGCCTCCTGAAGTCCGAGTCTTTTTTCGCTTGTTGGCACTGACTGTAGGTGTGGGGGCCAGAGCAGTACCTGCACACTTCCACATCGCTCTTGCAGGTGGCCCGGGTGTGCCAGAACTTCTGGCACTTGGAGCACTGCAGCACTCTTGGTATGTAGTGCTCTGGTCTCTGTTCTTTTCCGCCCCATACGATGTACGGAGGGATCACTCGGTCCTCTGATGTAACCATGACGACTGTAGAGGGGATGTTGTTCTTCCCGATGATCCGCTCCGCACTGATTATCTTGAGTTTCCTGTTTTCATTCACGAGCATCTCCCTGATCCTGTCATTTGAGTGATGGGTCTGGACTCGTCTGATGACCCATCGTGTCTTCGTGCTGTGCCGGGCCGCTTCTAGTATTATGCCGTGGTGAAGTTGTATGGTGCTCTTCTCTTCCTGTGCGATCTTTTGAAGCAGGGCTGTGGTCTTTGAATTTTTCTTGATGGAGACCACTACTCCATCGGGTGTCTTGCGCAGCTGGTCGATGCTGTGACTTCCCAGCTCGTTTTCCAACAGCCTAGTTATCTTGTCTGTTGAAAGCGCCGACAGTTTAGCTTCACCCACGCTTGTCTGTTTGAGCAGTATCCTGCCGGTGAAGTCCTCAGATGTTGCTGTTGTTTCCTCCTGTGTGGAGGTCAAAGGTAGTAGTGGTAGATCGGGCTGCATCGTCTTGGAGCTGGTTGGAACTTCCCGGCTACTGCTGGCTTGAGATGTGGTTTGTTCATCAACTGGGACGGCTTCAGCTGGTGTAGGAGCCGGAGTGCTGTTCGTAGATACAGAGTCAGCAGTCGTAGCGTTCTTCTTCGCCTCCGCCTTCTTCTTCCCAGCTGAATATAGCGCATGTCTCTGCGCGGCACTTTTAACGCGAGGCATCCTCTGCGTTAGCTAATAAGGCGACTTGCTCACAATAGCGCGTCGAGTCGTCGTGATATTTTGCATCTGTCAACAGTACCATATATTGTGTACCATTGCTGGTATTTAGTAATTTCTCTGTTGCTATCTTGATTGCCTCAATTTCAGCATCATAGTTATGGCAGTACTTTCCCGTTGGAACTCTGGCCGTGTCCCTGGTATTATTTGGGTATTCTATGTACACTCCCGCTCCTCCATTTCGGACAGCATTCTGTGCTAACCCATCTGTGTAGACTCGGATCCAGAGATCCTGTGGGTATTCGTTATCAAGGGAGCTGAGAGTGGCTGTTTTGCGCTGTACACTGTTTTGATCTTCCTTGTCAAATATTCCTCGCACTTTAGTCTAGATTTGTAGTGATAATTTATGTGCATCTTTCCATGGAGTTCGCTCTGGAATAGTTGTCAGGGGGATGCCAACTGTGGGCAGATCGGTGGTTTCTCTGCAGAGTCGTTTCGCCTGGTAGATAAAACTACTTCTTTTCAACCGCCCCATAGCTAAGTTTTCAAATCGATTCTTCATAGGGTGGCCTGGCAAGCTGAGGAACTTTTCTACATGTATTAGTGTTTTCGTATCTCTGCGCTCTCTCAGTGCTTTTATCCTCCCCATTTTCTCCATTGCTACTATAGGAGTTGATATCATCCCTCCAGTGGTGACTCTGAGAGCTTGATTCTGCACCCTGTCCAGCTCTTTTAGTGTGGTTTTTAATGCTGAACACCACGCAGTTGACCCGTATTCCAGGCCTGGTCGTATGCTCTGTTGATAAACTTTGTTATGTATTTTCACACTGGCTCCCCATGTGGTTCCACTTAGTTTTCTCAGGATGGCTATTTTCCTTCTGGCTTATGCTACTGCTTTTTTAATGTGTTTTCTCCATGTCAGCCTGGCATCAAATGCTACTCCAAGGTATGTTGGTTCTTTATCTTCTCTTAGGGGTGTTCCATTTATCTCCCTGCCTTTTGTTTCGGAGAGAGGGTAAATAGAGTGGCGCTGCATTTGTCAATGTTTATGCTGACACACCATCTATCCGCCCACGTAACAAAAGTATCTACAGCTCTTTGTAGCGATGTGGTGGCCACTGATGCATGTTCATTTGTGCTCCACAAAACCAGGTCATCAGCGTACATTGCCGCTTTAATTCCATGCGATAGATTAGCAACAAGATCATTGATGAAGATTAGAAAAAGTGTGGGGGACGAGACTCCGTCCTGGGGAACACCGTGGCGCAGTAGTACTTTCTTGCTTTTGAGTCTGTCTATCTGTACTCGGGCTCTTCTGTTGTGCAAGTATGCTTTCACCCATTTGTACATTCTTCCATTGACTTTACAGTTTCTCAGTTTCTTCATTAGACCTTCTTTCCAGACTTTGTCAAAGGCTTTCTTCCGATCTGTCCATGC
This sequence comes from Cepaea hortensis, assembly GCA_963921405.1. Lineage (NCBI taxonomy): Eukaryota > Metazoa > Mollusca > Gastropoda > Stylommatophora > Helicidae > Cepaea > Cepaea hortensis. The sequence goes on along the minus strand of OY992876.1, from coordinate 325,060,081 downwards.
TGCAAGCACCAGCTTCTTCTCTTGGAATGCATCCTCAATATCTTGAGAGAGATAGATTGTCTGATCTTCCGTAGAGTAGCACTGCCTAAAGCCAGCCTGTTGTGGCACAAGGATGTTTTCACTTTCAATGTACCACTGCAGTCTGTGATTGATGATGCGCTCCATTGTTGTGCACAGACAGCTGGTGAGGCTAATTGGTCTGTAGCTAGAGGCAATGGAACTATCTTTCCCTGATTTTAGGAGGGGTATCATGATTGCTTCTCTCCAGGCTTGTGGAACACTGCCTACGGTCCAGCTGTTATTGAAGATCTGCAATAGCTTTGCTTTGGCTTCTGTTCCTAGGTTCCTGATCATTTCATTGAAGATACCATCAGGTCCTGGTCACTTTCTCATTTTCAGTTTTAATATGGCTAGTTCCAGTTCACTGTTTGTGATAGGTGCCTCCATGATATCATGTAGTATGTCATGATGTCCTGTATGTTGCAATTTCTCTCGAATCTCTTGTTGTTTCTCTGGACTAATTTCGATATTGTCATCCTGTGTGAATGAGTCCGCAAAATGGTCAGCTGCTTGCTTTCCTGTTATGATGTTTCCGTCTTTATGTAGTGCAATCTGTGAGTTTCTCCCTGTGCCCTGATCGTTAAGTTGTTTTATTAGCTTCCACAACTTCCTTGTGTCTTTTTCAAAGTTCAAGGACTATGTTTTCTCATGCCAGCTTTTCCTTCTAGCCTGCAGCTGGGCCCTTTGAAATTTGGCTTTTGCTTGCTGGTATTTATTGTGGTGCTCTTGACTGGGGTTGGCCTTTGCTTGCCGTCTACAAACTTCCATATCATTATGCAACTGTTCCAGTTCACTACTCCAGTAGGGTTTATAATTTTTACGGGCTCCTCTTGGTACTGTTTCTCGTGCTGCCTGTAGTATGCATTTCCCAAACTATTCAACTACTTTATTTATGTCCTTCTCAGTGTTCAGGTGTCTAACCAGTATGCTGGTGCGATGCTTGTACATTGCCCAGACTGCTTTCTTGTAGCTCCACCTTGAGAGAGTGCTGCTTTAACTTACAAGCCCATTTTCTACAATTAGAAAGACTGGCCAATGGTCACTTCCACCTAGCTGTTTCCCAACAATTCTTTTAATGTTTCACTCCAGGTATGGTGAATGAAAAGCCAGGTTAGGTGTAGTTGTAGTGTGCCATGATCTCGAGTAGAAAGTATGTGGGTCGGACGGCTTGTTAATCAAGATGAATCTATTCTCATCCTGCCAGTCTTCCAGTCTCTCTTCTCTGGTCTATGTGATCATTTCCCCCAGCTATTTTTCTTTTAAAGGCAGTGTGTCCAATGCCTGTGGGCGGTCATTTGGACAGTATTAATTGATCAGGTGAAGGTCTGTATTGCAGTTTAAGTGTCTGATACTAAGGCCCTTCCATGTAAACTTCAATTTGGGAAGCAGCGATGCTATTTTTAACAAGGGTCAGTATTCCACCTTTTCGTCTGTCTCTTCGGTCAGATCGGTAACACTGGTAGCCTCTGATTTTGAGAGCTATATTTTCGTTAAGGTGAGTTTCTTGCAAGCAACAAACGCTTACATTTTCTTGGGGCAAGATGTCTTCTAGTTCTATTCTTTTTTTTCTTTTTTTTTTGGACACTCACAGCATTCCAGTGCATTATTTTACGTCTCCTATCAGTTGTCGACATATTTCTTAGCGTGGTTGCTTGGCAGCCTGATTTCCGTGATGCGCCTCCTGGCTGGCTGCCTCCGACTTCAGCACCTTTACTTTACTAGAGTAGACTGTGGTCTTACTCGACAAACGAAGTATGGCAATATCGGCCTATCAAGAGAGTTATGAGACAGGGATGTGTAATGTCTCCAGATCTCTGTTCCCTGCCGATGGCCACGTCATAGTATCATGAAGTATTTTCCTTTTACTAGAATTGCAAAACTATAAATTTTACTTGGAAATTGATGGGTGCCGCTACTACCACTAACGTGCAGGGAGTGGCCAGCAAGGGCCACGGAAGTGGAAATCCAGCAACTAATTCAGGATAATGTTCGCCCGGGTGAAGTGATTATCTACACGGATGGTTCGGTGTTGACAGGTAGGAGAAGTGCCTGGGGATTCTTAGCAAAATCTAATGGTCGACGTTTGGTGCAGGAGAGCCTGGCGTATGATACAACAACATCTAACTTAAGAATGGAGGTGGAGCGGTCAGTGCAGCTTTCCGCTGGAGAACACGATACATACACAGATCATGATTATAACTGACTCAGAACGCATGCTGAGGAGGGTGAGGACAGGCATGCTTCGTGCAGAGTGGCTTGTTTCGCTTCGGAGGTCACGGGTAGCAAGCATCACCTGGATCTTTTCTTCGGGGCGAGCCGGTGTGCTGGGGAATGAACAGGCGGACAGATTGGCTGGCTCTGCAAAACTTGGTGGAATATTGATGCATGACAAGGCAGACGTGGTTGCGGCCTTGTCTGGGCACGTGTACACCTCGGAGGAGCAAATGGATCACAAAAGTCTGGTAAGAATGAGGCAGCGAGGTGTGACGAGGGGATCTGACCGACGCTCGACGCTCAGAGGAAAGGCGAGACGGACATATAATGAGATTGCTACTGGAACTATTAGTGTTGAAACTCTGTGCTGGCTGCTGAAGATGGGGACGGCGCGCTTATGGGAATGCCCCGAATGCTGTGATGTGGATTCCTAAATCAATAAATCAATAAATCCATACATTTCTCACAATCTGTGACCTCTAAAGCGACGATAGTCATTCCACACGAAACATTCCACCTTACTAAGCATACTCTTTCTACCCGTAATGAATACAATGTATGTTGCAGTAATCTCCTCTAACCAACGGAATGCTGCTGTTACTGCTTCCACCTCCATTCTCATGCTGAAGGTCGTAGTATTTTATACCAGACTCTCCTTTTTCAAGACTCGTCCATTAGCCTTTGCACACACAAAAACCAACCACTACGTCTGTTTCTCACCACTGACCCTTCGGTGTAGATGACTACGTCACCTTGATGTGTGTTACTCTGGATCAGTTGTTACACTTCAAACCCAGTGCGGCCCGCTACCCATTTTCTGCACTCACGACTCAGTGTTACTATTACATTGTGCCAGTCAGTCGTGTCTTTCGGAACTTCAACCCACTCTTTTTCACGATTGATGGTCTCTAGATCACACACATGACTTATAGACAGTTCTGCCTGTGCCATCCAGGACCTGCCTAGTCTTAGTCTATGACCCTTGACCATATCCATGGCTTTGTGCAGAAGTTGATCCCTATCTGCAGCAACTCTCAGGTACCATTTGGCCTGAAGGACCCTATGCCTATCCGCCATTGTTGGTGGCGCAGCGCCAGGATATGTCTCATGCATATAATTGGCCTTTGTGCACCCCAGGATTACCCGCATGGCAGCATTCTGTATGCGCTCCAACCTTTCAAGATGGCTCTTTGATACTGTCAGCAGTCCCAAACCTTACTCAATGACAGAAATTATTATCTGCTAAAAGAGTCTTTAAAGCATCCTTTGATCTACCCTGGTTGCTGCCATCGCCCTCAATATAGTAAGTCCCCTACCAGCCTTCACCACCAAAGCATCCACATAATACTTAAAAGAGCAAAGGTGATGCCCACGTATTTCAGTTTACTCTCTCTACTAAGAGGACACCCATTCAACCTAATACCTGGAACATCTGCCTTGACAATCCGGTTATCCAGGGAGTACCACACAACCGATGCCTTGCGTTGTTTTATAACGGTCCCTGCGTCCCTGTACCACTCTGCCATCCTGTTTACTACCACCTTGTAAGTCTTCCACCAAACTGGCCCTGTCTCTGCCTTGTCTGTACACCAGCACATCATCTGCAAATGTCAAGATTCTATCAACACCTGGTGTCTCAATAGCTGCCATTTTGCTGGTGTAGACATTAAATAGCATTGGCGATATGGCAGATCCCTGTGGCAACTCAGGTGTAATAGTACAAGGGTCAGAAGTCCAGGAACCCATGCGCAGTGTAATCTTACGCTCATAGAGGACCGCCACAACCGACCTGACAAGGCAAGGGCAGACTTCCATGTCTAACAGTGTTTATATCAACCGATCATACTTGACCCTGTTATACGCATCCTCCAGGTCAAGAGTTGCCGCCACTGTCTCTTGTTTATCCTAGAAGCCCTCGTAGACATCAAATGCAAAAGTTTAGCATAGGCCCAGGTGCCCTTCCCACGCCGATAACTCCCGAGCCCTTTGGGAAGCAGATTACGACTTTCCAAATGTCGCTAGAACCTGCGTGCTATCTTTTCGAAGACTTTGCCAAGTGTGTTTTGCAGGTTTATGATTCAATATCCATTAAGTCTGGAGTGGTCCTTGCCTGGCTTTGAGAGTGGGACCAGGTAACTGTACAGAAAGTGAGGGGAACACTGTCCACCTATTCCTCCCTTCTCTCAGGCCTACATGATGTGATAGCGCTGTCACATCACAGGCTCGTAGCAGCCAACTGCTTGGGAACGATTTATATTAGATGTATTAAATAAAAAGCTGAACAGGAACACAAACAACACAAAGCCACGTCACAATAATTATATGCCACAATAGTTCTACTGTAAATAAAGCTAATGCAATACAAGTGAAACAATAGTCCAGCACATGTGTTAACAGATCAGAGAACAACACCACACAAGAACATCTTGAGAGTCTTCATCCTGACGTTCACTGCTGCTCAAAATAGTATATTCACTTAGTGAATTTACACACAGAAGCCATATAGAATATGCTGTACGTTTTATTGCCTGGCATATTTCGCTGCATCTCGCCAGTTGCATACTGTAGAGTTATATATCCTATGAAGTGAATAAACGAATTATACTTTGACTAAAACCTTAAAAACATTGTCACTCAAATTTTTTGAATTTGTTTTCCCCACGGTAATCTCAAATTAGTAGACGCGGTTGTTGTCCACAGTGAGCAGCTGGGGTTGGAATTAAATTGTAAGAAGACACAGGTTATGGTCGTCACTAGGAAGAACGAAGTACCACAATGTAAATGGGAATGCTCTTCAACAAGCGAATCGGTACAATTATCTCGAAACAGTCATAACATCTGATGGGAGATGCCTTGAAGAAATTAGAACAAGAATCGCCATGGCTAAAGTAGCCTTTAGCAAGATGAAAAACATTCTGGCCAATAAAAAGATGCTAATTGAAACGAGAAAAAGAGTGTTGAGGGGATACATAGAGCCTGTTCTTTTGTATGGATGTGAAACTTGGACAATGTGCAGTCAAGCTGAAAAACATCTGATGGCTGCATAAATGTTGTTTCTGAGGAAAATGCAAAGAATACCATGGACAGATAGAAAAACCAATGACCAAGTACTACAGGAGACAAATGAAAATCGTAAATTGATTAGAGAAATTAGACGTAGACAGTCAAAATTTTTTAGACATGTTATGAGAAGAAATGGATTGGAGAACTTAGCGACAACTGGCAAGATCGAAGGGAACAGACCAAGAGGAAGACCGAGAGGAAAATACCTGGATGGCTTGGCCACATGGCATGGACGGGACAGGAACACTGAGCTGATCCACAACTCTGGTGATCGAGTGAAATGGCGAGTCATGACCGCCCACGCTTTCCGGCATGGCACATGATTGATTGATTGAATCTCAAATTTACAAAGTGTTGTGTGCAAACAGACAGATCATGTTTCACATGTCTTCTTCTCCTTGTTGGCTGTGGGTCCAGTCATGCCCACACATGTTTGTGTTCATGTATGGTGCTGTATGTGACACACCGTTGAGACTGTCAAATATCCATGATGTGCACATGTGAGTCGACAGATCATGCTCCCTGCACATGGATCCTATCCTTAGTGTCTCTCACGGCGTGTAGCGGTCGTCGACACCAATTGTGTGTTGGTGGACTATTCTTCTGTGGCTTCTGCCTGGATACCACCCCTGGCTGGCTTCATTCGTGTGTTTTGACTTGACGTTCTTGGCAGTCTGTTCAAGGTTCCAGATTCAGCCATTGTTTCATCTCTCTGAGGGCATTCAATATATCAGTCCAGTCATTACTCGTTCGCTCTTTACAGTAGCCCCGCCCATAAGCCAATGGGCTGGTTCATGTTCTCTGACACTCCTGTGTCCTGACACAAACATGAAGCTGATGATTGTCAATCTGGATCGTCCAAGACTTACACCCATCAATGGGCAACAATGTCACTTCAACAGATATATGATATACGTGATACTTTGTCCCGAAGCAGTGTTCTGGTGTATCTGTGATGTGACATCGCTATCACAGACTGTAGGCGTGAATGTACTAAGGAATAAATGGTCAGTCTTTCCCCCACTTTCGCAGGCGACCAGCCCAGGTGTAGAAGTCGTGTCCGTGCCTGCTCATGAAACACCAGTGCTACAGGCTACCAACTAGGCCAGCGCGCCCGCTACATAAGCTATACATGTGTGGATTTTTCCGTGTCCAGGAGTGAACGACACTTAAGAGACAATATGTCTGACATAAACATGTACACTGGTCAATCTGCATTCAGCGGCTCTGAAACAATGATCTCACTTGTACATGTTCGGACAGCCTAGGCAATGTGAGGGACCACGCGAGCTTAGTGGCTAGACCCTCGCCCGCTGGCTCAGTGGTCCTGCGTTCAACCCACATCACGGCGGCTTGGAATTGTTAAAACTGACCTGACCTCCCAGGCAGGTCCAGTCTCTGTGAATAGAAAGCCACGCTGACCTCCCGGGCTGGTTCAATCTCTGTGAACAGAAAGCCACGCTGACCTGCCAGGCTGGTCCCATCACTGTGAACAGAAAGCCACGCTGACCTGCCAGGCTGGTCCAATCTCTGTGAACAGAAAGCCACGCTGACCTGCCAATCACCACTGTGGCTTTTTTAATTCTTTTTTTTTTCTCGATTATACCATCACCTCTACACCGTTCAACCTCAGAATTAAAGTTATATTAGGGTCCATCATGGCTCAGATTAATAATCCTGTGGCTGAGTCAGATTAAAAAAATTATATTAATTTGAAAGTGATTATTGTCAGAAGAAGTACTGAATAAATGAAGTACAGACGCGGTAAGATCAAACGTGCTGCAGTAAACACTGATGTGGGCTGATACAAGCAAGGGCACTCACTCGCGCTCTGTAATCCCATCTCTGATCGGTATATACCCTACGTGCATAATGAGTAAACTGCTGCCGTCATGTTACATGTTAAAGAACATACATTAACACATGCTCTATTAGAAACATATTTAAGAACATACACTAACATCTAATTTAGTTATACATGTTGAGAAATATAAATTAACGTATACTTAAAACTGCATGCTAATGGGCATAGGCAACCATGTCTCTTGAAACCCTGGTCCCCTTAAGCTGATGATGAATTCTCTGGAAGCTTTTTCCCCATGCTCTCTCTCTCTCTCTCTCTCTCTCTCTCTCTCTCTCTCTCTCTCTCTATTACTGTGGTGTGAGTGAGAGAGTTAGTGAGTGGGAGAGAGAGAGCGAGAGAGAGAGAAGAGAGAGAGAGAGAGAGAAAGAGAGAGAGAGAGAGAGAGAGAGAGAGAGAGAGAGAGAGAGAGAGAGAGAGAGAGAAAGTTGAATTAAATCACTAATTTTTACGCTGCACAATGTATCTGTACAGTTTTTTCTCCACTTCTTACAATTTTTGCGAGAATGCTCACGACAATCATCAGTGTCTCAATTGTGTGTAAAGTGTGGGAGTTTGTTCCATTTATGTGTGTAGATGTGAGGATGTCTGTGTGGGTGTGTATGTGAGGGATGTGTGTGGGGGTGTGGGGATTGTATGTGTGGAGGGGTAGTATGTGGGGGATGTATATGGGTTGATGGGTGATGTGTGAATGGGTGAAGGGATGTGTAGTCGGTGGGGGATGTATGTGTGTGTGAGGGATGTGTGTGTGTGTGGGGGGGGGGGGGGGATATTTGGGAGGATTATTCTAAGTAAATGGGTGTTGGTGGGTTGGGGGTGTGGGTAGGGAATGTGTATTTGGGTGGGTGAATGGGTGTGTAGGAGATTGTGTGGGTTGGGGGATGGGTGTGTAATGGGTGTGGGGGATGAGTGTGGGGGTGTCTGTGTATGAGATATGTCTGTGTGGGTGGGAGTGTGTGAGTGTGGATGGGGTAAATGTGAATGGATGGAGGATGTATGTGTGGGTAGTGAGGATGTTTGTAGGTGGGGGTGTGTGGGTGGGTGGGGAGATGTGTGAGCGGGTGAGAGATGTGTGGGCGGGGATGTGGGCAGGGATGTGTGTGTGTGGGGGGGGGGGGGGTGTTTATGGGTGGACTTTTGTGTGGGAGGGGAGATGTGTGAGAGGTGTGGGAGGTGTATAGGTGGATGACGATTGTATGTGAGGATGGAGGATGTGTGTTTGGCTGGGTGGTTGGGGTGTGTGTGGGTGGGAGGGTAGATGAGAGATGCATGTGTTGACGGGCGGGTGGGTGATGTGTGGGTGTGAGTGGTTGATGGATGAGTACTTGAGTGGGTGGATGTGTGAGAGAGATTAGTGTATAGTTGGGGGATGTGTGTGTTTGTGGGAAGATGTGTGTGAGCAGCAGATGTGTGTGGGTGGGGTATATGTGGGTGGTCGGGTTGTGTGGGTGGGAGGTGTGTGTTTTTGGGGTGTTTATGGGTGGGAGATATGTGTGGGCAGGTGGGAAGATGTGTTTGTGGGTGGGGATGTGTGTATAGGTGGGGAATGTGTAGTTGAGAGGTGGCAGATATTGGATGGGTGAGTGGGTGTAGGTTGGCTGATGTGTGTGTGGGTGGTTGGGGAAAATTGTGAGGGTGCGGGATGTATGTGTGGATAGGTGCGGGATGTGTGGGTTGACGGGGGTATATGTGTGTGGTTTTGTGATGTGTGTTTTGCTGGGTGGTTGCGGGTGTGTGGGTGTGTGGTGGAGAATATTTGGGTGGGTGGGTGCGTGTCGGTTATGGGATGGGTGGGGGATGTATGTGTGTGTATGGGTAAATGTGTGTGGGTGGGGGTTCAGTGAGTGGGTGGCGGCATGTATGTTTGCCTGAGTCTGTGTGAGTGCGTGGATGTATGTGTGTGTGGGTGGGGGTGGGGGATGTGTGGGTGGCTGAGGGATGTGTGGGTGGCTGCGGGGTGTGAGGATGGATGGGGGATGTGTCTCACAACATTGCAATATGCACTGTTTATGTTTGCAACTTTCATTTGACAATGTTTTTTTCCCATGTGAATGTACCATGCGTAATATGCATTGTTTATGCTTACAAAATCCATTTGACAATCTTTTTTTTCCCTATGTAAATGTAACATGCACATTTGATGAATGAAAGATGAGTGATCGAAAGGGCCGAATGTAAGACGGGCCTGCGTGCTCAATTTGTTACCCTTTTAAAATAAAGTTTGTTCGTTCGTTCGTTCAATCGTTCGTGTTCTCTCTCTCTCTCTCTCTCTCTCTCTCTCTCTCTCTCTCTCTCTCTCTCTCTCTCTCTCTCTCTCGCTCTCTCTCTCTCTCTAACTGATCTTCTTTAGACCCTAAGAGACATTACAATAACTTCCAATGTTTATCTTCTCATGAGCTGCTCCAGAGACTATGATTCTTATTCTGTCCTCTAACCCCAATCACGACACAAGAGCTCAAACAAGCCACACCCAGCCGTTCTATCTGTGGCTACCTCCAGCAACTCCTTCCATGTCTTCTCATTACTCACCTCTGTCTCTAGTTCTCTTCTCCATTTGTATTTACGTCTCCTTGTCTATGGTTTGCTCCGTGGGTTCTTGTCAATAGACTTTAAACTATTCTCAGGTTTTCCCAAAGCGTGTCCCATCTATTGCCAGCGTCTTGTTCCCACATGACTTGATTTGCTGGAATCTGTCTAGTTCTTTCCATAAGCTCTACATTAGTTAATTCATGAGATGCTCAAAAAATTATACCTGTGAAGAAGAACTGGTGTCACTATCCTCAGTACAAGCCCATAAGTACTCAGTCTCTCGCAGCACACTTAAAACTGTAGATGTTGAATGTCCCTGTTGCAAGTATGTTAGCTACACATCAGAACCATCCTCGCTTGCATCCAGTGCCACAAGTTCCATATTTGCCTGCTCACTCCAACAGCTGTACTCAAGATGTGTCCCTAGGCATCAAGTTATCAGCTACAGCCAGCAATACATCCCCCGTGTCTACTCCAACAGCTGTACTCAAGATGTGTCCCTAGACGGACAGCAAGTAATCATCTACAGCCAGCAGTATATCCCCTCTGTCTACTCCAACAGCTGTAATCAAGATATGTCCCTAGACAGCAAGTAATCATCTACAGCCAGCAGTACATCCCCTCTGTCTACTCCAACAGCTGTAATCAAGATATGTCCCTAGGCAGCAAGTTATCATCTACAGCCAGCAGTACATCCCCTCTGTCTACTCCAACAGCTGTACTCAAGATATGTCCCTAGACAGCAAGTAATCATCTACAGCCAGCAGTACATCCCCTCTGTCTACTCCAACAGCTGTAATCAAGATATGTCCCTAGGCAGCAAGTTATCATCTACAGCCAGCAGTACATCCCCTCTGTCTACTCCAACAGCTGTACTCAAGATATGTCCCTAGACAGCAAGTAATCATCTACAGCCAGTAATACATCTCCTCTGTCTACTCCAACAGCTGTAATCAAGATATGTCCCTAGGCAGCAAGTTATTATTTACAGCCAGCAGTACATCCCCTCTGTCTACTCCAACAGCTGTAATCAAGATATGTCCCTAGGCAGCAAGTTATCATCTACAGCCAGTAATACATCCCCTCTGTCTACTCCAACAGCTGTAATCAAGATATGTCCCTAGGCAGCAAGTTATTATTTACAGCCAGCAGTACATCCCCTCTGTCTACTCCAACAGCTGTAATCAAGATATGTCCCTAGGCAGCAAGTTATCATCTACAGCCAGTAATACATCCCCTCTGTCTACTCCAACAGCTGTAATCAAGATGTGTCCCTAGGCATCAAGTAATCATCTACAACCAGCAGTACACCCCCTCTGTCCGTCTTCAGTATCCTAATGTTAGATGCCAGAGATGCTACCACTAACGTATCACTTCTCTCATGTCTGTGTACCGGAGCAACAGATCCAGACCAATCCCTGAATGTTCTATACTTCTACAAGTAGCAGACACTCGTGCCATAGCCTCCATTCTCCATTCTTTCCGTAGCCAGGACTGAGTATTAGGGACGAGAATCAAAATAACAACAAGAAGTTAAGACTCCAGTGCATTTCCACTTGTAAGGCACACTTATGTATGAGAGTTATGAGTGTATTGGTGCCACCTAAGGCATGAGTGTTACTATCACTCAACCACAGCCAGTATCATGACATCATCACTGATGTGTCACTCAGTTCACCGTGTCACTCAGTTCAACTACACTGACTACATTTACAGTAATATTTCAGTTTTATTGTCTCAATTTTCTTATCTCATCATCATGTACCACGCCAACAAGCATGGGTGATCATTGTTTCGTCACCTCACCCGATCACTAGAGTCGTGGATCAGTTCTGTGTTCTTGTCCAAATTATGCCATATGGCCAAGTGATCCAGATATGCACCTCTTTGCCTTTCCATTAATCTTTTCCCTTCAATCTTGCCAGTTGTCACCAAGTTATCCAGTTTCTTTCTTCTCATAACGTACAGAAAAATCTTGACTACCTATGTCTAGTAAACAACCTTCATTACAGATGCCTAGAAAATCATGTTTTGTCACTTCCTCATCTAGTGATTGTGAAATTGTCCATGATTGGCATCTCCATAGTGAGAGAGCAAGTGTACGTTCTGGCATCGTTCACTCTGAATTGTTAGTTGGAGTTGTTCTATAGACTGGTTTTCTGGTTACTGAGAATATGTGAGATGGCTATTGTAAAACTGTTGTACATTTTGTTCATGTACCTATCATTCTCACACTTCCTGTCACACGTCCGGTATGCCGCAGACAGGCAGAAAGATATGTGCCAAGGTTATTACATTATGTATTTAACATTGTGCTTTCTACAATACACTTTACAATAAATCGAGGGGAAGGAAAAAGTTAGTTAGTTAGTTAGTTAGTCGCGGTTCCAACTTCACGGCAACGGGTCGTCCCCATATTGCTCCGTTCCTGTGCCAATGAATATCACAAAATGCTCCTCACTGTCCCATGTGAACAATGGAATAGACAGGAGTGTCGACACGCCAACAGCCCGCACAAGTACACTGTGCATAATGCCGCCGCGAGATTGCCAACACAAAAGTCCTCCACGAAAAATACAGTTCATCGTCGATGAAAACGGCAGTCACCAGAAAGACTTCATTGACCGGGGTTTTATCCCATATGGCTCGGTCTCTTTCTGCAGGACGACCCACCGAAAGCGCCGCACAAAGCACGAACTCCGAAGCTATAGCGACGACTACCAGGAGTCTCCTGAAAAATACACTCGTGAACCCAAAAGGCAAACCAGTCAATCCAGCAACAGCCAGCCATCATCGTTCCGAACATGCAGTTCATGCGAAAAACAACCGCGGACAGATGCAAAAGCATTCCACGCGAAATTCACAGTGTCGCGCCACGCACTCACTCAGTAGCAGGGCGACGGAACCATAGCCTTCTTAGTCGCCTCTTACGACGTGAATGGTAGGCAGCAGTGTTACTATTCTTTGCTCCCACGTATGGGCCCCGGCAACACACGGGCGAAGGAAAAAGAAAGAGAAGATGGGGTTCTGGTAGGAAGAAAGAAGGAGAAACAGACAGAGAAAGAGAGAGAAGGAATATAGAGTTAAAAGAAAGAGTAGAGGAATCAAAGTGACAGACAGAAAGAGTGTAGAAGGAAAGGAAAGAAAGTGAAAGAGAAATGTACAGAAACAATAATGTCAAGAGAGTCGCACAGCAGATGCTGCCACCAGGTCTGAACTGTCTGACCGCCACGTGTTCTAGGTATGGCACATGAGACGGGATGGTCAGTCCCAACCACACCTGTCACGGTGTTTAATGATAGGTCAGAATGAAAGCTGTTGTTTATTCCTGAGCCTCCTCTCCCTGTCTTCACCTGCTGAACATCCAGCAAAGATTAATCAGCGTGAATGTTCCATAACAGCTACAGCTTCTTCTTCTACTTCTTTCGTTCGCCTGAAATATGTTTATAATTGAAATGTTGTCTCATGTATGAATCTAACAGTCTTTTTTAGTTCATTCAGCGGTCCATAGAGTTTATCTTCCACTGTTGTCTCTCTAGGCCAGAAGGTTCGCCTGGATATGTTGTAGTTTGGGCAATCCTGGAGTATGTGCTCTGCTGTCTGCGACGCCAAACCACATGTGCACATGGCTGAGTCACCAATCTTGGATTTTGTATACAAGTGGTTGCGTAATCTATTGTGTCCTGTTCTGAGGCGCAGAAGAATGACCTGTTCTGGTCTGTCCATAACGTGGTAGTCGTCTTGAGTAAGGTTTGGTGGCTTTCTGATTGATTTGATCATTCTTTTCTTTTGGTGGTATGTAATAGGTACATCAGGTTGTTCTTCTTTTGCTCCTTCCTTAGCCAATCGATCAACTCTGTCGTTTCCGGGGACTCCACAGTGGGATGGTATCCATTGTATGGTGATCTTACGCTGACTGCTAAGTTCAGAAAGTAGTTTCCTCAGAACTGGCAATTTCCCAGACAGGAGCGCCTCTATTACGGATTTTGCATCTGTCAATATCACTGCAGGTTGTGTACCATGGCTGGTATTTTGTAATTTCTCTGTGGCTATCTTGATTGCCTCAATTTCAGCATCATAGTTATGGCTGTACTTTCCTGTTGGAATTCTGGCCGTGTCTCTAGTATTATTTGGGTATTCTATGTACACTCCCGCTCCTCCATTTCGAACAGCAATTTGTGCTGACCCATCTGTGTAGACTCGGATCCAGAGGTCCTGTGGGTATTCATCATCAAGGAAGCTGAGAGTGGCTGTTCTGCGCTGTACACTGTTCTGTTCTTCCTTGTCCAATATTCCTCTCACTTTTGACTGGATTTGTAGCGATATTCTATGTTCATCTTTCCACGGGGTTCGCTCTGGAATAGTTGTCAGGGGGATACCAACTGTGGGAAGATCGATGGTTTCTCTGCAGAGTTCTTTAGCCTGGTGTACAGCTGAATGCAGCAGACCTCGGATGTCAACTTCGTTCAACGGTTCGAGTCAGTTGCATATCCTTTACACGACATCACAGTCAACCTCAGCATTTTTGGCTGTTTGTAATTTCTTGGCAAGTTTACATTCAGTAGTTGACCATTGCTCTGTGAACGATCGACACTCATACTATTTCATGAAAACCAACGTCTGCTGCCAAATTTCACGCAACTATGTTTCGACCACGGTTTGTAGGATTACGAATTGTGTCCATAACCCCTTCGCCACAGAGCTGGCAGGTGAAAAGTACACCTTTGGCACCTTTCCGTCTTGACAGACGATAGTTTGGTACATTGTGCTTCAAAAAGGCTTAATAACTGTCATATGGCAATAACTACGATCCATGGCGGTGGCGAGTGTGGCTGGTAAGGCCAATTCTTGCTGCAAATGTTTGCCCACAGTAGGTGCATGTGAAAACATGGTCATTTCCACCATTTTGCACCATCTTACGTCTCTCACGCTCTGTGTGTGCTTTATCTGCAATCATTTTCTCCTTTGTCTTTATTCCATTTTTGATAGTTGCCCTCCATGCAACACGTTCAGCGGCGACGTGCTCCCATTGTGCATTATCAATGCCTGTATCAATCATGTCCCGCTTACACACATCTTTGTATCGTAGTAGAGGCCGACCCTGAGATCTCCTACCCGTCTGTAATTCACCAAAAAAGATGTCCTTTGGTATTCTACCATCATCCATCCTCCTAACGTGTCCTATCCATCTAAGTCTACGAGGACTGAGCATGGAATACACCGTCACACAACCTGATCTTTCCAATACTTCAGTATTTGTGATTTTGTCTTGCCACTTAATACCAAGTATTCTTCGCAGACACCGCATATGAAAGCTGTTTAAACGTTTCTCTTGGCGTGAGTAAGTTGTCCAGGTTTCACTGCCATAAAGAAGAGTACTAAGGACACAGGCTTGGTAGACGAGGACTTTTGTTTTGGCAGTAAGCTTCCTGTTCTCCCAGACTCTTTTTGCTAACATGTTCATTGTTGTTGTTGCCTTGCCAATCCTGATGTTGATTTCCTGATCGAGGGATAATTTGCTATTTACCTCTGATCCAAGATATGTAAAATGGTCTACTATCTCCAGTTCGGCGTCGTCAATAAAGATTGATGGTACACCATGTGCACCTTGTGACATAATCTGTGTCTTCTTTTTGTTAATTGTTAAACCAAATTCAGAACAAGCATTGGAGAATGCAGATAGTAGATGTTGTAATTCTTCCTCAGAGTGGGTCGTAATCGCAGCATCATCCGCAAAAAGCAACTCTCTGATTAGTACCCTGCTAATTTTGGTCTTGGCCTTCAATCTCTGAGCATTATAGAGGCCACCATCTGAGCGTGAGTGAATTTATATACCGTCATCCTGATCACGAAAGGCATATTTCAGTAGAAGTGAAAAGTATATCCCAAAGAGGGTGGGGGGTAGTACACAACCTTGCTTAACTCCACTCTTGATTTCAAACTCTTCTGAAGTTGAGCCATCAAACTTGATTATACCCTTCATGCCTGTGTGGAACGATTCCACAATGGACAGAAGAGTTGGTGGACAGCCAATCTTCTTTAGTGCTTTGAACAGACCCTCACGACTGACCAAATCGAATGTCTTTGTGAGGTCGATGAAGGCAATAAACAGTGGCTGATTTTGTTCCCGGCATTTTTCTTGCATCTGTCGCAATGAGAATATCATATCAATGGTAGACCGGTTCTGATGGAAGCCGCACTGTGATTCGGGGTAGACTTGATCTCCCAGGACTTGAAGTCTGCGCAGGACAATTCTGGCAAATACTTTCCCAACAATACACAGAAGTGAGATACCCCTATAGTTGTTGCAGTCGCTCCGATCTCCCTTGTTCTTGTACAGCGTTATGATGTTTGAATCTTTAAAATCCTGTGGGACTTGTCCTTCTCGCCAGCATAGCTCTATTAGCTGGTGGATCTGTAGAGCGAGGGTGTCTTGCCCACTCCTGATCACCTCTATTGGAATCCCATCCTTACCTGGAACCTTGCCAGATGCAAGCTCATTTATAGCACACTTAACTTCTGTTATAGTGGGAAGTGTGTCCAGATGGTCAAGAGTTGGCAGGGCCTCTATGGCAACCCGTAACAGTTGCCTCTCGCTTTGATTCCGAGACCGGTTAAGACCAGTACAGAAAAGTACAGAATATAATAATAATAATAATAATAATAATAATAATAATAATAATAATAATAATAATAATAATAATAATAATAATAATAATAATAATAATAGCTTTAACAACAATAATATAAGTAAACAGACCCTGAATTATTAGTTAAAGCTCTGACTAAGCATTCAATGACAATAGGTTTCAAAAAAGATGCTAAAACTTCCCTGAACCTATCTTGAAAACAAGATTACAACTACAACAATGCATATATGAGAATTAAATTTCACGAAAAACAATATTATAACTACAACAATGCAGTTGTAAGAATTAAGTTTTACGGAAAAGTACAATGTAGCTAAGTAGATATCAGTATGTAAAATTTGCATTAATATTTAAAATATAGGATTTATTATCTTTTGGGGGAAAAAAAGGATGATAGCAATGCAGCCGATTGGATTTTCAATGTAAAATCAGCATTAAGATTTAAGGTAGTTTGGGGTTAATGTTTCAAGGGAAAAGCTGCAAGTAGAGATGAATGAATATCACAAGTAAAACTAATTTATAGAAGAGCTGACTTCCTCCAAAATAAATACAATGCAAATGAACACCACAAGCAATCTAAGCAAGCCCTGTAAGTAAAAAAGTTTTAAAATAAAGGCATGCTCAATGAAAAGTTAGAATTCAAAATAACAAATCTCAAATAAACAATTAGAATAAAAACTGGTTTACAGTTTACAGGATGGTTTACATGAATTAATATTTCAATAAGAACTACAACAAAGCTCGGCAGACAGGTTTGTAAGTAAAATTTGTTTTAAAATAATGAAATATTGAATGAAAAGTTACAACAAGTCTTAAAAGAAAAAGAGATCTGAAGTGAAGAAAGCATAACTAAAACAGTGTACAGGAATAAATGTTAGAAGAAAAATGGTAACAAAGCTGGACAAATGCATCACTCTCAAGCCACAAAATTCAGTCCAGCACTATTAGAAGTAATATGTATAGACTACGCTTGAGTTCCAAACGAGTGAGCGCCAAAACAAATCACTCTTAAGGAGTCCCTCTACAGGATTTCTCGTTCTCTTCAGGAGTTTCAGGATCACTTCTGCATTGGTACTCACCATCCAGTGGCTGGCTTGTCTTGTGTATAATTCCCACCCCCCCCCCCTCACCAGTATTGCCTTTCTCCATAATTTCTGTACCCCCCCCCTCACCAGTATTGCCTTTCTCCATAATTTCTGTACCCCCCCCCCCCCCTCACCAGTATTGCCTTTCTCCATAATTTCTGTGAGTGCTGTAGTTGTCTAGACATCTGTAAGAAGGCAGTCTGCCATTGCTTTTCTTGTTGTCAGTTACCACAGCCATTGTCTCTGTACAGAGATGGTCTGCCTACTGTCACAACCTTGATACCAAAACCAACAATTAGCTGTCGGCCGTTCTCAAGCTTAATCCACCACCTACTCATATAGTTTCATGTAACCTGTTTGGGGGGTCTCACAGGCTAGCAGTGGAAGGGCCACGGCTTACTTTTTCTCTAAT
This sequence comes from Cepaea hortensis, assembly GCA_963921405.1. NCBI lineage: Eukaryota > Metazoa > Mollusca > Gastropoda > Stylommatophora > Helicidae > Cepaea > Cepaea hortensis. The sequence continues at coordinate 325,042,207 of OY992876.1, read as the reverse complement.
AGGGAATGCCCATACCCTGCCTATTTTTAGTGTTAACCTCGATTACAAAGATAATCTGTGATAAGGCCAAGTGATTTACAAGTAACTGTAGAACTATGTGGCAATAAGAGCACACCGGCCACCAGAAAGATGATGCACATTGCCAACATAACCAACAAGAACAAGTTACATTCTTCAGACGATGGACAGATCACAACAGGTTTTAATACCTCATTTTTCATAAACTATAGATAGAATAAAGATAGACTAAAGATAGAAAAAACAAGATGGAATTAACTGTGGAACTGGTAAAATGAGAGATAAATATTTTTTTGCAGAAGTGTCCAACATATACAGAACAGAGAAAAGTAATCTGGCCTACAGAAGTGTCCAACATTTGCAGAACAGAGAAAAGTAATCTGGCCTACAGAAGTGTCCAATTGAAGCCTTCAACTAGTCTATGTCAGTTTGAAAATAATTACTGAATTGGTCGCATGTAATATGATTTTATAGTAAAGAATTTCGGAAGTTATACTCGTTTGTCAAGGTGTTAATTGCCTTCCATATATCCTTACTATTTGTTTTATCCATTACTAAGTTCTTAAAGTAATTTTTTTTTCCTTTTCCCGTCGTATGGTATATTGAACTTTGTTTCTAAGAGTACGGTATGCATAGACAGACAGACAGACAGACAGACAGACAGACAGACAGACACACAGACAGACAGACAGACAGACAGACAGACAGACAGACAGACAGACAGACAGACAGACAGACAGACAGACAGACAGACAGACAGACAGACAGACAGACAAACAGACAGATAGACAGATAGATAGATAGATAGATAGATAGATAGATAGATAGATAGATAGATAGATAGATAGATAGATAGATAGATAGATAGATAGATAGATAGATAGATAGATAGATAGATAGATAGATAGATAGATAGATAGATAGATAGATAGATAGATAGATAGATAAATAGATAGAACTTTATGTTAAAAGGGTAACAAATTGGGCACGCAGGCCCGTCTTACATTCGGCCCTTTCAATCACTCATCTTTCATTCATCAAATGTGCATGTTACATTTACATAGTGGAAAAAAACATTGTGAAATGGATTTTGTAAGCATAAACAATGCATACTGCGCATGGTACATTCACATGGGGAAAAACAAACATTGTCAAATGAAAGTTGTAAACATAAACAGTGCATATTGCAATGTTATGAGACACATCTCCCATCCACCCTCACATCCCGCAGCCACCCACACATCCCGCAGCCACCCATACATCCCCCACCCACTACACCTCCCCCACCCACACATACCTCCACGCACTCACACAGACCCAGACAAACATACATGCCGCCACCCACCCATTGATCCCCCATCCACACACATTTCCGCACCTTCACATACATCCCCCACCCATCCCATAACCGACACGCACACACCCACCCACATATTCTCCACCACCCACCCACACAACCGCAACTACCCAGCAAAACACACATCACAAAACCACACACACATACCCACGCCAACCCACACATCCCACATCTATCCACACATACATCCCGCACCCTCACAATTTTCTCCACCCACCCACACACACAACAGCCAACCTACATCCACTCACACACCCAATATCCGCCACCTCTCAACTACACATCCCGCACCTATACACATCTCCACCCACAAACACATCTCCCCACCTGCCCATACATATCCCCCACAAATAAACACCCAAAAACACACACCTCCCACCCACACACACCCCACCACCCACATATACCCCACCCACACACATCCGCTGCTCACAGACATCTTCCCACAAACACACTTATCCCCACCCATACACTTATCTCTCACACACATCCACCCACTCACGTACTCATCCATCAACCACTCACACCCACACATCACCCACCCGCCCATCAACACGTGCATCTCTCATCTACCTTCCCACCCACACACAAACCAACCACCCAGCCAAACACACATCTCCCATCCTCACATACATCCTTCATCCACCTGCACATCCCACACCTCCCATACCTCTCACACATCTCCCCTCCCACACAAAACTCCACCCATAAACACATTCCCGACACACACATCCCCCACATGGATTCCTCATACACATCCCCACCCACACAGCTCTCACCCACACACACATATCCACACCCAACCACACATCCCCCACCAACAATCATCCTCACCACGCACACATACATCCTCAACCCACTCATTTTTACCCCATCCACGCTCACACACTCCCACCCACACAGACATATCCTATTCACAGACACCCCCACACTCATCCCCACACTCATTACACACCCATCCCTAACCCACACAATTTCCTTCACCCAGTCAAATACACATTCCCTACCCACACCCCACACGCCGCCAACCCACCAACACTCACATACTGCTAAAAATCCACCCAAATATCTCCCCAACACACACACACACAAACACCACATATACACACATCCCTCGCACACACATACATCCCCCACCGACTACACATCCCTTCACCCATCCACACATTACTCATCAACCCATACACATCCCCACACACAACACCCCAACACATATATTCCCCACACACCCTCCACACATACACACACACACACACACACACACACAGACAGACAGACAGACAGACAGACTGATAGATAGATAGATAGATAGATAGATAGATAGATAGATAGATAGATAGATAGATAGATAGATAGATAGATAGATAGATAGATAGATAGATAGATAGATAGATAGATAGATAGATAGATAGATAGAAAAGTAGGTAGGTATGTAGGTAGGTACGTAGGTAGGTAGGTAGGTAGGTAGGTAGGTAGGTAGGTAGGTAGGTAAGTAGGTAGGTAGGTAGGTAGGTAAAATGAATGTAGGAGGGTGGGTGGGTCAGTAGGTAGGTAAGCGTGTGGGTGTTATGTATGTATGTATGCATGTTTGTATGTATGTATGTATGTATGTATGTATGTATGTATGTATGAATATTGAAGATATGGAAGGAATCAACATTGGGGGACGATGCATCAATAACATTAGATATGCAGATGATACAGTCTTGATTGCAGACAATGAACAGAACCTGCAAAATTTAGTATATGCGATTGTTACACACAGTGAACAACTAGGGTTAGAATTAAATTGTAAAAAGACACAGATTTTGGTCGTCACTGGGAAGGACGATATACCACAATGTAATATACAAGTAAATGGGAATATTCTTCAACAAGTGAGCAGGTACAATTATCTCGGAACAGTAACAACATCTGATGGGAGATGCCTTGAAGAGATTAGAACAAGAATCGCCATGGCAAAAGTAGCCTTTAGCAAGATGAAAAACATATTGACCAATAAAAAGATGTCAATTGAAACGAGAAAAAGTGTTGAGATGCTACATTGAACCTGTACTTTTGTATGGATGTGAAGCGTGGACAATGAGCAGTCAGGCTGAAAAACATCTGATGGCTGTAGAGATGTGGTTTCTGAGGAAAATGCAAAGAATACCATGGACAGCCAGAAAGACCAATGAACAAGTCCTTCAAGAAACAAATGAAGATCGTAAATTGATTAGAGAAATTAGACGTAGACAGTCAAAATTTTTTGGGCATGTTATGAGAAGAAATGGATTGGAGAATTTGGTGACAACTGGTAAGATCGATGGGAACAGACCAAGGGGAAGACCTAGAAGCAAGTACCTGGATGGCTTGGCCTTGTGGCATGGTCGAGACAGAAACACGGAGCTGATCCACGACTCTGGTGATCGAGTGAGATGGCAGAACATGACCGCCCACGCTTACCGGCATGGCACATGATGTATGTATGTATGTATGTATGTATGTATGTATGTATGTATGTATGTATGTATGTATGTATGTATGTATGTATGTATGTATGTATGTACGTATGTACGTACGTACGTATGTACGTACGTATGTATGTATGTATGTATGTACGTATGTATGTATGTATGTATGTATGTATGTATGTATGTATGTATGTATGTATGTATGTATGTATGTATGTATGTATGTATGTATGTATGTATGTATGTATGTATGTATGTATGTATGTATGTATGTATGTATGTATGTATGTATGTATGTATGTATGTATGTATGTATGTATGTATGTATGTATGTATGTATGTATGTATGTATGTATGTATGTATGTATGTATGTATGTATGTATGTATGTATGTATGTATGTATGTATGTATGTATGTATGTATGTATGTATGTATGTATGTATGTATGTATGTATGTATGTATGTATGTATGTATGTATGTATGTATGTATGTATGTATGTATGTATGTATGTATGTATGTATGTATGTATGTATGTATGTATGTATGTATGTATGTATGTATGTATGTATGTATGTATGTATGTATGTATGTATGTATGTATGTATGTATGTATGTATGTATGTATGTATGTATGTATGTATGTATGTATGTATGTATGTATGTATGTATGTATGTATGTATGTATGTATGTATGTATGTATGTATGTATGTATGTATGTATGTATGTATGTATGTATGTATGTATGTATGTATGTATGTATGTATGTATGTATGTATGTATGTATGTATGTATGTATGTATGTATGTATGTATGTATGTATGTATGTATGTATGTATGTATGTATGTATGTATGTATGTATGTATGTATGTATGTATGTATGTATGTATGTATGTATGTATGTATGTATGTATGTATGTATGTATGTATGTATGTATGTATGTATGTATGTATGTATGTATGTATGTATGTATGTATGTATGTATGTATGTATGTATGTATGTATGTATGTATGTATGTATGTATGTATGTATGTATGTATGTATGTATGTATGTATGTATGTATGTATGTATGTATGTATGTATGTATGTATGTATGTATGTATGTATGTATGTATGTATGTATGTATGTATGTATGTATGTATGTATGTATGTATGTATGTATGTATGTATGTATGTATGTATGTATGTATGTATGTATGTATGTATGTATGTATGTATGTATGTATGTATGTATGTATGTATGTATGTATGTATGTATGTATGTATGTATGTATGTATGTATGTATGTATGTATGTATGTATGTATGTATGTATGTATGTATGTATGTATGTATGTATGTATGTATGTATGTATGTATGTATGTATGTATGTATGTATGTATGTATGTATGTATGTATGTATGTATGTATGTATGTATGTATGTATGTATGTATGTATGTATGTATGTATGTATGTATGTATGTATGTATGTATGTATGTATGTATGTATGTATGTATGTATGTATGTATGTATGTATGTATGTATGTATGTATGTATGTATGTATGTATGTATGTATGTATGTATGTATGTATGTATGTATGTATGTATGTATGTATGTATGTATGTATGTATGTATGTATGTATGTATGTATGTATGTATGTATGTATGTATGTATGTATGTATGTATGTATGTATGTATGTATGTATGTATGTATGTATGTATGTATGTATGTATGTATGTATGTATGTATGTATGTATGTATGTATGTATGTATGTATGTATGTATGTATGTATGTATGTATGTATGTATGTATGTATGTATGTATGTATGTATGTATGTATGTATGTATGTATGTATGTATGTATGTATGTATGTATGTATGTATGTATGTATGTATGTATGTATGTATGTATGTATGTATGTATGTATGTATGTATGTATGTATGTATGTATGTATGTATGTATGTATGTATGTATGTATGTATGTATGTATGTATGTATGTATGTATGTATGTATGTATGTATGTATGTATGTATGTATGTATGTATGTATGTATGTATGTATGTATGTATGTATGTATGTATGTATGTATGTATGTATGTATGTATGTATGTATGTATGTATGTATGTATGTATGTATGTATGTATGTATGTATGTATGTATGTATGTATGTATGTATGTATGTATGTATGTATGTATGTATGTATGTATGTATGTATGTATGTATGTATGTATGTATGTATGTATGTATGTATGTATGTATGTATGTATGTATGTATGTATGTATGTATGTATGTATGTATGTATGTATGTATGTATGTATGTATGTATGTATGTATACAGTCAGGTCTTAGTCAGTTATGACTGAGCTACCGTATAACAGTAGACGGTACTACCTGGTTACTGTTAGCGCCGAACGTTGGGCGGCGCTTACCAAACCCGACACCCCACATTGTGCCAACGGCTTCGGGCGGAAGAGCGCAATTTGGAGGGTACAAGCCTTACCCTGGTGCGAGGAAATGCAAGCTAAAGACAAAATTGTCATGGCAGGGCAGACCAGGCCCTAAGCCTTGGTTGGCGACTGGTCTAGGATCGAAGCTCCGACAGGCGGACAGTTAGAGCATTGCTTTGCTGATCCGGCAGCTTCTGCAGCTTGTCTTGTTCCAGATGTAGGGGTGTTACCTTTCCTCTGGAGTGAACTAGGCAGGCCGAGAGAGGGATCATGCTGCATGGGCAACACATGATCTCTATATTTTAGCCCAGGCTTTGTGCTATGGAGAGGCAATAACTCCATCCCTGGTCTTAACTGGTCTCGGAATCAAAGCGAGAGGCAACTGTTACGGGTTATAAGTCCTTGTCAGTTGGCGTAGACATGGGGCGCCACGCGTTGCCTCTGACGGTGGGAGACACCTATAGGTGTCACTGATCAGCTACCGCCCGCCTCAAGCTGGGCAGCCCCCAGCCAATTGGGTGCTGATCCGCCACAGCCTGCCTGCTTCAATGGGTGCTTGGAGCTAGGACAAAATCTGAATCGCAGGCTGTAAAACCAATGCACCAGGTACAAACAAAAATATAAATAGAAACCTCAAGCTACGGCTTGCAACCTGGAACGTGAGAACCATGTGTCCAGGATTTTCCACTGACTTGACCAATATTGACGATGTGAGAAAAACGGCTGTGATTGATGCCGAACTCAATCGTCTTAACATTGATATTGCTGACCTGCAGGAGACTCGCCTCGCTGAGGAAGGGTCACTCAGGGAAAACAACTACACCTTTTTCTGGAAGGGTAAAGGGCAGGCAGAAAAAAGGCAACACGGTGTGGGCTTTGCAGTGAAGAATTCGCTACTGGGAATGATTGAAATTCCAGCAGGAGGAAATGAAAGACTATTGTCCCTGCGCTTGGCAACCTCTTGTGGGTTTGCCACCATTATTACTGCATATGCACCGACACTCGATTCCTCTGATGATGTGAAGGATTTGTTCTATGAGGAGTTAGACTCTGTGATCAAGGCAGTTCCAAAATCCGACTACATTTATATGCTCGGTGATTTCAATGCTCGTGTGGGCAAGGACTCGAGTTCATGGCCAGTGTGCCTTGGAAAATACAACATCGGTCGCATGAATGAAAATGGGCAAAGGCTGCTGGAGCATTGCACCAGTAATGACCTATGTATTACAAACTCTTTTTTTTTAAACAAAAGAGATGCATAAGGTCACATGGAAACATCCAAGATCCGGCCATTGGCACCAGCTGGACTTCATCATCACACGGAGACAACATCTGAACCATATATCATTGACTCGTAGTCACCACAGTGGTGACTGTGATACGGATCATTCTTTCGTTGTTGCAAGGGTTAGACTGAGACCAAAGAGAATCTACACAGCTAAACACAAATCTAGCCCCAGGATTAATATTATTAACACTCATGATCCTGAAAAGTGCTTTCAGTTTCAACAGCAACTTGAAGACGCTTTCACTGATACACCAGAAAATTGTACAGTAAATGATAAATGGAATAAACTTAAGGAAACTCTTTGTAAAACTGCCGTAAAGGTTTACGGCACTGTGGATCATAAGAGGCAGGACTGGTTTGCGGCCAACAGCGAGACTCTGCAGCCATTGATTGATAAGAAGAAGAAAGCTCTCTTAAGAAACAAGGAAAGACCAACGCGTAACACTCTGAGTGAGCTAAGGCAAGCTAGGAAGGATGTGCAAAAGGCTGCCAGGCAGTGTGCAAATGATTATTGGATCAAGTTATGTGAGTCCATTCAAATCGCAAGTGATAAGGGAAACATAAGAAGCATGTATGAAGGAATAAAGAAAGCCTGTGGTCCAGTGATCAAAAGAAGTGCACCATTGAAAACCTTGACTGGAGAAGTCATCACTGATAAGAAACAGCAGATGGACAGATGGGTAGAGCACTATTTGGAGCTTTACTCATGTGAGACCAAACTAGCGGATAATGCCCTCAACGCCATAGAGGCTCTACCAACTCTTGACCACCTGGACACACTTCCCACCATAACAGACATTAAGTGTGCTATAAATGAACTTGCATCTGGCAAGGCTCCAGGTAAGGATGGGATTCCAATAGAGGTTATCAGGAGTGGGCAAGACACACTCACTATACAGATCCACCAGCTAATAGAGCTATGCTGGCGTGAAGGACAAGTCCCACAGGATTTCAAAGATTCAAACATCATAACACTGTACAAGAACAAGGGCGATCGGAGCGACTGCAACAACTATAGGGGTATCTCACTTCTGTGTATTGTTGGAAAAGTATTTGCCAGAATTGTTCTGCGCAGACTTCAAGTCCTAGGAGATCAAGTCTACCCCGAATCACAGTGTGGCTTTCGACAGAACCGGTCTACCACTGATATGATATTCTCATTGCGACAAATGCAAGAAAAATGCCATGAACAGAATCAACCACTGTTTATTGCCTTCATCGACCTCACAAAGGCATTTGATTTGGTCAGTCGTGAGGGTCTGTTCAAGGCACTAAAGAAGATTGGCTGCCCACCAACTCTTCTGTCCATTGTGGAATCGTTCCACACAGGCATGAAGGGTATAATCAAGTTTGATGGTGCAACTTCTGAAGAATTTGAAATCAAGAGTGGAGTTAAGCAAGGTTGTGTACTAGCTCCCACCCTCTTTGGAATATACTTTTCACTTCTACTGAAATATGCATTTCGTGATCAGGATGGTGGTATATACATTCACTCACGCTCAGATGGCGGCCTCTACAATGCTCAGAGATTGAAGGCTAAGACCAAAATTAGGAGGGTACTGATCAGAGAGTTGCTTTTTGCAGATGATGCTGCAGTTACGACCCACTCTGAGGAAGAATTGCAATGTCTACTATCTGCATTCTCCAATGCTTGTTCTGAATTTGGTTTAACAATTAGCAAAAAGAAGACACAGATTATGTCACAAGGTGCACATGGGGTACCATCAATCTTTATTGACGACGCCGAACTAGAGATAGTAGACCATTTTACATATCTAGGATCAGTGGTAAATAGCAAATTATCCCTAGATCAGGAAATCAACATCCGGATTGGTAAGGCAGCAACAACAATTAACAGGTTAAGAAAAAGAGTCTGGGAGAACAGGAAGCTTACTGCCAAAACAAAAGTCCTTGTCTATCAAGCCTGTGTCCTTAGTACTCTTCTCTATGGCAGTGAAACCTGGACAACTTACTCACACCAAGAGAACAATTTAAACAGCTTTCATATGCGGTGTCCGAGAAGAATTCTTGGTATTAAGTGGCAAGACAAAATCACAAATACTGAAGTATTGGAAAGATCAGGTTGTGTGACAGTTTATTCCATGCTCAGTCTTCGTAGACTTAGATGGATAGGACATCTTAGGAGGATGGATGATGGTAATACCAAAGGATATCTTTTTTGGTGAATTACAGATGGGTAAGAGATCTCAGGGTCGGCCTCTACTACGATACAAAGATGTGTGTAAGCGGGACATGATTGATACAGGCATTGATAATGCACATTGGGAGCAAGTCGCCGCTGAACGTGTTGCATGGAGGGCAAATATCAGAAATGGAATAAAGTCAAAGGAGAAAATTATTGCAGAAAAGTCACACACCAAGCGTTTGAGACGTAAGATGGTGCATGATGGTGGAAATGACCACGTGTTCACATGCACCCACTGTGAACGGACATTTACAGCG
>OY992876.1:325019683-325027183 GCA_963921405.1 Cepaea hortensis | reverse complement strand
ACCTGACGAGGAGTGGGTGCAAGTGCCAACAAACTTCTGCACATCCTTTTCAGTTTGCATCCAACTAGACAGAACATGCAGACAAGAAAATCCGGCTGCTGTGGAGGCTGAAATACAAGCGTTGATTTTCGAGAATTCGCTAAACGGTGACGCGGTCATCTACACAGATGGGTCGGTCGTCCGACATGTGAGAAGCTCATGGGCCTTTACAGCTCGGGCCGGAGGGAGAATTGTGAAGGAGGACTCTGGTGCTTTCACTGAAACCACAAGTAGCCTGGCCATGGAATTCATGGCAGTAAGTAAAGCAATAACATGGCTCGAGACACAGACATTCACTACGGCTTGTTTCCTTAGCGACTCAATGACCATGATCAAGAGGATAGAGGAGGGGTCGATCCGAAGAGAATAGTTGCTGCCTCTGGAGCGGTCTCGGCTGGCAAAGATTAGTTTCATCTTCGTGCCAGGCATGCGGGAGTACAAGGAAATGAGCGGCCTGACAAGCTCGCAGGTGAGGTTACTGTGGAGGGCGGACGCGCCATGGACCAGGCTGACATTCTGAATGCTCTACGAGAAGTAAGACTTTTGCGAGAACCAAGTGATGACTGTGAATCTACAACAATGGCCAGACTGCGAGAGCAGCAAATTAAAAGAGGGGTTGCCAAACAAGAACACTACGCAGGAAGCCAAAGAAGATTGATAAACCAACACAGAACTGGCGTTGTTAGCCGCTAAACGCTGCGGGATTTGCAGAGGAGGGGATCCGTGCACTTATGGACTGAATGGTTCGATGTGCAATGAGGATGATCTGTCGACAAACTAACTAACTAACTAACTAACTATCCTGCAATGTCATTTAGTCTTTAGGTTACATATCCTCTCACCAGGACAGTGCTCGTGCCCCGTGCCCCCCCCCCCCCCCAAATGCAATCCTCCGTTGACACAATGTGGTGTGCCAGGTTTGGTGAGCGCCGGCCAACGTTCGGTGCTAACAGAAAGCAGGTAATACCGTCTACTGTTATACGGTAGCTCAGGCATATCTAACACCTGATATTACTGTCGGACTATGAACTCTTATGTCGACATCATTTTCGTATATAAGGTTCTATTCATATCTGCAAGAACTGTTAAATCGATATAAATTTGATACGGCCATCTATATTTGTCGTAGTATGAAGTATTATCGACATAACTGTGATACATCCAGTTCTGTTTGTAATTGTGTGATCTTTATTTCGACAGCACTTGTTAACCCCAGTTCTGTTTGTAGTTCTTTGATCTTTATATCGACATTACTTTCATACACAAAGGTGTGGTGGTGGTTGTATGGACTGATATATAGACATAACTTTGATGCACTTAAATATGCCTGTAACTGCACGATCTTTTATATCGATATAACTATGATACACTTACTAGACTGGGAATGGATTATTTTTCCTCTGTCTCTGATAAACATTGATAGCAATCAATTCCATACGGCACGTGCATTTTTTGCCGAATCTACCACATTCTCCAGTCCATTGTTTGTGTGTACTGATAATGCAGCAAGCATGACGGCAGAATTTGATGGACGGTTTGATACCGATACAGAAATGCACCGATCTGGTTGCACAACGCACAGGTTATCAACATGCATTACTGAAAGCTTCAGCAGAGGCGTGATTTCTTAGCTGGATCAGTTCATGGATCAACATTCACTTATTGAAACATATTACAATACACGTCAGGCAAAGGCATAACAGCTGCAATTTTCCACAACAACAAAATCTGTAACACGTGAATGGCGATCGTATTACCAACGTTTCAATGCCCATTTAAAAAAAAAAAAAAAAAACATTACTCGCATTACTTTAATGAAGACGATGAAGAATTTTTAAACCACATACCGAATATTGCTCAGATTAAAGGAATGCTGTATATACATGAGAAATTCAAAACATTTTTTGACAAACTAGAAATGGATGGTGCTACATCTCATTTAATTTTGCTTTTATACTTCCTCTTAGACTATCAGCTGTACAAAATAATTGTCGATATTGACGAAGAAACTTCCAGCATCTTGGTGAAGAAATATTGTCAGAACTTACAGAAAATTATTGGAGAAAAACTCTGGTCATATTGCGGCAGTTCTCTGGCAGTTACTTGCAGCATTCCATACTGGAGTTGACATCAAAGCCAAAATAAAAGACATGGTCAAGTCAGTTGTTATTAAGAAGAAAGGGAATGTGGACACCAATAAATGGGCCAATGATTGGATAGCTTTTGCTGTTTTTCTGTCTGTTGTTACAACTGTTATTTAATTCATCAAAGATTTAAATCTTTCTTCTGAATCATCTGCTGTAAGTTAAAGTAGCAGGAATTGTAGAACAAAAGCCGAAAAGGGATTTTGACTTATTTTTTTTTATCCTCCACTAAACAAAGCAGAGTTTGATGACTCCAGAAACAAATGCATTGAGGGTGAAGTCACCATGTTTCAAACATTACGGCAACCAACTACACAACTTTTTTTTCACAACTTATAGTTTTTTTTGTTGAGAAAATTAACATAGGCACTGCTAAAAGCAATTGCGAAAATTGTTTTGGCCATACTAGTGTCTTCAGCAGCAGTAGAGCGCTTAATTTGTGCAGCTGGATTGTTGTTGAGTAAGTTACGAAAACGGATGTTACCAGCTCTCGTTATAAACTGTGTGCATATCAGATTTGCATGTAAGATGAAAATTGTCGAAATGGTTCAGGGATTGCCTGGATTAACTGAATTATTAGAAACAGTCGATCAGCAGGAAATTGATAATGTGCTGAATGAGCAGAGTGACTCAGAAACAGAATGAAAGTGCCAGAATGACACTGAATTGTCATGTTTAGATAAAACTTTGTTTTAATAAAATACACTTAAATATTAAAATTAATAAATTCTGTTGTTTTACATGTCTCTTTGTACATGTATTCCTATTTAGTAGGCACTAACCCTAAACTTTCATAAATTTCATAATATTATTCGAACTATATTCCATATTAATATTTTCATGGGAATCCAATGGGATGGGATGGGATGGGACAGGCATAAATTACCATGGAATGGGATGGAATGGGACTAAAAAATGTGTCCCATTGGGCACGCCTGGAGACAGCCCGGATAATGGATATACTGTGGGTGTGTTTACCACAGCTTTTCTCGGTGCTGTTCATTGTAGGAGATAAAGGACAGATACGTGTGAATGAGAGACAGTACGGATAACGGGTATACTGACGGTATAGGGCCCTCTGCTTCTCTCGTTGCTGTTGATCTCTTGCTAAGTGCAATGAGCAAGAAAGAAGTAATGATATTATAAACACCCACATACACACACACACACACACACACATACACACACACACATACACACGCCATATCCTATTGATTCGTACACACAGACATATATACGTATGTATTTTCGCAATACACATAGAACAGCATATCCAGTTAGGCTGCTCTCCTGTTAGGGGATTTTGTGGTCAGGAAGGACTAGTGATATCCTTATGAGTTCACACTATATTGCGAACAAAAGAAGGACAATGAGTGGCACTGCAAGATGCCATAGGTAACTTCGTACTAGTTCGGTCACTCGGAATCTCCCCGAGAGAGATAGAGTAGAAGATACCTTTAGCAGAGAAAATAACTATACTTAGAGACAGGGAGAGGGTGACAACTGGGACGGTGGGGAAGCAAAAGATAGGAAGGGGAAGGGGGAATGCCTCTGATTAAATGAAACTATGTTGGGTGTTGAGGCCATGTGGTATTAGGCAACCCACAGAGAAGATGAGTCGGTTTTCTACATTTTTGAAATGATTAACATCAGACGAGCAAGACTGGATGGCAGTGACCTAGACATCGGAAGCACCGTGGTAATTTTTGCTGCTGAAGTGGGTGGAGACCGGCTTAGGGGTGTTGTTGTGGATGTCCTGCAGGTGATGGCGGAATCTGTCTGCTAGCTCGAGGCCAATCTAATCAATATACTTCATATGACAACATTTGCAGATGATGGTATAGATTATGTTACGACTGGTGCAGGAAAATGCTTCCTTTTAGCGAAAACTGCTTTTAGGGACTAGCACCACCGGGTCGTGTAACACATATGGACAAGTCTTGCAACGAGGTCTTAGGAAAGCCTTTGTACCCAACTTGGATGGTGGAGGTGAGATACCTGTACCCTACTATGGACGAGTACATCTTTGAGGTTACAGTCACCTCTGTAAGCCGCTAGTGGTTTCTCTGAAAATAACGCGCTTGTGCTAGGATCAGCTAGAAGGATAGATATATGTCCAAAGAGGATATTTTTACTGCAATATTGTGCGGCTGGTAGGTAAGAGAGAGAGTACCGGTCGAAGACAGAGCGCAGCGGAAAGCTGACGACAGGGCATGATCAGGATTGTTACGGAGTCTGAAGATGTCCAACATTTCGTGGGAACTGAGGCGAAAATCTTCATCATCTTGGCACAGTCGACGTAGACGCAGAAGTTGATAGTAAGGAATTGCGTCTTTACAGGACTGCCGTGGTGAGACGACGAGTTCCAACGGAAACCGTAGGTCTAAGAAGTTCACAGACGACGAAGAAATATGGAAAGTGAGTTTGATAGCAGGATGAAAATTGGAGAAGAAGTCTATGAAGTTTTCGAGATCCGTTAATGGCATATTATTGACACCAAAACCATCATCGGTGTACCGCCTGTATAGTTCAGGGACTTTGCCATTATATATTAGGGACGTTCATTTGAAACCTGTTCCAATGGCTTTATTACAAAAGCAAGAAAGAAACATTAACAGGTGCGGTAGAATTAAACAAAGCATTCATTTTGAATGAATTATGCACCGTGGGTTGGTCAGAAGAAGTCGCCGTAGGCATTCAGGCAAGCATCCCATTGCTTAGGTAGGCGGCGAATGCCGTCCACAAGAAAGGGTTGTAGTTGCTCACTGAACCAAGTGTTTACCGCGTTCATTACGTCTGCATCTATGTGAAATGATTGCCTCTTGAGAGCTTTTTTTAGAGGTGAAATCAAAATGACATGATCATGTTCAACATAAGCAATTACGCGCGGTGCGGCACGAACGGATTTCAAATGAATGCCCCTTATAGTTGTCATGCATATCAAGGTGGCCCATGAAGAGGCAGGCATAGCTCGGGTCCATTTTAGTACTCAAGAGAGTGAATTAGAGAAAGTGCTTGTGAGAGAAAGAAAGAGAGAGAGAGAGAGAGAGAGAGAGAGAGAGAGAGAGACGCGGAGTGAGAGAAAGGTTGTGGGAGAGAGGAAGTAGAGAAAGTATGTGAGGGAGAGGGGAATTAAAGAAAGTAAGAGAGAGGGGGAGTGAGAGAAAGTATAATAGAGAGAAGGAAAGTGAGAGAAAGTGTGTGTGTGAGACAGAGAGATTGAGAGAGAGTGAGAGGGGGAGAGTGAGAGAAAGTAAGAGAGAAGGGGGAGTGAGAGAAAGTATATTAGAGAGAAGAAGAGTGCGGGAACGTGTGTGTGAGAGAAAATGTTTGAGAGAGAGAGAGAGAGAGAGAGAGAGAGAGAGAGAGGGGGAGAGAGAGAGAAAATGAGAGGGAGGTGGTGAGAGAAAGTGAGAGAGAGTATGTGTGCGAGAGAAAGAGGGAGAGGGAGAGAGAGAGGAAGTGAGAGAGATAGAGAGACAGAGAGAGACAGACAGACAGACAGAGACAGACAGATAGAGAGAGAGAGAGAGAGATAGAGAGAGAGCAAGAATTTTTTTAATAAACATATCTGTCTCCTGACACACTCAGAAACCACCAAGACCAACCATGTTGAAGCTCCTAGTCGTGTTTGCAACAGCGGTGTCTATTGCATCATCAGTGAGCGTTAATTGCGATCTTGTCTGTTATGGTGCGTGCCGAGACCGACAGTATGGCTGCAACACAGGTAAGACGTTAGAGAACTAGCAGGGCCAGGCATTTGGGAATCATATCTGTATGCGCTGCATGTTGACATGTCTGTTCTTGTTTTATTATAATTTTATTAATGTATCTTAACTTTTTTTAAAGGGGGAGGGGTCGGCATGGATGAATGGTTTCAGGCAATTACACTTTTCTCCTGGCCACGGTGTATGGGGATCGTGTGTCACACAGGTCAGCTGGCTAAAACCTTAACCTCTCGTCCTTGACTTCTTGTCTTTGACTTTGAGACATAAATTACAATTACCTCAAAGTCGGAGTGCGTTCCCAGGATGGAACACTGGGAAACTGAACCTCACGCAATATTATGTTTATCTGTGTATACGAGGGCGAGTCAATAAGTAAGTCACACTGTTCTGTGGGATGGCAGGTAAATGTAGTTGGTGTTTTCTACATGTGTCATTAGGTGGCAGCAACATAGAACTTTATATTCCCGTTCGTCAGGTCGCGCTAGGTGTCCCATGCGCATGCGCAATGCATAAACAAAATGGCGACTGTACTTACGGACTGTACAGCCAAAAATCAACGTGCTGTGCGTTTTTTTTTTTTTTTTTTTTTGGATAAAAGGACTGTCTGCAAAGGACATTCATAAGGAAATGCTTCCTGTTTATGCTGACAAATGTGTGTCCCGTAAAGCGGTGCATAGCTGAGTAGAAAACTTTTCTCAAGGACACTTTGAAGTTTGTTGATAAAATCCGATCTGGTCGTCTTGTTGAGATTGCAACAGAAGGATCCGTGCAGCGGGTGGAGGAGATGATTAAAGGTGACAGGCGAGTAACGATAGGCTGTAGCATCTGCAATAGAGTGTTCACATAGTTCTATAGATGCTTCATGTTACAATGCGATGAAAACATCCACAACTGCTGACTAGAGGAGTGTTGCTTCTTCATGACAATGCCAGACCACTCACGGCTCGATTCACTCAGGAGAAAATTAACCAACTAAGGTGGGAAATTCTGGAACATCCACCTTACAGCCCGGACTTAGCCCCTAGCGATTTCCACCTTTTTGGTCCACTGAAAACCCACCTTGGAGGGAGACATTTCGCGAATGACACCGAAGTTGAATGTGAAGTGAAAACGTGGTTTAGATAACGTAGAACGCAGTTCTATGCAGCCGGTTTGGGAGGACTAATAAAACGATAGGATAAGTGCATATGTAGGTGCACATGTAGGTGGAAATTATGTTGAGAAATAAAGGGACAATGTATGTATAAAAATAAACTGGTTTCAAGTTGTTATCATATTTAGTTATTTTTCTACAGCCATTTGTGACTTACTTATTGACTTTCCCTTGTATGTTGATGTGTAACTACAGAAATATGTATATTGAGCGCTTCATCTTGACGTGTAACTCCAGAAATACGTTGGTTGACCTCTATATGATGCGGTGTAACTACAGACATGCGTATGTTGACCTCTATATGTTGACATGTAACTATAGAAATACGTTGGTTGATCGTCCTGTAAAAGCTATGCAACTAACTCTCTAACTCTTATTTTGTGACAGCATGTAACCACAGGCAGAAGGATTCACCGGACACATACAAGGGGTGTAC
>OY992876.1:324907183-325014683 GCA_963921405.1 Cepaea hortensis | reverse complement strand
GTGCTGACCCATCTGTGTAGACGCGGATCCAGAGATCCTGTGGGTATTCGTTATCAAGGGAGCTGAGAGTGGCTGTTTTGCGCTGTACACTGTTCAGTTCTTCCTTGTCAAACATTCCTCGCACTTTAGTCTAGATTTGTAGTGATAATTTATGTGCATTTTTCCATGGAGTTCGCTCTGGAATAGTTGTCAGGGGGATACCAACTGTGGGCAGATCGGTGGTTTCTCTGCAGAGTCGTTTCGCCTGGTAGATACTACTTCTTTTCAACCTCCCCATAGCTAAGTTTTTCAAATCGATTCTTCATAGGGTGGCCTGGCAAGCTGAGGAACTTTTCTACATGTATTAGTGTTTTCGTATCTCTGCGCTCTCTCGGTGCTTGGATCCTCCCCATTTTCTCCATTGCTACTATAGGAGTTGATATCATCCCTCCAGTGGTGACTCTAAGAGCTTGATTCTGCACCCTGTCCAGCTCTTGTAGTGTGGTTTTTAATGCTGAACACCACGCAGTTGACCCGTATTCCAGGCCTGATCGTATGCTCTGTTGATAAACTTTGTTATGTATTTTCCCACTGGCACCCCATGTGGTTCCACTTAGTTTTCTCAGGATGGCTATTTTCCTTCTGGCTTTTGCTACTGCTTTTTTAATGTGTTTTCTCCATGTCAGCCTGGCATCAAATGCTACTCCAAGGTATGTTGGTTCTTTATCTTCTCTTAGGGGTGTTCCATTTATCTCCCTGCCTTTTGTTTCGGAGAGAGGGTAAATAGAGTGGCGCTGCATTTGTCAATGTTTATGCTGACACACCATCTATCCGCCCACGTAACAAAAGTATCTACAGCTCTTTGCAGCGATATGGTGGCCACTGATGCATGTTCATTTGTGCTCCACAAAACCAGGTCATCAGCGTACATTGCCGCTTTAATTCCATGCGGTAGATTAGCAACAAGATCATTGATGAAGATTAGAAAAAGTGTGGGGGACAAGACTCCACCCTGGGGAACACCGTGGCGCAGTAGTACTTTCTTGCTTTTGAGTCTGTCTATCTGTACTCGGGCTCTTCTGTTGTGCAAGTATGCTTTCACCCATTTGTACATTCTTCCATTGACTTTACAGTTTCTCAGTTTCTTCATCAGACCTTCTTTCCAGACTTTGTCAAAGGCTTTCTTCCGATCTGTCCATGCCGCAAGTACCAGCTTCTTCTCTTGGAATGCATCCTCAATATCTTGAGAGAGATAGATTGTCTGATCTTCCGTAGAGTAGCACTGCCTAAAGCCAGCCTGTTGTGGCACAAGGATGTTTTCACTTTCAATGTACCACTGCAGTCTGTGATTGATGATGCGCTCCATTGTTGTGCAGAGACAGCTGGTGAGGCTAATTGGTCTGTAGCTAGAGGCAATGGAACTATCTTTCCCTGATTTTAGGAGGGGTATCATGATTGCTTCTCTCCAGGATTGTGGAACACTGCCTAAGGTCCAGCTGTTATTGAAGATCTGCAATAGCTTTGCTTTGGCTTCTGTTCCTAGGTTCCTGATCATTTCATTGAAGATACCATCAGGTCCTGGTCACTTTCTCATTTTCAGTTTTAATATGGCTAGTTCCAGTTCACTGTTTGTGATAGGTGCCTCCATGATATCATGTAGTATGTCATGCTGTCCTGTATGTTGCAATTTCTCTCGAATCTCTTGTTGTTTCTCTGGACTAATTTCGATATTGTCATCCTGTGTGAATGAGTCCGCAAAATGGTCAGCTGCTTGCTTTCCTGTTAAGATGTTTCCGTCTTTATGTAGTGCAATCTGTGAGTTTCTCCCTGTGCCCTCATCGTTAAGTTGTTTTATTAGCTTCCACAACTTCCTTCTGTCTTTTTCAAAGTTCACTGACTATGTTTTCTCATGCCAGCTTTTCCGTCTAGCCTGCAGCTGCGCCCTTTGAAATTTGGCTTTTGCTTGCTGGTATTTATTGTGGTGCTCTTGACTGGGGTTAGCCTTTGCTTGCCGTCTACAAACATCCACATCATTATGCAACTGTTCCAGTTCACTACTCCAGTAGGGTTTATAATTTTTACGGGCTCCTCTTGGTACTGTTTCTCGTGCTGCCTGTAGTATGCATTTCCCAAACTATTTGTGGCATAACCGCTAACCACCATTATTCAGTTACCAAGAATGCACGCAAAAGAAAGGGGAAAATACAACAATTGACTGCGCAAACTCAAACCGAAACCAAAACTGAAAACGAACGCAAAATCAAAACTGAAACTGAAAGATTGACAGATGACGTCAATTCTTGGAAATATTTCATCAGCCAAAGCTCAGGAGATCATTGGATAGAAACAGACACGTGACAACGCTTCCGCTAGGACGCCTGCTTAGAATATGTTAATCGCGCACTTCCACTGCAGACAGCTTGACGAGCAGACGCAAAAGCTGGTGTGACCAAATTTTCAAACAAGAACGGCAGAATGTCTGAATCCGAGGTAAGCTTGTGACTCCTTAGATTAAACTGATGACCAGGTGTATCAAGTATCAAGTAATGGTATCCAGTGTTTGTAACGTCAATTGAAATGTATTATTGTAAATTAACACCTCTGAAGTGAAAAATGCTTGACTGTTAGATTCTGACGACGCAGAGCCGTTTCCCGGGCAAACTGACAATCTAATACTCTCTTCGAATACTGCAATCTCTGATATTCTTAAAGATAGTTATTAACTTTAAGAAGTGCATAATAATAATACTATATTCTATTCTAGACAACTGTACCAAGTGATGATTCTAAAGCAATCTTGTGCATTTCAGCAGAAACACTGCTTAAATTACTATCACTATCTACAGCTCATAAGACAGTTCGTGTACTAGAACAAGTGCCTCGTTTTAAAACAGACTTATCTATGCCTATTTACAATCTAGAGTGTCAACAACTCAACTGACAGGCATCATTGGGTACTTCTGGCACACCATACAAGACAACTTGCAAGTCGTGTGCGAGGAAAATAAATGGTACACTTTATTGCCGTTGGCTCGCTACAATCAGTGAACAGTCGCTATTGAAACACACAACATAAAGCCACAGTATTATCTATCACGAGCTGCTAACCCCTATGCTAACTTTCTACACAAATAAACACAAGAAACCCTATCGCTACTCTAACGAAGTGTACACTACAAGTCCTGTCCTCCCGTCTGACAATCTTTCATTCCGTGGTCACACACCACGCAGATTGACCTTCACCTTGATGCGTGTTGCCTCACATGGCACGCTGATGGCAGACGTGGTACGTTGAGTGTATACTCAACTTCTCTGTGGCTACCACGAGGCGTGATGTTATCGTGATTAGAGTGCTAACTCTCTGAACATTGCCTGCGTGTCTCATGAGGGAATGGTTAACCCATCTCCCATTACCTCATCACCCCTGCCCTTACCTCGGGCACCGTATCACCTCCTGGCCTCTTTAAGATTGACTGCTCTTCCTGGCGGAGGGGATGCGGTCGAGTCTTTGACACACACCCGCCCCTCCTGTGTTGCGTCATCAACTTTCACTGATTGGTTGTGACGCAAGAGGTTTCTAAAAAAAAAATTAATATCTAATTTTTTTGTCAAAGACTCTAGACAACCTGGCTTTGGGCACTCTAATAGACTTCTACTGAGTGTTGTCACAGTGTAGCAAAACTTTACTTGGCTACTGGCAATCGCCACAAACTTGACTGGTTGGCGTGAGCCCTTTCTCACATGCTATATTATATTTATTAGAGGTATGTCTGAACCGGACCGTTGTCTTATAAGACCTGCCCTCACATAGTAAATTAACTTACTACCCATACAAAGTTGACTTTCTTAGGGTCAACACATGAATTGCTTCATGTCCCCCATATAATATTTAACAACCATTATACAAGAGTGTGTGCGACAGGCTTTACCTACATCGCTTCCGCGTGTAAAGTATTATTTCACTGTTAAGTTAGTTTTTCGTTGTCTATTATGTCCCCTGACCTGAAGTTATCTCCATTTGATCTAGAAAAAGTGTATGTACTTTATATGTTTGTTTTTCTGGTTGTTTGTGTGTTTGGATGTAATTAATCTACTACTCTAACTTCTAATCTATGTTTCTAATTCCTATGTGTATGTATGTTAGTTTTTTAAGTGTCATAATTTGGTTAAATGTGGCCATAAATAGGTGTATAACACTCATTCGTGACCACATCCCCTTGCTATGAAACTCAAAATACTTTAATCTAAGTTGTAAACTATATTACTGACAACACAGTCACATTAGCACATTTTCAATAACGAAAACCAACATTAACACAGACAAATATTAAAAGTCGAGCCAGACAGCAGAAGAATTCGATGACTGCTGTCACTCACTCCCGTCTATTTTCCCTTCGCCCTCGCTTTCATACTTCTGTCACCCTCCTTTCACCCTTAATTCTGTCACACATCTTTTATCCTTCCCCACTAATTCTTCCGATTAATTAAAAACCTTGGAGTGACACTGTACAGGTTTGGCTCAGTTTAAGCTAGTTGAGCCCCATGACTGTGCGAAAGTCGCTGCACGAGTCATGTATTTATAGTATATTTACATTGATGAGAAAGGGTTGATGGTTTGCCCCCCTTGATCTCATCACACTATATTATACTAACATAAAACTCTATATTCTAACATACTAATCCTAATTCTATAATTAAGTATTTAATGTGTTCCCTAAATTTATTAAATTTGTTATGTTAATTATATGATATGTTTATATTACTTCTTATTTTTCTCTAATCTAAGGGATGTAATGTAACTATTTAAATGTAATTAATGTGACGTGAGTTATGTACCTTAATTATATGGATGATGTGAACACACATTATGTAATTTTCTAACACTCTACTAACTAATGTTTTTAAATGCACAAAGGAATTATATGAGTGATATTCTTAATCTAAATGGTGTAACTGATGTATGTTCACTTATCTAATCTTTTTATCCTATTCTGATGTAAAATGATGATATTACTAAATGGTAATATTTGATGGGTGGTATGGTTTCATTAAGATGGAATGAACTGAACCGAAATGAAGCTAAGTGAAATATAACAACCTAAATGGTACTAATGCTATCAATAGTTTAATTTAGCTTATAATTAACTATTTTTACGTCTAAATTAATATTCTAATTTAATTCTAATGGGTTAATTACTGTACTAACTACACTTAAAATAAATGAGAACTATTATATTTCCTAACTTACATCTAATTTATCACTATCTTAAAATATTATATTACATATCACAATAAGTTTATATACATAGTATTCGTTTTCCACAGGTTAGTAGTTGCCTTCATGTATGTACAATGGTTGTATAGGCATAATATATCTACACACTTTGCCTGGGTATCTGAAATACCTTGCACAGTCATCATAGTGTTCTATTGGTAGTGCACGTGTAGAGTTCGCTGGTGTCGTAGCTCAGTCTTTTCGTGTCTGTAATTAAGCACTGTTCTGACACTGTTTTTTTTTTTTTTTGCGCTTCACACAAATGATACACCGGAATGGAGCTTAGTTGGTAATGAGCTGTCCTATTTCACACGGTGATATCTACGTTTTGCAGCACAGTTCTTCACTTGATGTCTACGGACACATGATAGTTCACTGTTCTTGGTACATGATTAAGCACATAATGTCGATGTATATGTAACCTATTTTACATAGAATAATATAATATATTCATGTACTAACTATCACTCTACATTTATCTATGGGGTTTCAGGTATTTCTACCCCAGATGGTAAAATTAGTGACCACCTGTATATCCTGGTCATTTCAATGCACACCACTCTGTATGACCATGATCGGGGAGTTGTCGGTCTGGACAATGCAGTGAACCTCCGTCAGAACTCGATGGAGCTTTCTCACCGCATAGATGAAGCTTAGGGTCGCAACTGTGATATGGAATCTCTGGACTCAGCAGGTGTGATCTTACGGCTCACGTAGCAAATCGGATGGAAGATGCCCTCAAAAAATTGGCCTAGTACTGCTGGCATCTGTCCTAGAATAATAAACGAGCCTAGGATTAGGCAAGCGGAGGATTGGAATATTTACAAAAAAAGATTTTCATTTTTGACAATGCAGAAATTAATAATGCATCTTTGACAATTCATTTTACCAATGCTTTTAAAACATTGGAATATAGAATTATAATTTCTGAGTAATTTAATAATCCCAAAAGGCTTCTGACCTTCTTCTTTCTAGTAGACAAGGTCAGATTCATAATTTTAGTACTAATTTTCTGGTCAGTCTTTAGTTGATCTTGAGGAATGACATGACCCAAAATGAATTTCTTTTAGGCCTAATTCGACTTTGCTCGGTTTGACAGTGAGACCGAAGAGTCGCACCCTATGAAAGACATAACTTAGTTTCAGTAAGTGTGTTGTCCAGTCATCAGTCTTCTGATATATTTATGCGTATTCTGTAAGTTCACTAAATGTATGCACCTTGTCGAATCTGCCAGTCTCACTAACTGGTGTAGTTGCGTTGTGTATGTCTGTCGTCTGATCACTAGATGTTGTGCACTGTGTTCGTCTGTCTCTACTTCTGTATCTTGTCGTGAAAAGTAAAGTTTACGCATGTTGACATGGAATATCTCTAAATGTCTGTTTATCGATATTTCATAGTCAACATGTACCATGGTTATGTATCACCTTGAATGGTCCTTGCCATTTCGTTTGTATGGAAGAAGCCTAAATCTGTCTTGATCAAGTTCAAGATCATTTGTTTTCGCACCTTTGTTTGTGTGTTTGTGGTAGACATGACCCTTCCTCTATCAGATGGCTTGGGAGCCAGTGTAGAAGGTTGTACTCCAGCTGTAGGATGTCTACCCTTAAACTTTTGTACTAATTGTTGACAGACATTACAAGCAAATACATTATGAAAAAATAATCTTATATTATTGAAAACACGTGGGCTGGCATTGTTGTATGGAAGATGACCAGCAACCGGTGTTTTATGTGCATTCTTTAGTACAGTTAACCGGTGTTGTTCAGGTAACACCTGTTCCTGGTTACCAGTAGTATAACATCTAGTTGAAATGCCGTTATTACATCTAAAAACCCATGAAGCATTTTTGGTCACTTTGGCTTTGCCTTTTAATAATTTTAAGTATGGAGACCTACTAGGATCAGCTTTCTGCTGTTCTATTGATTTCAGTCTGCTGGTGTCATCTGTGCCAGTTGGAGACAGCAACAGTAGTCTCTCATCTTGTCGTTTGTCTTGATGTTTCACACTGTCTGCTCTTGTTGTTGCATTAGCTGCATTCAATTTCTCCCATGCAACTATTTCATCACTAGTACATTGTTTCAGTTTGGGTAAGCACCCCAAAATTAAATCAGTACAAGGGTTGTTAAGTATTGCACAAGTAAAGGTACCGGAAAGAAAAGGAGAATCAATACGGGCTTTTGCCAACGGGTAAATTTCAATGTTACCCGAAAAGGTTCGGCATTTCACAGTGTCACCTGTGTAATCACCCGGACTCACTAGTTCTTTTCGAAGACCAATAAGGGTGCTGCCGCTATCCAGCAAACATTGGCATGGTACATCATTGACCATTGCATTGTGGAACACCAAACTGCCTCTGGAGGCTAATGCTGCATTTACATTCTCAGATGAGAATGGTACTGTATGTCCACATTCTAGTTTTCCGTCTGCATGGAATTGGTGACATCGTTCACAGCTGTCGAAGCTTAACATATCGTTTGCACCACACACATCTTCTGCTTGGTTAGTAGGTAAGTCGCTTTCAACCTCACACTCATTCTCACTACCACTATCTGAAGAGGTGTCAATCAAAATAGCATTATTGGCTTTCAAACGTTGGCGGCCAAGGCACTTATTAGAATAATGGCCAAAGCTGGAACAAAAAAAACATTGGATTGCACGCCTGTATGCAGATCTTTTGCTTTGCTGCTTCTTGATAACATTTTCAAGATGCGCCGGATAATTCGGCGATTTGTCGCACATCGAATAAGTGTCGTGCATAAGTTGACAATACATGCATTTGGACACTTTCCTGTCTTTCTTGTCATACTTCTGAAAAGGTTTTCTGTTACTCTGATAGTTTTTTGGTTGGTCTTTCACAAAGGAAACTATCTCAGAGTCATTTGAAGTTTTAAAAATATGTCTGTTGGAAGAAAAATATGCTGAACCTTTTTTCTCAAATTGCTGGATGTTCTCAATGTCTGCCTGCTGTAAAAATTTAGCAAAAGGAGAAGGTATGGTGGATATTACCTTATCCATAGCTATTAAGTTTTTTAATCTATCAAAGTCTTTTCCTATGTTAGCTGCTTTAAGCCACCTGTCTAGTACACTCTGTACATTTGAAACATAATCAATAAAGGTTTCACTAGGTTTAGGTTTTAGATTTGAGAATTGAACCTGATACCCAGGGGCATCAAGTAAAAAGTGCTGCATAATCCTGTCGTGGATGTATTGATAGTTAGATCTAAGGTCAATTGGTATAGATTCTATTACTTTAAGGGGCTCACCACTCAGATTCTTCATATAAATAGGAGCCCACATCTCTAAAGGAACTTGGTGATATTTAAATTGATACTCTACATTCTCTGTCCAGGCAGATATGGAGTCCTCTTTACAATATGGTTTGATAATATTTTTGTATTTGTTGAACTTATTTTCCTCTTGTTGACTTCTTAGTTTAGTGGCAGAGATCTCTGCGTGTGAGTCTACCTCCATGCTTTTCATCTTTAATTGTGTCTCTGATTCTACTTGAATTTGTTTTTCTTTAACTCTTGCCATTTCATCTATCTCTTTTTGCTTTAGATCTAATTCCTTTTGTTTCATCTCCTTATCATATTGTAATTGTTGTTGTTTAACTTGTTTGTCATCTTCTAGCTGCTTTTGTTTTGTTATCTCAGCTAGTTGAGCCATCTCCTTTTGATGTTGTCTATCTCGTTCTTCTTTCTCCTTTTGTTGTTGTCTATCTCGTGCGCGTTCATCTCTCTCCGCATCTTTTAATTCTTTAAATTTCCTATCAGCATATTCTTCTAGTTCCTTACCTGTGTATTGTAAATCTTTACCTGCTTTTATAAAATCAGCTAAAGTAGCCATGCTGTTTAGTAATTTAACTCGCGTTGACCTACACTGATTTGTTTAATTACCTATTTATCTATGATGTTATCTATTTGTTCCTCATTAAGGAATATTAATTTTATTTACAGTTTATATGCTGAACACAATTTCTATGTTGGCAAATCAGAGCACAAAAAATATGCTAGTGTATCACAAGCTGAAAAAGAGATGCACTATTAATCACATTGCATGCCAAAAATATAGGTATACTCAACTTAATGTTCCCGAGAATCAGGGAACGGAACTCCGTTGACATAGGTCACCTTGTTTGGTACTTTGGGGTGGAGACACGTTTCGTAAGTAGGACACTATATTTGGCCCACCGGCGTATGTACCCAGTTGTTATTTGCCCTCTGATATGCAGGGCAGCAGTAAACACGCCTACTGCACGATATGATTTACCCGACAACTAAGGACAACGACTTAGACAATGACAGACTCACGAACAACTAGAACATGTATTAATTAAATTTAATGTCACTGTCCTGTCTTTGTTCTAAACCGTAATTGCCTTTCGTTACTAACCTAGTTAATTTCTGTAAGCGTTGTGCAGCCAAGTCTCGTATGCTTGACCGAAAATAGTTCCATCGTGACGATAAACAGAGAAAATAGAACCAAAAATATGAATAACTGCTTTTAAATAAATATAAATAACATAATAATGTTTAAATAAATAAATATATTCATTTAGTAATTTAAATAAACAAATAATAAATAATATAAAGCACAGATTCAGGCGAGCCGCCGCTAAGCGATCTTGTAAACAATTGACTGCTTTATGCTAATGACGCCGAACAACAGTTTGTCAATCATTTTACGTCACAGGCGCAGCGCTATTTTTAGTTTTCAAAAATCGATATTGTCGGCTGACAGTGTATCGCTCCGCTTTGAATCATGTTTGGTGCTTATTCAAGAATAAATTGGTAAATATATAAATTAATATAAGAAAATAAGAATATTCATACTTACAGCTTTGAAGAATACATGATTTCATTAAATAAACATTTTATAAGCACATTTATACACTATTTCGTCACGATAGGCACATTTCTAGCCTGCAAATTGCACTTGTCTGCACAAATTACCGTTACTACAAAAATTAAACCCTAGTCTGGAGCCCGTGGATGAGTGGATTAGCTTGAACTTTACGTTCAAGCTTCACTTCTTGACACCACAATTACCCTTGCCTGTCAACAACTCAACTGACAGGCATCATTGGGTACTTCTGGCACACCATACAAGACAACTTGCAAGTCGTGTGCGAGGAAAATAAATGGTACACTTTATTGCCGTTGGCTCGCTACAATCAGTGAACAGTCGCTATTGAAACACACAACATAAAGCCACAGTATTATCTATCACGAGCTGCTAACCCCTATGCTAACTTTCTACACAAATAAACACAAGAAACCCTATCGCTACTCTAACGAAGTGTACACTACAAGTCCTGTCCTCCCGTCTGACAATCTTTCATTCCGTGGTCACACACCACGCAGATTGACCTTCACCTTGATGCGTGTTGCCTCACATGGCACGCTGATGGCAGACGTGGTACGTTGAGTGTATACTCAACTTCTCTGTGGCTACCACGAGGCGTGATGTTATCGTGATTAGAGTGCTAACTCTCTGAACACCGCCTGCGTGTCTCATGAGGGAATGGTTAACCCATCTCCCATTACCTCATCACCCCTGCCCTTACCTCGGGCACCGTATCACCTCCTGGCCTCTTTAAGATTGACTGCTCTTCCTGGCGGAGGGGATGCGGTCGAGTCTTTGACATAGAGAGCTGAAAGAGAAATCATATCTTCCCTTTCTCCTTCATATATTGAATAAATACGGTTTGATGGAATAAATATTTATATTTATGTCAGATTTTACTTAGATAAGGGCACTCATGAACTGCATTACATCAGAAAAGTTATGCTTCACGGAACTCCATCACCAGAAGTTGACTTAACCCACTACTCAACATAACTTAAAACACAACACCACACCACCCAACACTCAACACCACAACAACAACAGGTAATGGGAGAGGAGTTATTATACAAAGAAGAAGGAAAAGTTGGTTAATTGGGAAAACACAGAGAACCATTTATACACACTACAAACCCAATTGAGTGATAGAAATGTTATAAATGTATGCCATTTGTTCATATGCATTTTGACATCTCCTCACTCTTGTCACTGTCTTACTGTACACGTCTCACTGACCCCAGGTCCAAGAGAACTTACATACAGCTGGAACCAGCTGATACCAGGCGTACACAGTGTGATAAACTCTGACCACCCCAAATTAACCCAACACTAGATCAGAGAAAAGAGGAGGGGGGGGGGGTGGGACTAGTTCCTACTTCAGGAATTTAGGTTTCTTCTGACCTACTTCTAGAATATTGCATTGGTAGGATTGTGTAACAGTACAGGTACAGAGGATCAATAACCAAGTTCTGGTGTAGTTATTTCAGAAGGTTTATTTAATTATAATAGGCTGATAATAATACAGAGGCCACGAGATATGATGTTGCCTTCTCTCGACTTTTGCTGTAACTAACACCAAAACAAGCTACGTCACGACTTGAGCATCCTTATTACTGTTCTACTAGGATGCTCAACCGAGCCCTAAGCCTGCACATCGAAGCCAATAACAGAGATGGTATGCATTCTGCTACAATTGTACATATCTATGTGAATCTTACACAGTGAAATCTTGGTGGCAACCAACTGGCCAACCAACCAACCCAGACCAGAAAGAGGGAAGAGAGAGAAAGAGATGAACCACACGTGAGATGGAAGATGACTAAGCCATGAGCAGAGTATGGGAAGCCTTCAGAGAAGCTACACGGGCAGAACTGAAGTGGATCCATCAGACAATGGACCGAGGCTTATCCTAATCTCCCAATCACAAGGTTACATTTCTCTAAGGAACACACAACACCCATTTCAGGAACAGATACCTAAATGTTGAATTATCATCTCCACACTTATAATGTACAACATTTAAATGTTTACAATGTTTCCACACTAGTTGACATAGTATTCATTGATGTTTATTTGTTGATTGACTGTAAACTTGGGCCTATATGCCATTTTCTATGTTATCCTATGTAAACCACAACAGAAAATGTATGTAACAGGCCAGAGGACACAGGCCAGTCAATAAATGATGAACCTTAACTGACCTTATGTTGATTTTTCAGTCAAACCTATCTGTTGATTCTCCATCTTATGTGTGGAAAACATGTGTCAATGTCTACTGGAATTTGTTAAATGTGTAATTGTCAAAACAAATCTACTCATGATGAATTACTAAATTGGGGAGAGAAGACTCTAGGTCTATCAACTGCTCAACATCCATGCTTTCTTAACATAAATCAGGCTGAGAGAATTCTCCAGACTTTCCTCAGAATTGATAAAAAGGGGGCTCAAGAGCTAAAAGAATCCTTGGAGAAGGGGCAGAATCCCTGTTAGTATTTACTATTCTCACCAGGGCCATAATCTATATCTCCTAGACTAAATTAATAAGACGACGCCTGCAGATAACTCGAGGGTCATATTCTGGGGTTATTGAAGACAGAAGAGGATGGGGCCCAACTTCTTTAGTTAGAAATGGGGCATGCACTAGAGTGATCTCCCAGTCCCCTCAGAATATATGACATATTGGGAAGGCTGCGTCCCGGATGGTTCCCAGGGAATAAAATGAGTTAAACAGTGCACATTGTGTGCAATTAAACAATTACATAAAACATTGTGCTAATTAAACAATTACATAAAACATTAACACAAATATCTTTAGATCAAGTATTGTCATTTTTGATAAACTTAATTAATTGACAACATGTAGGTTGTAAATCATTAATCACACATAGATAGAATCTCTGTTACCTGAATAATGTGTTTTCAGGTTAATAAGATCACATCTTGATTTAAATATAGTGTGTGTATCTACTGTCCAAACACTACTTCTCTTCCAGATAAGGTGTTCTTTTCCTGAGGAGTCTGAACTTACAGCATTTCATCAACTACCGGAAAATCTTATCCGGAGGGAAATCTCTGTCTAATTTCAGATTCTTTTCTTTTACTAGGGATTAATTCTGGTTACTTCAATGCCTGCTGTCTTTGGCTTTTCCAGCATTGACAGACAGACATAACATTAAGTGTTTAATATTGTGCATGCTTTGCTATATATTTGCAGATCCAGGGACTGACAAGCTTACCCGGATCAGACCTAACTGCACTTATATTTTTTTTAGGTAGAGCAAATAAAGCAATAAATTCTAGGCATGGCGGAAACTGCTAAGTTTAGGGCCCAAATAATGGAAACAGGTAGGGAATGCGGGTTAGATAGCCCTGCGCTAGCTAACTATGTTTCAGACGCATTCGACAGAAGAGAAAGGCTTCAAGCCGAACTGGCCCTCAAAGAAAAACACCTTCAGGCTGAATTAGCTGAGAGGGAAAAAAGACTTCAAGCAGAATTGGAGGAGAAAGAGAGAAGACTACAGGCTGAAATGGAAGATAGGGAGAGAGAACGTCAACACCAATTGGAGTTGAAGAGAATGGAAACTGAATTGGAGATCCGAAGACTAGAGGGAGGGAGTACCCCCACACCCTCAACCTCATCAGGGTTGCCAGTGACAGAACCACATTCGAATGTCTCCCACCTTAATTCCGGAGCTATGTCGTTTCCTCTTGAACCATTCAATTACCAGACTGACAACATCAAAGGATTTTTATCACGCTTCGAAGCAATGGCTGTCAGCTGTGGTCTGGATGAAGGGAGATGGGCAAAGAAGTTGTCGCAAGCATTAAGATAAACCGCGTACGACGTGTTCTCTCGACTCACACGTGAGGAACAGCAGGACTATGCGACACTCAAGACGGCACTCTTGAGCCGATTTGAAGTGGACGGTGATTCTTATAAGCTTAGGTTCAAATCCGCAAGGAAGGAGCAGGGTGAAAGCTATGCGCAACTGGTTGATAGACTGAATGCATACATCCAGCGATGGACTTGCTTAGGAGGGTGTGAAGAAAGTTTTGAGGGACTCCGTGAGATGATCATTATTGATCAGATCAAGGGGAAAATGCCGAATGAGATGAAAGAATGCTTAACCCAAAACGGGGCTGACCGCCAAGAAAACATCATCATCCTGGCAGAAAGATTTGAAAAATCTCAGAGGAGATGGGAGGTAAGGGACGTTCGAACAACACCCTCTCTCAAGATAAAACTCCAAAGCCAAAAGAGGGTGAAAACACTTTAGCCACAAAGAAAAATGGGAAATCCAAGAAAAACACTCAATACACAGCCCAAACAGCGCCGAAGGAGGACAAACCATTCTGCACCCATTGCAAAATTAGAGGTCACACATTTCAGAATTGCAGGAAGAAGCCACCTCCACATACAGCGGCCTGTTTGGCCAACCGAAAAGAGAAAAGAGTGAGCACTGGTGAAACGTCCAATCAGACACCTCATCAAGACACATCATCTCGTATTCCAGTTGTAGAATCCATCTTGCTAAATGGATTCAAAACGACCTGTCTATATGATACTGAGTTATCGTATGACTGTGTTGTTTCATCATCCTTAGTTCACCCTGAACAGGTGACAGAAGAAATAGTGGAATTACAGGGACCACTGAAGAGTTCAACAAATATGTCTCTTCCAGTGGCAAAAGTGAACATAGCCTCGTGGTATGTCACTGGGACAATCAAGGCAGCAGTCTTGGACGATCCGATATATCCCGTAATCCTCGGCTGTAGATTTATCGTTCTAGGAGAACCTGTTCAACCTGTGGCGATGGCGACAATGACCACTCGATTCCAGGTGGAAAAGACTCCAGAAACAACTACGCCAATCCCTCGAATGGAGGAACTGAAGACGGCACAAGAGGTCGACAGCACCTTGGATCCCTGCTTCAGAAAACTGTCAAAATCACATTTACCTCTACGTAAAGGTGATCTGTTCATGAAGTCAGCACTTCTTTACAGAAAAGCAGGACGAGCTGGACAAGAGTTTAACCAACTTGTTGTACCAACTCCATACAGGACCCAGATCTTGGAAATGGGTCATAGTCTACCATTCAGTGGGCATATGGGTATAAACGCTACTACACAGCGGATTGCGACTCACTACTTTTGGCCAGGGATGAACTCAGACATACAACGGTTTGTAAAATTATGCCCACAGTGTCAGAAAGTATCACCAAAACACCAGACACCACCGGCAATGTTGGGTGAATCGCCCATCACTGGAATTCCATTTGAGAAAGTGGCGGTAGACATAGTCGGACCTCTCTCAGCAACGAAGAGGCGAAACCGATTCATATTAACGCTTGTGGACACAACAACCATGTGAGCCGAAGCAGTTCCTATGCCCAGCTGTGACTCCAAACACGTCACTGATGCATTATTAGGAATATTCACACGTGTCAGAGTCCTAACTATCTTCTCCTTCTAGCTCACTGGACTTGGACAGGCAAATTACAACGTCCACGACACATATACTAATAACACATAACTGCAATCGGAAACTCGCAGGAGCTGTCTCCTGAACAACCTTTTATTACAGTATATTACAGTATAACATTATGTTCTCACTCCACCGTCACCTCGTGTACGATTCAGCAATCATTCGACACAGGCAGCCAAACCTTCGCTCACGTCCACATGGGCGATATTTACACTGTCGCCCGTACGACCATTCGCAATCACAATCTCACATCATCTCGCACATATCACAGTTAGTACATTCCTCGAATATCAATACACAACGTTCATCTCATCTATCCGTCACAACACTATCGTTCGATCGTTCTATCACTCGCTAGATCTCCACACGTCCGTCTCTATTCGCTGTCTCACACACACTGACTCTGTCCTCCTTGACCTTCCCACATCACGTGGGTCTGTCCACGGGCTTCTTGCCTGACCGTCCGTTAACCAAGCGTGATGTCTCCTACTGCCCTTGACCTCGGCTATTGCTTACACTGACTATCGCTTACATACCGGCAATTACACTATTACTTACATACAAGACCCTGACAACACGTCTAGGATTCCCACAAAGGATCTTGACGGACAACGGTTCACAGTTTCGTGGTAAGCTCATGGAAGAGACCTTCAGACTTTTTCATGCACGTCATATCTTCAGTTCACCATATCACCCTCAGTCAAATGGACTTGTGGAAAGGTGGAACGGGACCTTGATTAGTATCCTGCGCAAAATTGCCCAGGAGAAGACAGAGGATTGGGACTTGTAATTACCCGCAGCTTTATTCGCTTACAGGGAGGTACCCCATCACTCAACAGGTTTTACTCCAGCCACACTGTTGTTTGGACGACCGATCAAAGGACCACTTGAGGCGTTACTTCGAACCTGGACCGATAATACTACAGATGATACAGTCGTGACTGCATCTGCATATGTTGCCGAGTTGAAAAATCATTTACAACACAGTTGGAAACAAGCGAATGTCAATCTACGTCAAGCCAGACGAAGAATTGCTCGTAATTTCAACCGCAAGGCAAATGATAGAGAGTTAGAGGTAGGAGAGAAGGTGATGTTGCTGCTCCCAACCAGTCAGAATACGCTGCAAATAGGATGGAGAGGACCTTATGTAGTGACGGAGAAGATCTCACGTACCAACTACAGAATTTCAGTCAAAGGCAAGATGAAAGTATTTCACATAAACCGCTTGAAGAAATATCATGAAAGACCCTCAACCACCGAACCTGCACATCTGATGGCCATGAGTGTGGCTACTGAAGTCGAAGAAGGATCAACACTGGGAGTCGAGTACCCACTGCAAGCCAAAGAGACCTTTAAGGATGTGGAGATCAATCCCAACTTAACAAAGGATCAGCAAAAGCAGATTAGGGAACTTATGGCAAAGTATGCAGAAGTACTTACTGATAAGCCAGGAAAAACTGATTTGGAGGAATTTGACATGAAGTTAAATGACACAGTGCCTGTGCGAGTCAAGACTTACCCAGTTCATTATGCAAAGCAAAAGACTTTAGAAGAAGAAATACAACAGCTGCTCACTGCAGGAATAATCTCACCATCTGAATCACCTTACAGTGCCAGCGTCGTTTTATTGAGAAAGCCAAGTGGAGAACATAGATTGTGCATCGATTATCGACAGCTCAATGCTATTACTGAATTCCAAGCAGAACCTCTGCCTGATCAGAATAAACTCTTCACAGCACTCAACCGAGCTAAGTACTTTACTATGATTGATCTCAGTAAGGGATATTCTCAGATTCCTGTAAAATCGGAAGTTAGACCATGGTTAGCTTTCAGCACACCTGGAGGACACTATGAGTTCAACGTTCTTCCATTCGGATTAAGTAATGCTCCCAGCGTTTTTACACGTATGATGAGAAAATTACTTGACCCACTACAGCATCCAGACATCAGTCACTTCATGGATGACATCCTGATCGCAATTGAAACATTTGAAGAGCATGTAGAAACACTGCATCTTTTGTTCAGGCGCCTCAGAGAAACAAATAGGATTCCAAGAATTGGACTTTCTAGGTCATAAGATATCTCATGGACTGATCACTCCACAAGAGGGAAATGTGGACAAACTCCAGAGAGCACCTCGTCCAAAAACAAAGAAGGATGTAAGATCATTTGTATCCTTATGTGGATTATATCAAAGATACATCAAGGACTTCAACACTCTGTCAGCACCTTTAACGGATCTTACCAAAAAGGGGAAACCAGAGAAAGTCAATTGGTCAGCTGACTGTGAGAGAGCTTTCACAGCACTAAAGCAGGCATTAACTGCTCATCCAGTCTAACATCTACCAGACCGCGACCAACCATTCGTGCTGCGCACCGATGCCAGTAACATAGGAATTGGGGCAACGTTGTTGCAGAGAAAGGGAGATGTACCATCAGAGCTATTCCCTGTAGCCTATGCTAGCAGGAAATTAAATGCAGCAGAGAGGAATTACAGTACTATCGAGAGAGAATATCTTTCGCTCGTATGGAGTGTACAGAAGTTTCAAGCATACCTATATGGCAAACACTTCACAGTGCAATGTGACCATCAACCACTCATGTTTCTCGCAGCCCGACTTATGAGGTGGTCGCTGCTTCTTCAACCCTACTCGTTCCAGGTTGAATACGTTCCTGGGAAGATGAATGTGGGACCGGACTTCCTGAGTCGACACCCAGTGCCTGATGAACAAGGTCAATCAGATGCAGAAGAGAATACAGAGGAGGAAAACACGGGACAAGTTTGATAACTGAAAATGCTGGAAACATAGGTCCATACCGTAGAACAATCTGGGGTGGGGCCATGTGGCATAACCGCTAACCACCATTATTCAGTTACCAAGAATGCACGCAAAAGAGAGGGGAAAATACAACAATTGACTGCGCAAACTCAAACCGAAACCAAAACTGAAAACGAACGCAAAATCAAAACTGAAACTGAAAGATTGACAGATGACGTCAATTCTTGGAAATATTTCATCAGCCAAAGCTCAGGAGATCATTGGATAGAAACAGACACGTGACAACGCCTCCGCTAGGACGCCTGCTTAGAATATGTTAATCGCGCACTTCCACTGCAGACAGCTTGACGAGCAGACGCAAAAGCTGGTGTGACCAAATTTTCAAACAAGAACGGCAGAATGTCTGAATCCGAGGTAAGCTTGAGACTCCTTAGATTAAACTGATGACCAGATGTATCAAGTATCAAGTAATGGTATACAGTGTTTGTAACGTCAATTGAAATGTATTATTGTAAATTAACACCTCTGAAGTGAAAAATGATGGACTGTTAGATTCTGACGACGCAGAGCCGTTTCCCGGGCAAACTGACAATCTAATACTTTCTTCGAATACTGCAATCTCTGATATTCTTAAAGATAGTTATTAACTTTAAGAAGTGCATAATAATAATACTATATTCTATTCTAGACAACTGTACGAAGTGATGATTCTAAAGCAATCTTGTGCATTTCAGCAGAAACACTGCTTAAATTACTATCACTATCTACAGCTCATAAGACAGTTCGTGTACTAGAACAAGTGCCTCGTTTTAAAACAGACTTATCTATGCCTATTTACAATCTAGAGAGCTGAAAGAGAAATCATATCTTCCCTTTCTCCTTCATATATTGAATAAATACGGTTTGATGGAATAAATATTTATATTTATGTCAGATTTTACTCAGATAAGGGCACTCATGAACTGCATTACATCAGAAAAGTTATGCTTCGCGGAACTCCATCACCAGAAGTTGACTTAACCCACTACTCAACATAACTTAAAACACAACACAACACCACCTAACACTCAACACCACAACAACAACAGGTAATGGGAGAGGAGTTATTATACAAAGAAGAAGGAAAAGTTGGTTAATTGGGAAAACACAGAGAACCATTTATACACACTACAAACCCAATTGAGTGATAGAAATGTTATAAATGTATGCCATTATGCATTTTGACACCTCCTCACTCTTGTCACTGTCTTACTGTACACGTCTCACTGACCCCAGGTCCAATGAGAACTTACATACAGCAGGAATCAGCTGATACCAGGCGTACACAGTGTGATAAACTCTGAACACCCCAAATTAACCCAACACTAGATCAGAGAAAAGAGGGGGGGGGGGGGGGACTAGTTCCTACTTCAGGAATTTAGGTATCTTCCGACCTACTTCTAGAATATTGCATTGGTAGGATTGTACATATCTAGGTGAATCTTACACAGTGAAATCTTGGTGGCAACCAACTGGCCAACCAACCAACCCAGACCAGAAAGAGGGAAGAGAGAGAAAGAGATGAACCACACGTGAGATGGAAGATGACTAAGCCATGAGCAGAGTATGGGAAGCCTTCAGAGAAGCTACACGGGCAGAACTGAAGTGGATCCATCAGACAATGGACCGAGGCTTATCCTAATCTCCCAATCACAAGGTTACATTTCTCTAAGGAACACACAACACCCATTTCAGGAACAGATACCTAAATGTTGAATTATCATCTCCACACTTATAATGTACAACATTTAAATGTTTACAATGTTTCCACACTTGTTGACATAGTATTCATTGATGTTTATTTGTTGATTGACTGTAAACTTGGGCCTATATGCCATTTTCTATGTTATCTTGTGTAAACCACAACAGAAAATGTATGTAACAGGCCAGAGGACACAGGCCAGTCAATAAATGATGAACCTTAACTGACCTTATGTTGATTTGTCAGTCAAACCTATCTGTTGATTCCCCATCTTATGTGTGTAAAACATGTGTCAATGTCTACTGGAATTTGTTAAATGTGTAATTGTCAAAACAAATCTACTCATGATGAATTAGTAAATTGGGGAGAGAAGATTCTAGGTCTATCAACTGCTCAACATCCATGCTTTCTTAACATAAATCAGGCTGAGAGAATTCTCCAGACTTTCCTCAGAATTGATAAAAAGGGGGCTCAAGAGTTAAAAGAATCCTTGGAGAAGGGGCAGAATCCCAGTTAGTATTTACTATTCTCACCAGGGCCATAATCTATATCTCCTAGACTAAATTAATAAGACGACGCCTGCAGATAACTCGAGGGTCATATTCTGGGGTTATTGAAGACAGAAGAGGATGGGGCCCAACTTCTTTAGTTAGAAATGGGGCATGCACTACAGTGATCTCCCAGTCCCTTCAGAATATATGACACTATTCAACTACTTTATTTATGTCCTTCTCAGTGTTCAGGTGTCTAACCAGTATGCTGGTGCGATGCTTGTACATTGCTCAGTCTGCTTTCTTGTAGCTCCACCTTGAGAGAGTGCTGCTTTAACTTACAAGCCCATTTTCTACAAATAGAAAGACTGGCCGATGGTCACTTCCACCTAGCTGTTTCCCAACAATTCTTTTAATGTTCCACTCCAGGTATGGTGAATGAAAAGCCAGGTTAGGTGTAGTTGTAGTGTGCCATGATCTCGAGTAGAAAGTATGTGGGTCGGACGGCTTGTTAATCAAGATGAATCTATTCTCATTCTGCCAGTCTTCCACTCTCTCTCCTTTCTGGTCCATGTGATCATTTCCCCCAGCTATTTTTCTTTTAAAGGCAGTGTGTCCAATGCCTGTAGGCGGTAATGTGGACAGTATTAATTGATCAGGTGAAGGTCTGTATTGCAGTTTAAGTGTCTGATACTAAGGCCCTTCCATGTAAACTTCAATTTGGGAAGCAGCGATGCTATTTTTAACAAGGGTCAATATTCCACCTTTTCGTCTGTCTCTTCGGTCAGATCGGTAACACTGGTAGCCTTTGATTTTGAGAGCTATATTTTCGTTAAGGTGAGTTTCTTGCAAGCAACAAACGCTTACATTTTCTTGGGGCAAGATGTCTTCTAGTTCTATTCTTTTTTTTTTTTTTTCTTTTTTTTTTTGACACTCACAGCATTCCAGTACATTATTTTACGTCTCCTATCAGTTTTCGACATATTTCTTAGCGTGGTTGCTTGGCAGCCTGATTTCCGTGATGCGCCTCCTGGCTGGCTGCCTCCGACTTCAGCACCTTTACTTTACTAGAGTAGACTGTGGTCTTACTCGACAAATGAAGTATGGCAATATTGGCCTATCAAGAGAGTTATGAGACAGGGATGTGTAATCACTGTAATGTCTCCAGATCTTTTTTCCCTGCCGATGGCCACGTCATAGTATCATGAAGTATTTTCCTTTTACTAGAATTGCAAAACTATAAACTTTACTTGGAAATTGATGGGTGCCGCTATTACCACTAACGTGCAGGGAGTGGCCAGCAAGGACCACGAAAGTGGAAATCCAGCAACTAATTCAGGATAATGCTCGCCCGGGTGATGTGATTATCTACACGGATGGTTCGGTGTTGAGAGGTAGGAGAAGTGCCTGGGGATTCTTAGCAAAATCTAATGGTCGACGTTTGGTGCAGGAGAGCCTGGCGTATGATACAACAACATCTAGCTTAAGAATGGAGGTGGGGCGGTCAGTGCAGCTTTCCGCTGGAGAACACGATACATACACACATCGTGATTATAATTGACTCAGAACGCATGCTGAGGAGGGTGAGGACAGGCATGCTTCGTGCAGAGTGGCTTGTTTCGCTTCGGAGGTCACGGGTAGCAAGCATCACCTGGATCTTTTCTTCGGGGCGAGCCGGTGTGCTGGGGAATGAACAGGCGGACAGATTGGCTGGCTCTGCAAAACTTGATGGAATATTGATGCATGACAAGGCAGACGTGGTTGCGGCCTTGTCTGAGCACGTGTACACCTCGGAGGAGCAAATGGATCACCATAGTCTGGTAAGAATGAGGCAGCGAGGTGTGACGAGGGGATCTGGCCGACGCTCGACGCTCAGAGGAAAGGCGACACGGACATATATTGAGATTGCTACTGGAACTATTAGTGTTGAAACTCTTTGCTGGCTGCTGAAGATGGGGACGGAGCGCTTATGGGAATGCCCCGAATGCTGTGATGTGGATTCCTAAATCAATAAATCAATAAATCCATACATTTCTCACAATCTGTGCCATTCCACACGAAACATTCCTTTCTCCACCTTACTAAGCATACTCTTTGAATCCGTAATGAATACAATGTATGTTACAGTAGTCTCCTCTAACCAACGGAATGCCGCTGTTACTGCTTCCACCTCCATTCTCATGCTGGAGGTCGTAGTATTTTATACCAGACTCTCCTTTTTCAAGACTCGTCCATTAGCCTTTGCAAAAAAAAAAAAAAACCACTACGTCTGTTTCTCACCACTGACCCATCGGTGTAGATGACTACGTCACCTTGATGTGTGTTACTCTGGATCAGTTGTTGCACTTCAAACCCAGTGCGGCCTGCTACCCATTTTCTGCACTCACGACTCAGTGTTACTATTACACTGTGCCAGTCCGTCGTGTCTTTCGGAACTTCAACCCACTCTTTTTCACGATTGATGGTCTCTAGATCACACACCTGACTTATTGACAGTTCTGCTTGTGCCATCCAGGACCTGCCTCGTCTTAGCCTATGACCCTTGACCATATCCATGGCTTTGTGCAGAAGTTGATCCCTATCTGCAGCAACTCTCAGGTACCATTTGACCTGAAGGACCCTATGCCTACCCGCCATTGTTGGTAGCGCAGCGCCAGGATATGTCTCATGCACATAATTGGCCTTTGTGCACCCCAGGATTACCCGTATGGCAGCATTCTGTATGCGCTCCAATCTTTCAAGGTAGCTCTTTGATACTGTCAGCAGTCCAAAACCTTACTCAATGACAGAAATTATTATCTGCTAAAAGAGTCTTTAAAGCATCCTCTGATCTACCCTGGTTGCTGCCATCGCCCTAAATATAGTAAGTACCCTACCAGCCTTCACCACCAAAGCCTCCACATGATCCTTAAAAAAGCAAAGGTGATGCCCAAGTATTTCAGTTTACTCTCTCTACTAAGAGGACACCCATTCAACCTAATACCTGGAACATCTGCCTTGACAATCCGGTTATCCAGGGAGTACCACACAACCGATGCCTTGCGTTGTTTTATAACGGTCCCTGCGTCCCTGTACCACTCTGCCATCCTGTTTACTGCCACCTTGCAAGTCTTCCACCAAACTGGCCCTGTCTCTGCCTTGTCTGTACACCAGCACATCATCTGCAAATGTCAAGATTCTATCAACACCTGGTGTCTCAATAGCTGCCATTTTGCTGGTGTAGACATTAAAGAGCACTGGCGACATGGCAGATCCCTGTGGCAACTCAGGTGTAATAGTACAAAGGTCAGAAGTCCAGGAACCCATGCGCAGTGCAACCTTACGCTCATAGAGGACCGCCACAACCCACCTGACAAGGCAAGGACAGACTTCCATGTCCAACAGTGTTTATATCAACCTATCATACTTTACCCTGTTATACGCATCCTCCAGGTCAAGAGTTGCCGCCACTGTCTCCTGTTTATCCTGGAAGCCCTCGTAGACATCAAATGCAAAAGTTTAGCATTGGCCCAGGTGCCCTTCCCACGCCGATAACTCCCGAGCCGTTTGGGAAGCAGATTACGACTTTCCAAATGTCGTTACAACCTGCGTGCTACTATCTTTTCGAAAACTTTGCCAAGTGTGTTTTGCAGGTTTATGATTCGATATTCATTAAGTCTGGAGTGGTCCTTGCCTGGCTTTGAAAGTGGGACCAGGTAACTGTACAGAAAGTGA
Organism: Cepaea hortensis; assembly: GCA_963921405.1. Taxonomy (NCBI): domain Eukaryota; kingdom Metazoa; phylum Mollusca; class Gastropoda; order Stylommatophora; family Helicidae; genus Cepaea; species Cepaea hortensis. The sequence continues at coordinate 324,990,373 of OY992876.1, read as the reverse complement.
AGGGAACACTGGCCACCTATCCCTCCCTGCTCTCAGACCTACATGATGTGATAGCGCTGTCACATCACAGGTTCGTAGCAGCCAACTGCTTGAGAACGATTTATATTAGATGTATTAAATAAAAAGCTGAACAGGAACACAAACAACACAAAGCCACGTCACAATAAGTATATGTCACAATAGTTCTACTGTAAATAAAGCTAATGCAATACAAATGAAATAATAGTCCAGTACATGTGTTAACAGATCAGAGAACAACACCACACAACATCTTGAGAGACTTCATTGATCCAGTCCCGGCGTTCACTGCTGCTCAAAATAGTATATTCTCTTAGTGAATTTACACACAGAAGCCATATAAAACATGTTGTACGTGTTATTGCCTGGCATATTTCGCTGCATCTCGTCAGTTGCATACTGTAGAGTTATATATCATATGAAGTAAATAAACTAATTATACTTTGACTACAACTCTTAAAAACATTGTCACTCAAATTTTTTGAATTTGTTTTCCCCCACGGTAATCTCAGATTAGTAGACGCGGTTGTTGTCCACCGTGAGCAGCTGGGGTTGGAATTAAATTGTAAGAAGACACAGGTTATGGTCGTCACTAGGAAGAACGAAGTAACACAATGTAATATACAAGTAAATGGGAATATTCTTCAACAAGTGAATCGGTACAATTATCTCGGAACAGTCATAACATCTGATGGGAGATGCCTTGAAGAGATTAGAACAAGAATCGCCATGGCGAAAGTAGCCTTTAGCAAGATAAACAACATTCTGACCAATAAAAAGATGTCAATTGAAACGAGAAAAAGAGTGTTGAGGGGATACATAAAGCCTGTTCTTTTGTATGGATGTGAAACTTGGACAATGTGCAGTCAAGCTGAAAAACATCTGATGGCTGCAGAAATGTGGTTTCTGAGGAAAATGCAAAGAATACCATGGACAGATAGAAAAACCAATGACCAAGTACTACAGGAAACAAATGAAAATCGTAAATTGATTAGAGAAATTAGACGTAGACAGTCAAATATTTTTGGACATGTTATGAGAAGAAATGGATTGGAGAACTTAGTGACAACTGGCAAGATCGAAGGGAACAGACCAAGAGGAAGACCGAGAGGAAAATATCTGGATGGCTTGGTCACATGGCATGGACGAGACAGGAACACTGAGCTGAACCACGACTCTGGTGATCGAGTGAAATGGCGAGTCATGACCGCCCACGCTTTCCGGCATGGCACATGATTGATTGATTGAATCTCAAATTTACAAAGTGTTGTGTGCAAACAGACAGATCGTGTTTCACATGTCTTCTTCTCCTTGTTGGCTGTGGGTCCAGTCATGCCCACACATGTTTGTGTTCATGTATGGTGCTGTATGTGACACACCGTTGAGACTGCCAAATATCCATGTTGTGCACATGTGAGTCGACAGATCATGCTCCCTGCACATGGATCCCATCCTTAGTGTCTCTCACGGCGTGTAGCGGTCGTCGACACCAATTGTGTGTTGGTGGACTATTCTTCTGTGGCTTCTGCCTGGATACCACCCCTGGCTGGCTTCATTCGTGTGTTTTGACTTGACGTTCTTGGCAGTCTGTTCAAGGTTCCAGATTCAGCCATTGTTTCATCTCTCTGAGGGCATTCAATATATCAGTCCAGTCATCACTCGTTCGCTCTTTACAGTAGCCCCGCCCATAAGCCAATGGGCTGGTTCATGTTCTCTGACACTCCTGTGTCCTGGCACAAACATGAAGCTGATGATTGTCAATCTGGATCTTCCAAGACTTGCACCCATCAATGGGCAACAATGTTACTTCAACAGATTTATGATATACGTGATACTTTGTCCCGAAGCAGTGTTCTGGTGTGTGTCTGTGATGTGACATCGCTATCACAGTCTGTAGGCGTGAATGCACGGAGGAATAAATGGTCAGTCTTTCCCCCACTTTCGCAGGCGACCGCCCAAGCGTGGAAGTCGTGTCCGTGCCTGCTCATGAAACACCAGTGCTACAGGCTACCAACTAGGCCAGCGCGCCCGCTACATAAGCTATACATGTGTGGATTTTTCCGTGTCCAGGAGTGAACGACACTTAAGAGATAATATGTCTGACATAAACATGTACACTGGTCAATCTGCATTCAGCGGCTCTGAAACAATGATCTCACTTGTACATGTTCGGACAGCCTAGGCAATGTGAGGGACCACGCGAGCTTAGTGGCTAGACCCTCGCCCGCTTTCTCAGTGGTCCTGCGTTCAATCCACATCACGGCGTCTTGGAATTGTTAAAACTGACCTGACCTCCCAGGCTGGTCCAATCTCTGTGAATAGAAAGCCACGCTGACCTCCCGGGCTGGTTCAATCTCTGTGAACAGAAAGCCACGCTGACCTCCCGGGTTGGTTCAATCTCTGTGAACAGAAAGCCACGCTGACCTGCCAATCACCACTGTGGCTTTTATTAATTCTTTTTTTTTTTTCGATTATACCATCACCTCTACACTGTTCAACCTCAGAATTAAAGTTATATTAGGGTCCATCGTGGCTCAGATTAATAATCATGTGGCTGAGTCAGATAAAAAATATGATATTAATTTGAAAGTGATTATTGTCAAAAGAAGGACTGAATAAATGAAGTACAGACGCAGTAAGATCAAACGTGCTGCAGTAAACACTGATGTGGGCTGACACAAGCAAGGGCACTCACTCGCACTCTGTAATCCCATCTCTGATCGGTATATACCCGTACGTGCATAATGAGTAAACTGCTGCCGTCATGTTACATGTTAAAGAACATACATTAACACATGCACTATTAGAAATATATTTAAGAACATACACTAACATCTAATTTAGTTATACATGTCGAGGAACATAAAACCAACATCTAAATTAGTTATACATGTTGAGAAATATAAATTAACGTATAATTAAAACTGCATGCTAATGGGCATAGGCGACCATGTCTCTTGAAACCCTGGTTCCCTTAAGATGATGATGAATTCTCTGGAAGCTTTTTCCCCATGCTCTCTCTCTCTCTTTCTCTCTCTCTCTCTCTCTTTCTCTTTCTCTCTCTTTCTCTCTCTCTCTCTCTCTCTCTCTTTCTCTCTCTCTCTCTCTTTCTCTATTACTGTGATGTGAGTGAGAGAATTAGTGAGTGGGTGTAGGTTGGCTGATGTGTGTGTGGGTGGGTGGGGAAAATTTTGAGGGTGCGGGATGTATGTGTGGATAGGTGCGGGATGTGTAGGTTGACGGGGGTATGTGCGTGTGGTTTTGTGATGTGTGTTGCTGGGTGGTTGCGAGTGTGTGGGTGGGTGGTGGAGAATATGTGGGTGAGCGTGTGCGTGTCGGTTATGGGATGGGTGGGGGATGTATGTGTGTGTGGGGAAATGTGTGTGGGTGGGGGATCAGTGAGTTTGACAAACATGACAATGTTTTTTACCCCATGTGAATGTACCATGCTTAATATGCATTGTTTATGCTTACAAAATCCATTTGACAATCTTTTTTTTTTTCCTATATAAATGTAACATGCACATTTGATGAATGAAAGATGAGTGATCGAAAGGGCCGAATGTAAGATGGGCCTGCGCGCCCAATTTGCTACCCTTTTAAAATAAAGTTTGTTCGTTCGTTCGTTCGTTCGTTCTCTCTCTCTCTCTCTCTTTTTTTTTTCTCTCTCTCTCTTTCACTCTCTCTCCCACTCTCTCTCCCACTCTCTCTCTCACTCTCTCTCCCTCTCTCTCGCACTCTTTCTCTCCCATTCTGTCTCCCACTCTCTCTCTCTCTTTCTCTCTCTCTCTTTCACTCTCTCTCTCCCACTCTCTCTCTCCCCTCTCTCTCGCACTCTTTCTCTCCCACTCTCTCTCCCACTCTCTCTCTCTCCTCTCTCCCACTCACTCTCTCTCCCACTCTCTCTCTCTCTGTGTAGGGGATTGTGTTGGGTGGATTGGGGATGCAATGGCGGGTGGGGAGAAGTGTATGGTGTGTGGGCTTGAGATATGTGTGCCGTGTGTTGGTGGGGGATGTGTGCATGGTGTATGGGTGGGGGTGTGGTGGTATGGGTGACTATATGTGTGTGGGTGGGGGATAGTGTGTGGTGTGGGGGATGTGTGTGATCGGTGCGGGGAATGTGTGTATGGGTGGGGTTGTTGGGGGAAGTATGTGGGGGTGTGTGGGTGGGAGATGTGTGCGTGGATGGGGAATGTGTGGGTGGGGGTGTGTGAGTGTCTTAGGGATGTGTAGCTGGGTGAGGGATGTGTATGTGTCGGGGTGGGATGTGTGAGTGGGTGGAAGATGTGTGTGGGTAGGTGTATTGTGATCGAGAGATGTTTGGTTGGGGGTGGGCGGGTGGGGGTGTGTGGGTGCTTAGTAGAGGATGTGTGCGTGAGTGAGTGTGTGTTGGTGGACGGGTAGGGAATGCGTGTGTGGGTGGGGAGAGGTGTGTGGTGTGTTGGTTAGGGATATTGTGTGGGTGAGGTATGTGTGTGTGGATGGGGGATTTTTGTGGTGTGTGGGTGGGGGTATGTGGGGTGAATGGGTAAGGGTATCTGTGTGGGTGGGGGTGGGAATATTGTGCGGTATGTGGGTGGGGGATATGTGTGTGGTGTGTAGGTGGGGATGTGGGTGTGGGATGTGTTGGAGAGGGATATGTGTGTGTGCGGTGCGTGGGTTGGGAATATTGCGTGGTAGGGGATGTATGTGATGTGCGGGTGGGGGATTGTGTAGTGGGGGATTGGGTTAAGGCATGTATGGGTGGGTGGAGGATGTATGTGTGGGTGGTGGGGTGTGTGTGTGAGTGGATTGTGGATGTATGGGTGGTTAGGGAGATGTGTGTGTGTGGGGGGGGGGGAGAGATGTCAGTTGGTGGGGATGTGTGTGTGTGTGGTTTGGGGATGTGTGAGTGGATGTGCGATGTGTGGGTTGGTGGGGGATTGTGTGCGTGGGTGGTGAATATGTGGTCAATGGAGATGTGGCTGGGGGATGGGTGGTTTGAGGTGTGGATGGGGAGAGGATGTGTGGGTTAGGATGTGTATGTGGGTGGGCGTGGGATGTGTAGGTTGGTGGGGGGAATGTTTGTGGGTGGCTAGTGTGTTTTGGTTGGGGGAACAGGTGAGGGGAGCGAGTGTGGGCGGGGGATGTGCGGAAGGGGGAATGAGTCGGTTGGTGGGGTATGTATGTGTCCCTTGGTGTACGTGTGTGTGGGTAGGTGGGGGTGTGTGTGTAGGTGGGGTGATTTATGGGTAGGTGGGAGATGGGCCTCATAACATGGTAATTTGCCTTGTTTATGTTTACAACATTCATTTCACAATGTTTATTTTTCTTCCTATGTAAATGTATAATGCTCTTAATGAATGAAAGACGAGTGATTGGAAGGGCCGAATGTAAGACGGGCCTGCGCGCCCAATTTGTGACCCTAATAAAGTTGATTTGATTTTATTTGATTCTCTCTCTCACTCTCTCTCTCTCTCTCTCTCTCTCTCTCTCTCTCTCTCTCTCTCTCTCTCTCTCTCTCTCTCTCTCTAACTGATCTTCTTTAGACCCTAAGAGACATTACAACAAATTCCAGTGTTCATCTTCTCATGAGCTGCTCCAGAGATTATGATTCTTATTCTGCCCTCTAACCCCAATCACGACACAAGAGCTCAAACAAGCCACACCCAGCCGTTCTATCTGCGGCTACCTCCAGCAACTCCTTCCATGTCCTCTCATTATTCACCTCTGTCTCTAGTTCTCTTCTCCATTTGTATTTACGTCTCCTTCTCAACTGTTCGCTCCGTGGGTTCTTGTCAAGAGACTTTCTAGTCACACTATTCTCAGGTTTTCCCAAAGCGTGTCCCATCCATTGCCAGCGTCTTGTTCCCACTTGATTTGCTGGAATCTGTCTAGTTCTTTCCATAAGCTCCACATTAGTTAATTCATAAGATGCTCAAATCATTATAACTGTGAAGAAGAACTGATGTCACTATCCTCAGTACAAGCTCATAAGTACTCAGTCTCTCGCAGCACAGTTAAAACTGTGGATGTTGAATGCCCCAGTTGCAAGTATGTTAGCTACACATCAGAACCATCCTCGCTTGCATCCAGTGCCACAAGTTCCATACTTGCCTGATCATTCCAACAGCTGTACTCAAGATGTGTCCCTAGGCAGCAAGTTATCATCTACAAACAGCAGTACACCCTCCCTGTCTACTCCAACAGCTGTTATCAAGATGTGTCCCTAGGCAGCAAGTTATCACCTACAGCCAGCAGTACATCCCCCCTGTCTACTCCAACAGCTGTAATCAAGATGTGTCCCTAGACAGCAAGTTATCATCTACAGCCAGCAGTACACTCTCCCTGTCTACTCCAATAGCTGTAATCAAGATGTGTCCCTAGGCAGCAAGTTATCACCTACAGCCAGCAGTACATCCTCCCTGTCTACTCCAACAGCTGTAATCAAGATGTGTCCCTAGACAGCAAGTTGTCATCTACAGCCAGCAGTACATCCCCTCTGTCTACTCCAACAGATGTATTCAAGATGTGTCCCTAGGCAGCAAGTTATCATCTACAGCCAGCAGTACATCCTCCCTGTCTACTCCATCAGATGTAATCAAGATGTGTCCCTAGGCAGCAAGTTATTATTTACAGCCAGCAGTACATCCCCTCTGTCTACTCCAACAGATGTAATCACGATGTGTCCCTAGGCAGCAAGTTATCATCTACAGCCAGCAGTACATCCTCCCTGTCTACTCCATCAGATGTAATCAAGATGTGTCCCTAGGCAGCAAGTTATTATTTACAGCCAGCAGTACATCCCCTCTGTCTACTCCAACAGATGTAATCACGATGTGTCCCTAGGCAGCAAGTTATCATCTACAGCCAGCAGTACATCCTCCCTGTCTACTCCATCAGATGTAATCAAGATGTGTCCTTAGGCAGCAAGTTATTATTTACAGCCAGCAGTACATCCCCTCTGTCTACTCCAACAGCTGTAATCACGATGTGTCCCTAGGCAGCAAGTTATCATCTACAGCCAGCAGTACATCCTCCCTGTCTACTCCATCAGATGTAATCAAGATGTGTCCTTAGGCAGCAAGTTATTATTTACAGCCAGCAGTACATCCCCTCTGTCTACTCCAACAGCTGTAATCACGATGTGTCCCTAGGCAGCAAGTTATCATCTACAGCCAGCAGTACATCCTCCCTGTCTACTCCAACAGAAGTAATCAAGATGTGTCCCTAGACAGCAAGGTATCATCTACAGCCAGCAGTACATCCCCTCTGTCTACTCCAACAGATGTAATCAAGATGTGTCCCTAGGCAGCAAGTTATTATTTACAGCCAGCAGTACATCCCCTCTGTCTACTCCAACAGCTGTAATCACGATGTGTCCCTAGGCAGCAAGTTATCATCTACAGCCAGTAATACATCCCCTCTGTCTACTCCAACAGATGTAATCAAGATGTGTCCCTAGGCAGCAAGTTATCACCTACAGCCAGTAGTACATCCCCTCTGTCTACTCCAACAGCTGTAATCAAGATATGTCCCTAGACAGCAAGTTATTATTTACAGCCAGCAGTACATCCCCTCTGTCTACTCCAACAGATGTAATCAAGATATGTCCCTAGACAGCAAGTTATCACCTACAGCCAGCAGTACATCCCCTCTGTCTACTCCATCAGATGTAATCAAGATGTGTCCCTAGGCAGCAAGTTATCACCTACAGCCAGCAGTACATCCCCTCTGTCTTCTCCAGCAGCTGTAATCACGATGTGTCCCTAGGCAGCAAGTTATTATTTACAGCCAGCAGTACATCCCCTCTGTCTACTCCAACAGATGTAATCAAGATATGTCCCTAAACAGCAAGTTATCACCTACAGCCAGCAGTACATCCCCTCTGTCTACTCCAACAGATGTAATCAAGATATGTCCCTAGGCAGCAAGTTATCATCTACAGCCAGCAGTACATCCTCTCTGTCTACTCCATCAGATGTAATCACGATGTGTCCCTAGACAGCAAGTTATCATCTACAGCCAGCAGTACATCCCCTCTGTTTACTCCAACAGATGTAATCACGATGTGTCCCTAGGCAGCAAGTTATTATTTACAGCCAGCAGTACATCCCCTCTGTCTACTCCATCAGATGTAATCAAGATATGTCCCTAGGCAGCAAGTTATTATTTACAGCCAGCAGTACATCCCCTCTGTCTACTCCATCAGATGTTATCAAGATGTGTCCCTAGGCAGCAAGTTATCACCTACAGCCAGCAGTACATCCCCTCTGTCTTCTCCAGCAGCTGTAATCACGATGTGTCCCTAGGCAGCAAGTTATTATTTACAGCCAGCAGTACATCCCCTCTGTCTACTCCAACAGATGTAATCAAGATATGTCCCTAGACAGCAAGTTATCACCTACAGCCAGCAGTACATCCCCTCTGTCTACTCCAACAGATGTAATCAAGATATGTCCCTAGGCAGCAAGTTATCATCTACAGCCAGCAGTACATCCCCTCTGTCTACTCCAACAGATGTAATCACGATGTGTCCCTAGGCAGCAAGTTATCACCTACAGCCAGCAGTACATCCCCTCTGTCTACTCCAACAGATGTAATCAAGATATGTCCCTAGGCAGCAAGTTATCATCTACAGCCAGCAGTACATCCTCTCTGTCTACTCCATCAGATGTAATCACGATGTGTCCCTAGACAGCAAGTTATCATCTACAGCCAGCAGTACATCCCCTCTGTTTACTCCAACAGATGTAATCACGATGTGTCCCTAGGCAGCAAGTTATTATTTACAGCCAGCAGTACATCCCCTCTGTCTACTCCATCAGATGTAATCAAGATATGTCCCTAGGCAGCAAGTTATTATTTACAGCCAGCAGTACATCCCCTCTGTCTACTCCATCAGATGTTATCAAGATGTGTCCCTAGGCAGCAAGTTATCACCTACAGCCAGCAGTACATCCCCTCTGTCTTCTCCAGCAGCTGTAATCACGATGTGTCCCTAGGCAGCAAGTTATTATTTACAGCCAGCAGTACATCCCCTCTGTCTACTCCAACAGATGTAATCAAGATATGTCCCTAGACAGCAAGTTATCACCTACAGCCAGCAGTACATCCCCTCTGTCTACTCCAACAGATGTAATCAAGATATGTCCCTAGGCAGCAAGTTATCATCTACAGCCAGCAGTACATCCCCTCTGTCTACTCCAACAGATGTAATCACGATGTGTCCCTAGGCAGCAAGTTATCACCTACAGCCAGCAGTACATCCCCTCTGTCTACTCCAACAGATGTAATAAAGATATGTCCCTAGGCAGCAAGTTATCATCTACAGCCAGCAGTAAATCCCCTCTGTCTACTCCAACAGATGTAATCACGATGTGTCCCTAGGCAGCAAGTTATTATTTACAGCCAGCAGTACATCCCCTCTGTCTACTCCAACAGATGTAATCAAGATATGTCCCTAAACAGCAAGTTATCACCTACAGCCAGCAGTACATCCCCTCTGTCTACTCCAACAGATGTAATCAAGATATGTCCCTAGGCAGCAAGTTATCATCTACAGCCAGCAGTACATCCTCTCTGTCTACTCCATCAGATGTAATCACGATGTGTCCCTAGACAGCAAGTTATCATCTACAGCCAGCAGTACATCCCCTCTGTTTACTCCAACAGATGTAATCACGATGTGTCCCTAGGCAGCAAGTTATTATTTACAGCCAGCAGTACATCCCCTCTGTCTACTCCATCAGATGTAATCAAGATATGTCCCTAGGCAGCAAGTTATTATTTACAGCCAGCAGTACATCCCCTCTGTCTACTCCATCAGATGTTATCAAGATGTGTCCCTAGGCAGCAAGTTATCACCTACAGCCAGCAGTACATCCCCTCTGTCTTCTCCAGCAGCTGTAATCACGATGTGTCCCTAGGCAGCAAGTTATTATTTACAGCCAGCAGTACATCCCCTCTGTCTACTCCAACAGATGTAATCAAGATATGTCCCTAGACAGCAAGTTATCACCTACAGCCAGCAGTACATCTCCTCTGTCTACTCCAACAGATGTAATCAAGATATGTCCCTAGGCAGCAAGTTATCATCTACAGCCAGCAGTACATCCCCTCTGTCTACTCCAACAGATGTAATCACGATGTGTCCCTAGGCAGCAAGTTATCACCTACAGCCAGCAGTACATCCCCTCTGTCTACTCCAACAGATGTAATAAAGATATGTCCCTAGGCAGCAAGTTATCATCTACAGCCAGCAGTAAATCCCCTCTGTCTACTCCAACAGATGTAATCACGATGTGTCCCTAGGCAGCAAGTTATTATTTACAGCCAGCAGTACATCCCCTCTGTCTACTCCATCAGATGTAATCAAGATATGTCCCTAGACAGCAAGTTATCACCTACAGCCAGCAGTACATCCCCTCTGTCTACTCCAACAGATGTAATCAAGATATGTCCCTAGGCAGCAAGTTATCATCTACAGCCAGCAGTACATCCCCTCTGTCTACTCCAACAGATGTAATCACGATGTGTCCCTAGGCAGCAAGTTATTATTTACAGCCAGCAGTACATCCCCTCTGTCTACTCCAACAGCTGTAATCAAGATGTGTCCCTAGGCATCAAGTAATCATCTACAGCCAGCAGTACATCCCCTCTGTCCGTCTTCAGTATCCTAATGTTAGATGCCAGAGATGCTACCACTAACGTATCACTTCTCTCATGTCTGTGTACCGGAGCAACAGATCCAGACCAATCCCTGAATGTTCTATACTTCTACAAGTAGCAGACACTCGTGCCATAGCCTCCATTCTGAACTTTCCGTAGCCAGGACTGAGTATTAGAGACGAGAATCAAAATAACAACAAGAAGTTAAGACTCCAGTGCATTTCCACTTGTAAGGCACACTCATGCATGAGAGTTATGAGTGTATTGGTGCCACCTAAGGCATGAGTGTTACTATCACTCAACCAAGCCTGTGTCATGACAGCATTACTGATGTGTCACTCATTTCACCGTGTCACTCATTTCACCGTGTCACTCAGTACACCGTGTCACTCATTTCACCGTGTCACTCAGTTCATCGTGTCATAAAGACCACCGTGTCACACAGTCAATCGTGTCACTCAGTTCACCGTGTCACTCATTTTACCGTGTCACTCAGTTCACCGTGTCACTCAGTTCATCGTGTCACTCATTTCACCGTGTCACTCAGTTCATCGTGTCACTCAGTTCATCGTGTCACTCAGTTCATCGTGTCAATCAGTTCATCGTGTCACTCAGTTCATCGTGTCATCGTGTCACTCAGTTCATCGTGTCACCGTGTCACTCAGTTCATCGTGTCACTCGGTTCATCGTGTCACTCAGTTCATCGTGTCACTCAGTTCATCGTGTCATCGTGTCACTCAGTTCATCGTGTCACTCATTTCACCGTGTCACTCAGTTCACCCTATTACTCAGTTCATCGTGTCACACAGTCCACCGTGTCACTCAGTTCACCTACACCGACTACATTTCCAGTAATATTTCAGTTTTAATGTCTCAGTTTTCTTATCTCATCATCATGTACCACGCCGACAAGCATGGGCGGTCATGTTTCGTCACCTCACCCGATCACCAAGTCACCAAGTTGTCACCAAGTTATCCAGTTTCTTTCTTCTCATAACGTACCGAAAAATCTTGACTGCCTATGTCTAGTAAACAACCTTCATTACAGATGCCTAGAAAATCATTTTTCGTCACTTCCTCATCTAGTGATTGTGAAATTGTCCATGACTGGCATCCGCATAGTGAGAGAGCAAGTGCACGTTCTGACATAGTTTATTCTGACTTCTTAGTTGGAGTTGTTCAATAGACTGGTTTTGTGGTTACTGAGAATATATGAGATGGCTATTGTAAATCTGTTGTACATTTTGTTCATGTACATCCTGACACTTCCTGTTACACGACCTGTGTGCCGCAGACAGGCAGAAAGATATGTGCCAAGGTTATTACATTATGTATTTAACATTGTGCTTTCTACAATACACTTCACAATAAATCGAGGGGGGAGGGAGAAGGTAGCATTCGGGTAGGAAGAAAGAGGGAGAAACAGAAAACAGGAGAGAATATAGAGTTAAAAGAAAGAGTAGAGGAATCAACGTGACAGACAGAAAGAGAGTAGCAGGAAAGGAAAGAAAGTGAAAGAGAAATGGACGGAAACAATAATGTCAAGAGAGTCCCACAGCAGATATTGCCATCAGGTATGAACTGTCTGACCGCCACATGTTCTAGGCATGGCACATGAGACGGGATGGTCAGTCCCAACCACACCTGTCACGGTGTTTAATGATAGGTCAGAATGAAAGCTGTTGTTTGTTCCTGAGCCTCCTCTCCCTGTCTTCACCTGCTGAACATCCAGCAAAGATTAATCAGCGTGAATGTTCCATAACAGCTACAGCTGAACGCAGCAGACCTCGGATGTCAACTCCGTTCAACGGTTCGAGTCAGTTGCATATCCTTTACACGACATCACAGTCAACCCCAGCATTTTTGGCTTTCTTTGGACTTTTAGATTTCTTGGAAAGTTTACATTCAGTAGTTTACCATTGCTCTGTGAACGACCGACACTCATACCATTTCATGAAAACCAACGTATGCTGCTAAATTTCACGCAACTATGTTTCGACCACGGTATGCAGGATTAAGAATTGTGTCATTAACCCCTTCGCCACAGAGCTGGCAGGTGAAAAGTACAGAATATAATAATAATAATAATAATAATAATAATAATAATAATAATAATAATAATAATAATAATAATAATAATAGTAATAATAATAATAATAATAATAATAGCTTTAACAACAATAATATAAGTAAACAGACCCTGAATTATTAGTTAAAGCTCTGACTAAGCATTCAATGACAATAGGTTTCATAAAAGATGCTAAAACTTCCCTGAACCTATCTTGAAAACAAGATTACAACTACAACAATGCATATATGAGAATTAGATTTCACGGAAAACAATATTATAATTACAACAATGCATATGTAAGAATTAAGTTTTACGGAAAAGTACAATGTAGCTAAGTAGATATCAGTATGTAAAATTTGCATTAATATTTAAAATATAGGATTTAATATCTGTTGGGGAAAAAAAGGATGATAGCAATGCAGCCGATCGGATTTTCAATGTAAAATCAGCATTTAGATGTAAGGTGGTTTGGGGTTAATGTTTCAAGGGTAAAGCTGCAATTAGAGATGAATGAATATCACAAGTAAAACTAATTTATAGAAGAGCTGACTTCCTCCAAAATAAATACAATGCAAATGAACACCACAAGCAATCTAAGCAAGCCCTGTAAATAAAAAAGTTTTCAAATAAATACATGCTCAATTAAAAGTTAGAATTCAAAATAACAAATCTCAAATAAACAATTAGAATAAAAACTGGTTTACAGTTTACAGGATGGTTTACATGAATTAATATTTCAATAAGGACTACAACAAAGCTCGGCAGACAGGTTTGTAAGTAAAATTTGTTTTAAAATAAAGAAATATTGAATGAAAAGTTACAACAAGTCTTAAAAGAAAAAGAGATCTGAAGTGAAGAAAGCATAACTAAAACAGTGTACAGGAATAAATGTTAGAAGAAAAATGGTAACAAAGCTGGACAAATGCATCACTCTCAGGCCACAAAATTCAGTCCAGCACTATTAGAAGTAGTATGTATAGACTACGCTTGAGTTCAAAACGAGTGAGCGCCAAAACAAATCACTCTTAAGGAGTCCCTCTACAGGATTTCTCGTTCTCTTCAGGAGTTTCAGGATCACTTCTGCATTGGTACTCACCATCCAGTGGCTGGCTTGTCTTGTGTATAATTCCCCCCCCCCTCACCAGTACTGCCTTTCTCCATAATTTCTGTGCCCCCCCCCATCACCAGTATTGCCTTTCTCCATAATTTCTGTGCCCCCCCCCATCACCAGTACTGCCTTTCTCCATAATTTCTGTGCCCCCCCCCCCATCACCAGTATTGCCTTTCTCCATAATTTCTGTGCCCCCCCCCCCATCACCAGTACTGCCTTTCTCCATAATTTCTGTGCCCCCCCCCCCCTCAACAGTACTGCCTTTCTCCATAATTTCTGTGCCCCCCCCCCTCACCAGTACTGCCTTTCTCCATAATTTCTGTGCCCCCCCCCCATCACCAGTATTGCCTTTCTCCATAATTTCTGTGCCCCCCCCCCCCCATCACCAGTATTGCCTTTCTCCATAATTTCTGTGCCCCCCCCCCATCACCAGTACTGCCTTTCTCCATAATTTCTGTGCCCCCCCCCTCAACAGTACTGCCTTTCTCCATAATTTCTGTGCCCCCCCCCTCACCAGTACTGCCTTTCTCCATAATTTCTGTGCCCCCCCCCCCCCTCACCAGTATTGCCTTTCTCCATAATTTCTGTACCCCCTCCCCCCTCACCAGTACTGCCTTTCTCCATAATTTCTGTGCCCCCCCCCCCTCACCAGTATTGCCTTTCTCCATAATTTCTGTGAGTGCTGTAGTTGTCTAGACATCTGTAAGAAGACAGTCTGCCATTGCTTTTCTTGTTGGTAGTGACCACAGCCATTGTCTCTGTACAGAGATGGTCTGCCTACTGTCACAACCTTGATACCAAAACCAACAATTAGCTGTCGGCCGTTCTCAAGCTTAATCCACCACCTACTCATATAGTTTCATGTAACCTGTTTGTGGGGTCCCACAGGCTAGCAGTAGAAGGGCCACGCCTTACTTTTTTCTCTGATAGGGAGTGCCCATACCCTGCCTATTTTTATTGTTAACCTCGGTTACAAAGATAATCTGTGATAAGGCCAAGTGATTTACAAGTAACTGTAGAACTATGTGGCAATAAGAGCACCCCGGCCACCAGAAAGATGATGCACATTGCCAACATAACCAACAAGAACAAGTTACATTCTTCAGACGATGGGCAGGTCACAACAAGTTTTAATACCTCATGTTTCATAAACTAAAGATAGGAGAGACTGATGCATTAACTGTGGAACTGGTAAAATGAGAGCTAAATATTTGTTTCATAAGTGTCCAATATATGCAGAAAAGAGAAAAGTAATTTGGCTTTCAGAAGTGTCCAACATATGCAGAACAGAGAAAAGTAATCTGGCCTACACCAGCTCCATTTGAGGATAAACTCCATGGGGATGTCAACAAGCTCAAGTTGGCTGCTGCTTTCTTTGCATTTATTCATATTCACGTGTGAAAGTGAATGAAAAAGAAGAAGGTAATGTTTTTAAAAGTATGACCAGGAAAACAGACGGAATTAAAATGTTTGACAACAATGACCAGCCACAACTCCCGACCTCCCAGTGTAAACATTTGAAAACATCCGCCCCAAATTGTGGCCTTGCGTGCTTGAAGAGTTAAGGAAAGACGACTTGCGTAGCAGTTGCTGCCTTCCACTACACTACGTGAATACATGTTTCCCATCAGTAAACACTGTTGCTCTGTGATGTGGACACCTGAGGTCCCTTCTACTGTTTCCCATTGTAGTTGATGGGCCTCTGCTTGAAGGCCTCAGTTTTACGATACTCAGCGATGCCGGGGCGGGAAATGCTCAGTTTGTAGTAAGCACTCAACACTGGGAAGCTGTCCAGACATTTCGGGGCTAGAACTTGGTGGATGTCCAAGACGTCGGTCAAACTGTAGTCCGCGAATGATTTCTGTAGACAAATATCCAGTGTAAGGGGAGATGCACTTGCGTCACTTACCAGCAAGATTGTGGGAGGAAATGTGTGAGACACTTGTGTCATTTACCAGCACGATTGTGTGGGGAAACGTGTGAAACATTTGTCATGTACCGGCAAGTTTGTGTGGGAATATTTGTGTGAGACACTTGTGTTATTTACCAGCAAGTATGTGTGGGGAAACGTAAGGAAAAGCACTTGTGTCATTTACCAGCACGTTTCTGTGGAGAAACGTGTGAAACACTTGTCATTTACCAGCAAGCTTATGTGGGGAAACGTAAGGAGAAGCATTTGTGTTATTTACCAGCAAGTTTGTGTGGGGAAATGTGTGAAACACTTGTCATTTACCACTAAGCTTGTATGGGGAAACATAAGGAGAAGCATTTGTGTCATTTACCAGCACGTTTGTGTGGGGAAACGTGTGAACCACTTGTCTCATTTACCAGCAAGTTTATGTGGGGAAACGTAAGGACAAACACTTGTGTCATTTACCAGCACGTTTCTGTGGAGAAACGTGTGAACCACTTGTCATTTACCAGCAAGCTTATGTGGGGAAACGTAAGGAGAAGCATTTGTGTTATTTACCAGCAAGTTTGTGTGGGGAAATGTGTGAAACACTTGTCATTTACCACTAAGCTTGTATGGGGAAACATAAGGATAAGCATTTGTGTCATTTGCCAGCAAGTTTGTGTGGGGAAACGTGTGAACCACTTGTCTCATTTGCCAGCAAGTTTGTGTGGGAACATTTGTGTGAGACACTTGTGTCATTTACAAGCCAGTTTGTGTGTGGAAACGTGAGGAGAAACACTTATGTCACTTACTAGCAAATTTTTGTGGAAACGTGGGTGTGGAGAAACACTGTATAACTCTCAATTGTTTTCTATGAGTTAATGTGTATGAATGTAACGATGCCCTTCTAATTTATAAACATTGTTCCCTGTTGAGGAAATGTCAGAGGGAAATTATTTTTCTTATTATTCACAAACTGTTTTTAGTATTGAAAAATGTGATAAGGAAAACATTACCCTTCTATTATAAATTACCAACATTTCTTGTAAGAAAATTGAAAGGGAAAACACTTCCTTGCAGCTTACCCAAATTATCAACATTGATGAAAAATGTGACAGGGAAAACATTTCCCTCATAGCTTTCTGACATTTTCTGTGGGGAAAACACGATAGGGAAAACTGTCCCTAGTAGCTTAACATTTTCTGTGGGGAAAACATGAGAGGGAAAAATTTCCCTATTAGCTAACCAATATTTTATGTAGGGACTGACTGCTCTTACAATCATTCATTGGCTCCTTTCCGTCTTGACAGACGATAGTTTGGTACATTGTGCTTCAAAAAGGCGTAATAACTACGACCCATGGCGGTGGCGAGTGTGGCTGGTAAGGCCAATTCTTGCTGCAAATATTTGCCCACAGTAGATGCATGTAAAAACATGGTCATTTCCACCATTGTGCACCATCTTACGTCTCTCACGCTCTGTGTGTGCTTTATCTGCAATCATTTTCTCCTTTGTCTTTATTCCATTTCTGATAGTTGCCCTCCATGCAACACGTTCAGCGGCGACTTGCTCCCAATATGCATTATCTATGCCTGTATCAATCATGTCCCGCTTACACACATCTTTGTATCGTAGTAGAGGCCGACCCTGAGATCTCCTACCCATCTGTAATTCACCACAAAAGATGTCCTTTGTTATTCTACCATCATCCATCCTCCTAACATGTCCTATCCATCTAAGTCTACGAAGACTGAGCATGGAATACACCGTCACACAACCTGATCTTTCCAATACTTCAGTATTTGTGATTTTGTTTTGCCACTTAATACCAAGTATTCTTCGCAGACACCGCATATGAAAGATGTTTAAACGTTTCTCTTGGCGTGAGTAAGTTGTCCAGGTTTCACTGCCATAAAGAAGAGTACTAAGGACACAGGCTTGGTAGACGAGGACTTTTGTTTTGGCAGTAAGCTTCCTGTTCTCCCAGACTCTTTTTGCTAACATGTTCATTGTTGTTGCTGCCTTGCCAATCCTGATGTTGATTTCCTTATCGAGGGATAATTTGCTATTTACCTCTGATCCTAGATATGTAAAATGGTCTACTATCTCCAGTTCGACGTCGTCAATAAAGATTGATGGTACACCATGTGCACCTTGTGACATAATCTGTCTTCTTTTTGTTAATTGTTAAACCAAATTCAGAACAAGCATTGGAGAATGCAGATAGTAGATGTTGTAATTCTTCCTCAGAGTGGGTCGTAATCGCAGGATAATCCGCAAAAAGCAACTCTCTGATTAGTACCCTCCTAATTTTGGTCTTGGCCTTCAATCTCTGAGCATTATAGAGGGCACCATCTGAGCGTGAGTGAATGTATATACCGTCATCCTGATCACGAAAGGCATATTTCAGTAGAAGTGAAAAGTATATCCCAAAGAGGGTGGGGGATAGTACACAACCTTGCTTAACTCCACTCTTGATTTCAAACTCTTCTGAAGTTGAGCCATCAATCTTGATTATACCCTTCATGCCTGTGTGGAACGATTCCACAATGGACAGAAGAGTTGGTGGGCAGCCAATCTTCTTTAGTGCTTTAAACAGACCCTCACGAGTGACCAAATCGAATGCCTTTGTGAGGTCGATTAAGGCAATAAACAGTGGCTGATTTTGTTCCCGGCATTTTTCTTGCATCTGTCGCAATGAGAATATCATATCAATGGTAGACCGGTTCTGACAGAGGCCGCACTGTGATTCGGGGTAGACTTGATCTCCCAGGACTTGAAGTCTGCGCAGAACAATTCTGCAAATACTTTCCTAACAATACACAGAAGTGAGATACCCCTATAGTTGTTACAGTCGCTCCGATAGCCCTTGTTCTTGTACAGCGTTATGATGTTTGAATCTTTGAAATCCTGTGGGACTTGTCGTTCTCGCCAGCATAGCTCTATTAGCTGGTGGATCTGTAGAGCGAGTATGTCTTGCCCACTCCTGATAACCTCTATTGGAATCACATCCTTACCTGGAGCCTTGCCAGATGCAAGCTCATTTATAGCACACTTAACTTCTGTTATTGTGGGAAGTGTGTCCAGGTGGTCAAGAGTTGGCAGGGCCTCTATGGCGTTGAGGGCATCATCCGCTAGCTTGGTCTCACTTGAGTAAAGCTCTAAATAGTGCTCGACCCATCTGTCCATCTGCTGTTTCTTATCAGTGATGATTTCTCCAGTCAAGGTTTTCAGCGGTGCACTTCTTTTGATCATTGGACCACAAGCTTTCTTTATCCCTTCATACATGCTTCTGATGTTTCCCTTATCACTTGCGATTTGAATGGACTCGCATAACTTGATCCAATAGTCATTTGCACACTGCCTGGCAGCCTTTTGTGCATCCTTCCTCGCTTGCTTCAGCTCACTCAGAGGGTTACGCGTTGGTCTTTCCTTGTTTCTTAAGAGAGCTATCTTCTTTTTATCAATCAAGGGCTGCAGTATCTGGCTGTTTATCGCAAACCAGTCCTGCCTCTTATGATCCACGGTGCCGTAAACCCCTACCGTTGTTTTATAAATTGTTTCCTTAAATTTACTCCATTTATCATTTACTATACGATTTTCTGATGTATCATCGAAAGCGTCTTCAAGTTGCTGGTGAAATTCAAAGCACTTTTCAGGATCATGAGTGTTAATAATATTAATCCTGGGGCTAGATTTGTGTTTAGCTGTGTAGATTCTCTTTGGTCTCAGTCTAACCCTTGCAACAACCAAATAATGATCTGTATCACAGTCAGCACTGTGGTAACTTCGAGTTAATGATGTATGGTTTAGATGTTGTCTCCGTGTGATAATGAAGTCCAGCTGATGCCAATGGCCGGATCTTGGATGTTTCCATGTGACCTTATGCAGCTCTTTTATTTTAAAAAAGGAGTTTGCAATACATAGGTCATTTCTAGTGCAATGCTCCAGCAGCTTTTGCCCATTATCATTCAAGCGACCAATGTTGTATTTTCCAAGGGACACTGGCCATGAACTCGAGTCCTTGCCCACACGAGCATTGAAATCACCGAGCATATAAATGTAGTCGGATTTTGGAACTGCCTTGATCACAGAGTCTAGCTGCTCATAGAACGTATCCTTCACATCATTAGAGGAAGCGAGTGTCGGTGCATATGCAGTGATAATGGTGGCAAATCCACAAGAGGTTGCCAAGCGCAGGGATAATAATCTTTCATTACCTCCAGCTGGGATATCAATCATTCCCAGTAGCGAATTCTTCACTGCAAAGCCCACACCATGTTGCCTTTTTTCTGCCTGCCCTCTTCCCTTCCAAAAAAAGGTGTAATTGTTTTCCCTGAGTGACCCTTCCTCAGCGAGGCGAGTCTCCTGCACGCCAGCAATATCAATGTTAAGACGACTGAGTTCAGCATCAATCACAGCCGTTTTTCTCACATCGTCAATATTTGTCAAGTCAGTGGAAAATCCTGGACACATGGTTCTTACGTTCCATTTTGCAAGCCGTAGCTTGAGCTTTCTATTATTCTTTTTATTAGTACCTGGTGCATTGGTTTTACAGCCTGCGATTCAGATTTTATCCTAGCCCCAAGCACCCATTGAAGCAGGCAGGCTGTGGCGGATCAGCACCCAATTGGCCGGGGGCTGCCCAGCTTGAGGCGGGTGGTAGCTGATCAGTGACATCTGTAGGTGTCTCCCACAGTCAGAGGCAACGCGTGGCGCCCCATGTCTACGCCAACTGACAAGGACTTAAAACCCGTAACAGTTGCCTCTCGCTTTGATTCCGAGACCGGTTAAGACCAAGGATGGGGTTATTGCCTCTCCATAGCACAAAGCCTGGGCTAAAATAAAGAAACCATGTGTTGCCCATGCAGCATGATCCCTCTCTCGGCCTGCCTAGTTCACTCCAGAGGAAAATTAACACCTATACATCTGGAACAAGACAAGCTGCAGAAGCTGCCGGATCATCAAAGCAATGCTCAAACTGTACGCCTGTCGGAGCTTCGATCCTAGACCAGCTGCCAACCAAGGCTTAGAGCCTGGTCTGCCCTGCCATGACTATTTTGTCTTTGGGTTGCATTTCATCGCACCAGGATAAGGCTTGTACCCTCCCAATTGCGCTCTTCCGCCCGAAGCCGTTGGCACAATGTGGGGTGTCGAGTTTGGTCATCGCCGCCCAACATTCGGCGCTGACAGAAAGCAGGTAGTACCGTCTACTGTCATACGGTAGCTCAGTCATATCTGACTAAGACCTGACTATAGCTCTTACAATACATTCAGATAAACTGATAAAGTTAACAAAACTACTGATCTTACCTCCTTACACGTAGAGCTGTCTCCCTACACTTAGAGTTGTGCCTTCCCCCCCCCCCCTTTTTACACTTAGAGTTGCCTCCCTACACTTAGAGTTGCTTCCCTACATGTATAGTTGCCTACCTACACTTAGAGTTACCTCCCTACACTTAGAGTTGCCTCCCTATACTTAGTTACCTCCTTACACTTAGAGTTACCTCCCTACACTTGGAGGTAAGCAATACAATCATTACAGACTGACCTTATTGCCAACACAGAAACCAGACTTGTCAGCACCACTCTTAGACAGGAGTTTCTGTTGAGAATTGTTCAAGTGAAATACAAACACATGGTGAACCAACACACATATCAACAATATGTTATCAAATTGATTATTTGGTTGTTTCGGGATTTGAAATTTAAATATTGAGCACAACCCACTACTGGCAACGCCGATCGCATTCTGGTACGAACCTAAGGCCTATCCACGTCAATATGGAAGCACTAGACTCGAGTTTCGCTCTCGTTTGAGCTCGTCAGTAGTGCATATCCCTGACAGGATCCGGAAACAAGCCCCAGATTACTGGCGTGTGAAGCGGGTGTGTAACCACGCGGCACACGCTGGACACGCCAAATTATCATAACAGAATACTACGATGGGTGGCGTTGTGGTATTCTGTTATAATAATTTGGCGTGTCCAGCGTGTGCCGCGTGGTTACACACCCGCTTCACACGCCTGTAATCCGGGGCTTGTTTCCGGATCCTGTCAGGGATATGCACTACTGACGAGCTCAAACGAGAGCGAAACTCGAGTCTAGTGCTTCCATATTGACGTGGATAGGCCTTAGGTTCGTACCAGAATGCGATCGGCGTTGCCAGTAGTGGGTTGTGCTCAATATTTACATATGTTATCAGTCAAACATAAAATAATGTGTACCGAGGCCGTTTTCTGCTATGGCTCTGTGATGTGATTGCGCCATCATATTGTGTGGATCGAGAGCCCTTATTTGTGCCTTAATTTGGCAAGTGACGAGCCCAAACATGGAACTCGCGTCCGATTGTGCTAAAGACATTACCAACACAATTCACTAAACTGTCCAAACGCTCCTGCCATATTCCGTCCATCCATCATCTGCCATGCTGATAAGCGTGGGCGGTCATGTTTTGCCATCTCACTCGATCACCGGAGTCGTGGATCAGCTCCGTGCTCCTGTCTCGACCATGCCACGTGGCCAAGCCATCCAGGTATTTACTTCTCGATCTTCCCCTTGGTCTCTTCCCTTCGATCTTGCCAGTCGTCACCAAGTTCTCCAAGTCATTTCTTCTCATAACACGCACAAAAAAATTTGACTGTTAACGTCTAATGTCTCTAATCAGTTTACGATTTTCATTTGTTTCTTGAACTTGTTCATTAGTTTTTCTGTCTGTCCATGGTATTCTCTGCATTTTCCTCAGAAACCACATTTCCACAGCCATCAGATGTTTTTCAGCTTGACTGCTCATTGTCCTCGCTTCACATCCATACAAAAGTACATATTATTATCAGTATATAAAATGAATTAAGGGACATGTGAAGATTATAACAGAGTATTAAAACAGCTCTGAGTACAGCATTTTCATAAGTGCTGGTTTTCACAATTTTTTCACACTTGGCCATCAGACATCTCAGTACAAGACACTTTGTCTGTCTATCAACGATCAAGACAGTGATGCCACTATCAGAATTATGTTGAAACTATCAAAATTACGAAGACACTATCAAAATTATGATGAACCATCAGGTTCGTCATGGAATTATCATGACTGATAAAATTATCAAGATCGTGGTGAAATGATCAGGACTGTGGAACTATGAGCATTGTAAAATCTAGATACACTACACAAGGGAAGTAACTGTCGCAGTAGGAAATGGCAATAGGAAATAGAAACAGTTAGTGTACCTGTATCTCTCACTTTTAGGCAGGAGTTACATGTACCTAACTGTCTGTATGTCCTAGACACACTACAGCTTGCCAAGAATGCAAGTGTGTAGACATCCACATCTGTGCCCTGCTGAATGACATGGGAGTTGATGTCTCTCCCCAGACCTCGGTCCCTGGGCTCTGGGTCAATCCTATACCTCCATGTCGCCATCTTAAGGTATCCAGCTCCCTTTTGAAGCTGCTTCTTCTACCACTGATCTTTTTTGTCGTCACCATGTTATTACACAGTAGCTTCAGGCAGTTCCGGAATGTGTTTTGTATACACATCAATAACAACACTTTCACTAACACCACATTTCCTTCACAATAGATCTCTCCAGGAACTACACTTCCAAACCCCATTCTTTGACATCTCTCTCAGATTCCTCGTCACACTGGAAATCACATCCTCGTCATCCTTGAATTGATGATCTTCAATGAGGATTTGAAGCAAGAGAACAAGATAAGGTTGGGCAGTGGCTGGGTTCGGAGATATGAGGAGTGTTCCAGGAATGATGAACCTACCAGATTTGTCATGGAACTGGTCAAATTATCAAGATTATTTTCTATGAGTAAATGTGTGTGACGGGAATGATGCTCTTCTAATTTATAAACATTGTTTTCCTTTGGTGGAAAGTATATGAAAGGAAAATTATTTCCCTAATTATTATTTTTCTTATAATTTACAAATTGTTTTCAGTGTTGAAAAATGTGACGGAGAAATATTTCCCCTGTAGTGTGCCGTGAGATGCCAGTTGGCACTGATGTAGTGGCATAGTTTCAGAATCCAACTTTGTTCAATATTTTTTAGCGAAATATTGAGCTACTCGAGTTCGCTACTGGGCTTGCATTTTAACTTCCAGTGCGCTGATAGCAGGGCAGTGGGATCATTTTCTACACTGGTCAGTGGGACTTCAACATAGACTTCTCGTTCAGAAAACAATGGTAAACTGTTAAACATACAATTGCCCAGAAGATCAAGCTGGTTTTGATAGCAACTTCCTGCAAAGAACGTACACCATTTATTTAATTCTCTGTCTTACTTTGAAGGTACCTTCAACCAAGCCCCAGAACCACAAAGATCATATTCTCTAACAACATCATGATTGATCATACCTCAAATGGCTGTAACTGGTTTGGCAGTTCTGCAATATATTCATCTTTTCCATTCTCCTGTAAAGAAGAACAACAATTATGTTTATTAGTAATTAAATTGTCAATACATGGAGGGAGAATAAATACGGCCTGATAAATCTCATGCAAGGTTGTCTTCTCTCTGGCAGGTTTCAAATTTAACAATTTAAAGTTAATCATCTCCAAGTTAATCATCTCCAAGTTAAAGTTAATCATCTCCAGTGAGAGTTAATCATCTCCAGTGAGAGTTAATCATCTCCAGTGAGAGTTAATCATCCCTTGGTTAGAGTTAATCATCTCCAAGTCAGAGTTAATCATCTCCAATTCAGAGTTAATTCTCCCCAGGTTTGAGTTAATCAAGTCAGAGTTAAAAATAACAGGTTTGAGAACACGCATACTTCCTATGGCAACATACCGGTGTGACTCGTGAACCATCTCACAACTACTAAAGAAGATAAATGGGCTGTAGAGCTGAAATGTTACAGAGAAGTTATTAGAATATCGTGGACCAAGAAGAAGACAATCACTTAAATTCTGCAAGATCTGATCGTGGAAGAAATCTGTCCCATGAACAGTAGCTCGTCTCGGACACTGGAATATTTTGGCCATACAAACATCACGTGGCTTGGAGAGAACAGTGATGGAAGGAGTGGTTCGTGGTAGAAGAGGCAGGGTTGACCAGCATGAAGATTGACACAGGACATTGTAGAGCAGAATCTTTGGTTTGAGGGTGTATGAGGTGGGAGAACTGGCTAGAGATGGAGGGTATGAGGGTGTATGAGGTGGGAGAACTGGCCAGAGATGTAGAGGATTTTATGAGGCACCGTGATGAGAGCAATGTTCTGTCAATGACCTGTTACGTGATGATGATGATGGCCATATGCCAACTTGTCTACCAAGAACATCTCTGGGCTGTACCACCAGACGAGGCTAAAACATGGAGCACTTACGTAGTTCTTGTAGATCACAGCCACATACTTCAGCCTCAGATCCTCTACGCCATCGTTGATCATGTCGATCTGGGCAGCTTCTTCCAGGTTGCTGCCATACAGACCTGCAATAATTCAATAAATATGTCTCACAAACTAAGGATACAAACATAGCAGTAACAACAAGCTAGTCATTTTACAAGTTAGTTCGTTCATATTTAAGGGACTCCACCATCAACCTCCAGCATTTACAGGCTGTTTGTGATTTTCTAGAAAATATATTCTGTAGTTTGCCATTGCTTTCTGAATGGCTGACGCTCATACAATTGTGAAAAATCAAGGCACTTCTGTCTGCTCCCATAACATCCGCGGCTGACTGTGCACCAGGTATATCGGGAATCAGAAAGTGTGTTCACTATGTCCAAGCCGCACACACTGACAAGTCACTGAGACTAATGACAACAAGTTGAAGATCATTCAACAATTCACACAGATACAAGCATAATGAGTAAATGGGGATGGATTGGGCATACATTTAAGAAAAGATAAAACAAAATGTGCTCTGGCCTGGAACCTACTGAAGAAGAAAAGAGTTGGTCATCATCACCCAGTGCCTTACCGATTGGCGTGGGTGATCATGCCTCTCCACAGATTACGATCGCCGACGTCAGGGATCAATTCGTGTGTTGACTCCCTTCCGTGCCATGACACAAGACTGTCAAGAATCTTCTCACGCTATCTTCCTCTATATCTCTTTCCGCAAATTTGTCCGGTTGTCACAATACGTTCCATTTTATGTTTTCTCGTAACGTGACCAAAACACGATGACTGTCTTTTTTCTGATGTTTGTGATAAATGGTCAGGCAGGTTAGAATGAGGGTCCATGCGAGAGGAATAGCAACCGCTCTCAACAGGTATCACCGGAACAGCCTGCATTCATATCTGTTTGTGTCTGCTGAGAAAGACTGTCCATTGATGGATGCACTACCCAGAATGTAGTGGCACAGGTTGCATCAAGTTAACAAATCATCACATGTGAATTATTAACCGTGATTCTTTTGCTTGCTGCTTACATCAGGGGCGAGGAACGTTCAGCCCACTGGCCAGATAAAGCCTGTCAAATTGTTTAGTCTGGCCTTGGCAAAGCAACTTGAGTTCTATAAATGTCACATAAGCAATGATGAATTTCCCACTTTGAGGAGACATGCACCGAAATATGCACCAGTTTTGGGAACAACTTACTGCTGCCAGCGGTTCTTTTCTTAACTCACCATGGCAAAGTATAGTTGCACTCCAGACTGACCGACGCAAACCTGGAAAGGCAGTTGTGGGCTGTTGGTAGTAACATCATAATACCAACTAACATCACACACCACATCAAAGAGAAACAGTTCCACTATCGCATTATAGGTGAGTTCATTAAATGTTTGACCACATAAAACGGGCGAATTTTTCAGTTTATTACTTTGTTTGGCCCGTGAATAATGTTGTAAATATCCAAATAGCCCTGGCAGAAAAAAGGTTTCCCGCCCCTGGCTGACATGTTTTTTGGACCAGTTTGCGTTACTTACTTGTGTATGGCTTAAAGTGATGGCCTGGTGACGATGTGGCTCCATCCAGGTAGACAAGCAACACACTCATACCCAGCAGGTTCTTAAGCTCTCCATGCGGTAAGTGTAAGATTTGAAGTATTGGGATCTGGTTATGATTTGGTTCCATCCAGGCAGCCAGGCATCACACTCATTCCCAGCTTGCTCTTAAGCTCTCCATGCGGTAAGTGCAAGAATTGGGTTCTGATTGTCTACCACCGTCGTGGAGAAACTCTGGCCAATCTGACAACATAGTGTATAGTTTTCTTGAGTCTTCAACATAGCTGGCACCAAAATGAATCCTCCCTGGTTGGCTAGACTAGTGCCTGCCCAAGATGCCTCACGTGGAGATGAAGACAGGTCTTGCTCAGTCTTTTTTACTGGACAACAAACCCACCCTAACACTAACAGCTGACAGACAATATGGTCCTATTTTGCAACACAAACAACACCCTTGTTGGAAGTTTCAAAGTCTTGGAAGAAAAATATAGACAGATATAAATGTGATGGACAATCATATTCAGAAAAAGAGATGGCAAGGTAAGGCAAGTCAAAGGGTTGGGTATGGTTAAATCTGCAGAGGCAAAGACATCTCACTTCTTCCTTATTCGCTCTCAGACCTTAACGTTCGTAAAATGTTTCAGGCTCATAACATCACCAAGCAATGTTTTGGAGAGGCTTGCCAACTGCTGCTATATTGTTTAAAACATCATACAAAACACATTTATTGGCTTCCGGCATTTTAGGGACAAAATGAGTTAAGTCCAGACCCAACATCACAGCATTCTGGACATTCCCATACGTGCTCCATCCTCACTTTCAACAGCTCAACAGTCCCAGAGGTACCTGTTACAATCTGATTTTGTGTCTATCTGGCCTTTCCTCAGAGTCCTGATTGTCGGCCAGATCCTCAGGCCACTCCCTACCGCTCCATTCTCTCTAGGCTATGATGATTTATGTTTTTCCATGCTACATATATGATCCAAAAATAAAAATCAATTTATTGGTATGTTGTATACCAATAATCTGATACAATGTTACAAAGAAAGAGGCAGGTGAACTTGAGTGTTGTACTCACCATGTTTGCGCGCCAAGTGGCGCAGGATAGCGTTGGACTGAACAATTTGTAGATTCCCATCTCTCAAACATGGCAGCTGACCAAATTGCTGAAATGTTGCAAGCACGAATTTGAGCATCCATCAGTTCCTGAAATACTGGTGTTATTTTTAAGTCGTTGGGGGTATCTGGTGAATACTTTAGTCATCTTCATTATTTTCCACTTTTAAGGTCAAGTGTCATGGGGAGGGATAGTTGACCTTCCAGAGCCCGATGGGTGCACTGGATAGTGTGCTCGTACAATGTCCAGGGGTAGAAACATCCAGGGTGCCAGTTGCCATATTTGGGAATACTGAATTACCCTGTAGCAGTTATTGCCTCCATGCTCATGCTGGGTGTTGTGACCCCACAAGTCCCACCCTGTTCTTTCAGTTCTCCCTGCACCCTGATTCTAAACCTCCATCCTGAGCATAATGCTGATCTGTCACTGCAAGTAATGGTACTTCTTCTTCTGCGTTCATCCGGAGTTTTTTTTTTTTTCGGACGTGATTGCGTTGTGCCTGTTTACAGCAGAGCTGCGTTCTTGCGCCATTAGGCCGACACATCCGACTTCTGCGGGCATTTGTTGACCGGGTTAACCTTCCCGGAATTAATGGTACTATAATCCTTAGCATGATCTATACACTGGCAGAATGTCTGCCTCCGTCACTACTCTCATATTCAAAACAATGTTTCCCCGTAGTGAATTTGAACAAAATGGTCGCTTGTTAAAGGTCGCAGAAGCAATCGCCATTAACCAGCAGAAACCAGTTTTGTGCAAACAGAAGGACATGATAGTCAGTTTAAAATTACCGTGGTAGACAATTGAAATTACTGTGTGAATATGTGTGTATTTCAACTTGAAAGATTTATCTAATTACTTTAATTTATGTGGTGTTATTTCTGCAGTATGTACCCTACGAGATGCAGCGAAAAATACCAGGCAATAAATCGTGCAATCTATTGCTTGTGTCTTCACTACTCGAATGTACCAGTAACTGATCATGAGTGATTTACCCACTCACTCAGCCATGTCACTATTCTAATGTATCAGTAATTGATCATGTGTGATTTACCCACTCTCTCAGCCATTTCACTAATCTAATGTATCAGTAATTGATCATGTGTGATTTAACCACTCTCTCGGCCATGTCCCTAATATAATGTATCAGTAATTGATAATGTGTGATTTACCCACTCTCTCAGCCATGACACTAATGTATCAGTAATTGATAATGTGTGATTTACCCACTCTCTCAGCCATATCCCTAATCTAATGTATCAGTAACTGATAATGTGTGATTTACTCACTCTCTCAGCCATGGCACTAATGTAATGTATCAGTAATTGATCATTTGTGATTTACCAACTCTCTCAGACATGTCATTAATGTACCAGTAATTGATCATGTGTGATTTACCCACTCTCTGAGACATGTCATTAATATATCAGTAAGTGATCATGTGTGATTTACCCACTGTCTCAACCATGTCACTAATCTAATGTATCAGTAATTGATCATGCATGATTTACCCACTCTCTCAGCCATGACACTAATCTAATGTATCAGTAATTGATAATGTGTGATTTATCCACTCTCTCAGCCATGTCTTTAATCTAATGTATCAGTAATTGATCTTGCATGATTTACCCATTCTCTCAGCCGTTACACTAATCTAATGCGACAGTAATTTACCATTTGTTGTTTCCACTCGCTATACCACTTATCTTCCTGACAGACAATCTCCTCATAATCAATACCATTGTCTTTGAACAGAATTCTCGCAGATTCTCCACGACCTGTGAGAATCAAAAATAGCCTAAAGTTAGAAACAAAACATTATCTACTTCTTCTGATTCATGATTGGCTGGATTTTGTGGCTAGAGTATTTCTATGAGATGAAGAAGCCAGTCCCAAGTCCAACCCTCCTTCATTGCCTCTGATGACCTGTAGGGTAGGTTACAGTGTGATACTAATATTTGCTTCCACTAAAGGTCCCGGTAGCACACGGGCGATATCTTCCTTAGTCGTCTCTGACGACATTCGTGGTAGGTTGCCATGGTACTATCTGCTTCCAGCAGGGGGAAACATTACCTACAGACACAAATTTCACAAAATAAAACTTAAATGTTACAGAAAAATTTTTAAAGTACCAAGGATTAAGAAGACATGAAAAAATAAACATCTATTAGGTCTTCACATAAAAGAACACTTATGCACAGTATCATGTCTTGGACACTAACGTTGCATGTAGTTTTGGTAAATGCAGACTAGTAGGCCAGCGACATTGAATAGATAAGAACGCTCATACTTAACTTCCCGTTTGTTGAAGGCGGGGTAGTGGGACTGTTTTCTACACCAGTCATCAGTTGGACGTAAATGATGACTTCTCATTCAGAAAGCAATGGCATCTAGTGAACGTAAAATTGCCATGGGGTTGATTGCAACATTTTTTCACTTGCAGGCTGACACACTTGTGCGGTGTACCATATAACAAGTCAATTGCTCATACCTGGACCATCACTGATGTTCATGTAATGTTTTCACTTGCAGACTGACACAATTGTGCTGTGTACTATATGGCAGGTCAAATGTCCATCCTGGACCATCACTGATGTTCATTTAATGTGTTCACTTGCAGACTGACACAATTGTGCTGTGTACTACATGGCAGGTCAAATGTCCATACCTGGACCATTACTGATGTTTATTTAATGTGTTCACTTGCAGACTGACACAATTGTTCTGTGTACTACATGACAGGTCAAATGTCCATACCTGGACCATCACTGATGTTCATTTAATGTCTTTAATTTCAGCAGCTGCACGGCACACAAAATGAAAACCAGCAACACCAGTTCAGAGGTCACGTGGTATACTGCAGTTTGCTGTGGTGCCATCATTTCAATCCCTTGTTTTATCAAGTTAGTAAGTTGCATGTCCTTTATAGGATGTCGCAATCACCCCCAGCATTTATTGGCTGTTTATGGTTTACTAGACCATGTTGGTTTATTAGTTTGACATTACTTTCTGATCCGCCGATGCCTCATACCATCACAATGAACGCAAAGCGGTCTACTGTCAAATCACCCGCAGCTGATGTTAAACTCTGGACTGGGTGTGACGGACAATAATGAAACTGCATCTCACTATTCCCTGTGCCAGTTATAAGCTTGTTCTATCAAACAGGTGACATTGTACGTTGTTCTTACTTGGTAATTATCTAAGCAGTTATGTTTGGTGTCAATAAAAAATTTGTTAGTTCACAATTACCAAAGCTACCCATCTTGTGTTTTGACCAACCCTGTATATATAACAACTCGTTACTGCAGGAGATAACATGTTCACATAGATATATTCTGACAACTAAACAGTACACATCATACAAACAAATCTATTGTGACACATAGACAACACACATCAGAGAGACATATCTATTCTGACACTTGAAACAGTACACATCATACAAACAAATCTATTGTGACACATAGACAATACACATCAGAGAGACATATCTATTCTGACACTTGAAACAGTACACATCATACAAACAAATCTATTGTGACACATAGACAAGACACATCAGAGAGACATATCTATTCTGACACTTGAAACAGTACACATCATACAGACGATGCTCTTACCTCTTATAGCGAAGTAGATCAGCTGATACTTCCCCACTGCAAAGAAAGTCAACATTTTATTATGAACGTTTTGTGACCACCCCATTATCTTCTCCTTCTTTGTTCCTCTGCCGAGGGAAGTGTGTAACCCCTGTCAGTGACCCCAAATGTCAGTGTGTCTGACTCTGGCATGCATGTGTGTCAGGTTTTCATTCCCTCACAGATTCCATCCAAGTTCACAGGTTTTATCTTAGCTTAGGTTGGTTTATTTTTCCCAACAATTTTACCAAGGTAGTGTCCTTGAGATTGGTAGTATAGGGTTGGTGTGAATATGCTGTTTATTATCTGTCGTTTTGCGGACATGGGTATATCCGCAAAACGACAGATAATAAACAGCATATTCACACCAACCCTATGCTACCAACCTCAACCCTGGACTTTATCCAAATTACACCTTCGCAAAATCAACACCTGTGAAATGAGCTGCCAACTTAACAATCCGAGCTACTATCAGATAGACTGTGGGATCAACACCTTGTGCCGCATTTATTGAAAGACAGAAGATCAAGTGGTTTGGCCATGTCGTTAGAATGCAACATCAGCAACTATCATCACTGGCCTTTCATCAAAGATCATCTGCGACGAGACCACGAGGACGTCCAAGAAGAAAATGGATTGACGACATCAGAGACATTGTACAATCACACGGAATGACACTATCCAGTGCCGCCCACCGGGCGCTGGAACGCAAATTATTCCTCCCCACGACGCTTGACGGCAGAAGTGGAAGATGCTGCTGCTGCTGCTGCTGCTGCTGCTGCTGCTGCTGCTGCTGCTGCTGCTGCTGCTGCTGCTGCTGCTGCTGCTGCTGCTGCTGCTGCTGCTGCTGCTGCTGCTGCTGCTGCTGCTGCTGCTGCTGCTGCTGCTGCTGCTGCTGCTGCTGCTGCTGCTGCTGCTGCTGCTGCTGCTGCTGCTGCTGCTGCTGCTGCTGCTGCTGCTGCTGCTGCTGCTGCTGCTGCTGCTGCTGCTGCTGCTGCTGCTGCTGCTGCTGCTGCTGCTGCTGCTGCTGCTGCTGCTGCTGCTGCTGCTGCTGCTGCTGCTGCTGCTGCTGCTGCTGCTGCTGCTGCTGCTGCTGCTGCTGCTGCTGCTGCTGCTGCTGCTGCTGCTGCTGCTGCTGCTGCTGCTGCTGCTGCTGCTGCTGCTGCTGCTGCTGCTGCTGCTGCTGCTGCTGCTGCTGCTGCTGCTGCTGCTGCTGCTGCTGCTGCTGCTGCTGCTGCTGCTGCTGCTGCTGCTGCTGCTGCTGCTGCTGCTGCTGCTGCTGCTGCTGCTGCTGCTGCTGCTGCTGCTGCTGCTGCTGCTGCTGCTGCTGCTGCTGCTGCT
Source organism: Cepaea hortensis (assembly GCA_963921405.1). Taxonomy (NCBI): domain Eukaryota; kingdom Metazoa; phylum Mollusca; class Gastropoda; order Stylommatophora; family Helicidae; genus Cepaea; species Cepaea hortensis. Next base: position 324,957,627 of record OY992876.1, on the reverse strand, counting down.
GCTGCTGCTGCTGCTGCTGCTGCTGCTGCTGCTGCTGCTGCTGCTGCTGCTGCTGCTGCTGCTGCTGCTGCTGCTGCTGCTGCTGCTGCTGCTGCTGCTGCTGCTGCTGCTGCTGCTGCTGCTGCTGCTGCTGCTGCTGCTGCTGCTGCTGCTGCTGCTGCTGCTGCTGCTGCTGCTGCTGCTGCTGCTGCTGCTGCTGCTGCTGCTGCTGCTGCTGCTGCTGCTGCTGCTGCTGCTGCTGCTGCTGCTGCTGCTGCTGCTGCTGCTGCTGCTGCTGCTGCTGCTGCTGCTGCTGCTGCTGCTGCTGCTGCTGCTGCTGCTGCTGCTGCTGCTGCTGCTGCTGCTGCTGCTGCTGCTGCTGCTGCTGCTGCTGCTGCTGCTGCTGCTGCTGCTGCTGCTGCTGCTGCTGCTGCTGCTGCTGCTGCTGCTGCTGCTGCTGCTGCTGCTGCTGCTGCTGCTGCTGCTGCTGCTGCTGCTGCTGCTGCTGCTGCTGCTGCTGCTGCTGCTGCTGCTGCTGCTGCTGCTGCTGCTGCTGCTGCTGCTGCTGCTGCTGCTGCTGCTGCTGCTGCTGCTGCTGCTGCTGCTGCTGCTGCTGCTGCTGCTGCTGCTGCTGCTGCTGCTGCTGCTGCTGCTGCTGCTGCTGCTGCTGCTGCTGCTGCTGCTGCTGCTGCTGCTGCTGCTGCTGCTGCTGCTGCTGCTGCTGCTGCTGCTGCTGCTGCTGCTGCTGCTGCTGCTGCTGCTGCTGCTGCTGCTGCTGCTGCTGCTGCTGCTGCTGCTGCTGCTGCTGCTGCTGCTGCTGCTGCTGCTGCTGCTGCTGCTGATGATGATGATGATGATGATGATGATGATGATGATGATGATGATGATGATGATGATGATGATGATGATGATGATGATGATGATGATGATGATGATGATGATGATGATGATGATGATGATGATGATGATGATGATGATGATGATGATGATGATGATGATGATGATGATGATGATGATGATGATGATGATGATGATGATGATGATGATGATGATGATGATGATGATGATGATGATGATGATGATGATGATGATGATGATGATGATGATGATGATGATGATGATGATGATGATGATGATGATGATGATGATGATGATGATGATGATGATGATGATGATGATGATGATGATGATGATGATGATGATGATGATGATGATGATGATGATGATGATGATGATGATGATGATGATGATGATGATGATGATGATGATGATGATGATGATGATGATGATGATGATGATGATGATGATGATGATGATGATGATGATGATGATGATGATGATGATGATGATGATGATGATGATGATGATGATGATGATGATGATGATGATGATGATGATGATGATGATGATGATGATGATGATGATGATGATGATGATGATGATGATGATGATGATGATGATGAGTGTCCTTATGCAAACTACTGAGCGTAAAACTTACCAAGACATCAACAGCAGCTGAAAAATGCTGGAGTTGACTGCAATGTCCTTTAAATAGGATATCCCCCCACCCCCCCCCCCCCCCCCCAAAATGTCCGTATGGCCTACTCTTTTCAATTTCCAACTGCTATTGAATTCTTAACATCAACAATTTGCATACGGGACCTGTTTTTCGCTCTTATCCAAGAAAGCAAGGTACCAAACTCACTACCCAAGAGACCAGGGATGCATGCGACATCATTAGATGCCAGTGGTCCTTGGAAAACTTTCCAGCCATATGGTAGGATTGAACTCAGCACCTTCTGAGTGTGAGGCAGGCACCGTAATCTCTCAACCGCAGCTTCCCTGATCATTCCATTAAATTTATATACGAAGCCCATAACCGGGCACTCTCACGAAGTTTATACTTCACCTCGACACCGCAAGGTACAAGAGGAACATGATGAGATGAGATGAGATGAGATCAGTCTGATCTATTTAGCCATGATACGCGATCACAGCCTCATCATCACATTCTATCACCCAGGTTGCGGGTCGCCTGGGTGTCATGCTAGAAGCCTCGGCCTTCAGAGCCCTCCGCTACTCTCTGTCTTCTACCATATTTTTGTTGCGTTCAACTTTGAACTTGAGTGTATTCCACACATCCATCTATTATCCATCATGTGCCATGCCGATAAGTATGGGCTGTCACGTTTTGCCATTTCACTCGATCACTAGAGTCGTGGATCATCTCCGTGTTTCTGTCTCGACCATGCCACGTGGCCAAGCCATCCAGGTATTTACTGCTCGGTCTTCCCCTTGGTCTCTTCCCTTCGATCTTGCCAGTTGTCACCAAGTTCTCCAGTTCATTTCTTCTCATAACATGACCAAAAAAATGTGACTGTCTACGTCTAATTTCTCTAATCAGTTCTTTACAACCTTCATTTGTTTCTTGAAGGACTTGTTCATTGGTTGTCTGTCCACGGTATTCTTTACATGTTCCTCAGAAACCACATTTCCACAGCCATCAGATGTTTTTCAGCTTGACTGCTTATTGTACACGCTTCACATCCATACAAAAGTATAGGTTCTATGTAGCACGTCAACACTCTTTTTCTCGTTTCAATTGATATCTTTTTATTGGTCAGTATGTTTTTCATCTTACAAAAGGCTACCTTCGCAATGGCAATTCTTGTTCTAATTTCTTCAAGGCATCTGCCATCAGATGTTATGACTGTTCCGAGATAACTGTACCGATTCACTTGTTTAAGAATATCCCCATTTACTTGTATATTGCCGGTTTCTCTGGCCGAGGGGTTACAACATTTTCTCCGTAATCCCGTTTATCACGCAGAGTCTCGTAAGCGGGCGAGAGCTGGCAGCGGTTCGACCCCCGCTGGTGACTTGCGGGATAACAGAGCCGGCCGCTCAGAAAGCAATGGCAAACTACTGAGCGTAATCTTGCCAAGAGATCAACAGACAGCTGAAAGATGCTGCTGTTGACAGCTAAGTCCTGTAAAGGATACGCAAAACATTTTACTTGTATATTACATTGTGGTATTTCCTTCTTCCCAGTGACGACCATAAGCTGTGTCTTATTGCAATTTAATTCTAACTCTAGTTGTTCACTGTGTGCAACAACCGCATCTACTAAATGTTGCAGGTCATGTTCATTGCCTGCAATCAAGACTGTATGACATGCACATACTGAATGAAGTATCCAAAACAAAAGGCAGGGATCATCCAGATAAATGGAACACCCCTAAGAGAAGATAAAGAACCAGCATACCTTGGAGTAACATTTGATGGCAGGCTTACATGGAGAAAGCATATCAACAAAGCAGTAGCAAAAGCCAGAAGGAAAATAGCCATCCTGAAAAAGCTAAGTGGAACCACATGGGGAGCCAGTGCCAAGTAGCGTCGGAGGCAAGAATCAATGATTTAGAATTGGATACGAAAATTATGGCAGACGAATAAGGAGAGTTAACCGAGAAGCGCATGAATACACAGGTTACTACATGACGTCACGGCGGACAACGTTACCATAGTCAGTCAAGTTTGAAAACATCATTTAGAAGGGCGCACAAAATGACAACATCAAATTTCCAACATCAATAGCCAGCTGACAGACATTATGGGCATGACATTTGATACTACAGCAAGAGGAGGAAACAATGACACAATCTGCTGTAAGGAAGGCGATTGGTAGAAGGACGTTTAAAGCAGAGGAAAGTAGAAAGTGGATGGCGTCATAACGTGCCGGTTGAATGTCAGCTGGAAGTCATGAAATCAGCCCACACGCAAAGTAACGTAAGTTTGATTGTTAGGGATCCGGCAAGTAAGATAATTACAGAGAGATTAACAGTGTGATATTTATTCGTCATTTATTTAAATAACAGAATGGGATCTAGCTCGGCAGCTAAGATAGAATATTTCCAAATAATCAATTATTATATTTTTGACTGTCCCTCCCATTAACATGGGAACTGTCATATATTAGCCAGTACGATCGATTACCATTAATAAAGTTTTTATTGACGTGGAGCATCATCGTTGCTGTGATCAATTCCGTTGAGGTTGATTTTGATTCCCGTTGATCTGCTGCGTTGTTGTTACCTAGACAGCGAGTGGAATTCAAGACACAAACAGCATAGCAGCCAGTGAGAAAATACTTAGCAATGTTTTTCAACAGAGCATACGACCACACCTGGAATACGGGTCAACTGCGTGGTGTTTGGCATCAAAAACCACACTACAAGAGCTGTACAAGGTGCAAAATCAAGCACTTAGAGTCACCACAGCAGAGATGAGATCAACCCCTATAGTGGAAATTGAGAAGATAGGGAGGACACAAGCACTGAGAGAGCGTAGAGATACGAAAACGCTAATACAAGCAGAAAAGTTCCTCAGCCTGCCAGGCCAACCTATGAAGAGCAGATTTGAAAACCTAGCTATGGGGCGGTTGAAAAGAAGTAGTTTTATCTACCAGGCCAAACGACTCTGCAGAGAAAACACCGATCTGCCCACAGTTGGTATCCTCCTAACAACTATTCCAGAGCGAACTCCATGGAGAGATGAACACAGACTAGCATTACAAATCCAGACAAAAATGAGAGGAATATTTGTCAAGGAAGAAAAGAACAGTGTGCAGCGCAGAACAGCCACCCTCAGCTTCATTGATGAAGAATACCCACAGGACCTCTGGATCCGAGTCTACACAGATGGGTCGGCACAAAATGCCGTTCGAAATAGAGGAGCGGGAGTGTACATAGAATACCCAAATAATACTAGGGACACTGCCAGAGTACCGACAGGAAAGTACTGCCATAACTATGATGCTGAAATTGGGGCAATCAAGATAGCAACAGAGAAATTACTAAATACCAGCGATGGTACACAACCTGTGGTGATATTGACAGATGCAAAATCAGTACTCGAGGTACTCCTGTCTGGGAAATTGCCAGCACTAAGGACACTACTTTCTGAACTTAGTAGTCAGCATAAGGTCACCATACAGTGGATACCTTCCCACTGTAGAGTACCCGGAAACGACAGAGCTGATCAACTGGCTAAGGAAGGAGCCAAAGAAGAACAGCCTGGTGCGTCCGTTACATACCACCAAAAGAAAAGAATGTCAAATCAGTCAGAAAGCCACCAAAACCTGCTCAAGATGACTACCACATTATGGACAGACCAGAACAAGTCATATTTCTGCGCCTCATAACAGGACATATAGATTACGCAACCACATGTATACAAAATTCAAGATTGATTGATTGATTGATTGATTTAGGAACCGACATCACAGCATTCAGGACATTCCCATAAGCGCTCCGTCCCCATCCTCAGCAGCCAGCGAAGAGTTCCAACACTAATAGTTCCAGTAGCAATTTGATTATATGTCCGTCTCGCCTTTCCTCCGAGCGCCGAGCGTCGGCCAGAACCCCTCGTCACACCTCGTTGTCTCATTCTTACCAGACCATGGTGCTCCATCTGCTCCTCCGAGGTGTACACGTGCTCCCACAAGGCCGCAACCACGTCTGCCCTGTCATGCATCAATACTCCACCAAATTTTGCCGAGCCAGCCAATCTGTCCGCCTGTTCATTCCCCAGCACACCGGCATGCCCAGGAGAAAAGATCCAGGCGATGCTTACTACCCGTGACCTCCGAAGCGAAGCAAGCCACTCTGCACGAAGCCTACCTGTTCTCACCCTTCTCAGCATGCTTTCTGAGTCAGTTACAATCACAATGTGTGTATGTATCGTGTTTTCTATCCAGCGGAAAGCTAAACTGACCGCCTCCACCTCCATTCCACCTCCACAAAATTCAAGATTGGTGAAACAGCCATGTGCACATGTGGATTAGCGTCGCATACAGCAGAGCACATACTCCAAGACTGCCCAGACTACAACATACCCAGGCATACCTTCTGGCCTAGAGAGACAACAGTGGAAGATAAACTCTATGGACCGCTAAGTGAACTAAAAAGACTGTTAGATTCATACAGGAGACAACATTGCAGTTATAGATGTATTTAAAGCGAACGAAAGAAGAAGAAATAGCTGTATTAAAGCAGAGTGGCTAGTTCACGTGCCTTCTGGTCTAGTGGTGTTACTGGGTTCCACTTCCCACAAGGAAGGTTTTTATGACCACATGCCCCCCCCCCCCCCCCCCATCCACCCACCCCAGGTTACCTCGTCATCATCATTTAGCAGAATGCTGCTCTCAGCACAGTCCCCTGGAATGGCTCCCGATACTTATTACTTATAGACATTGGCAGATTTTGGCTTCATTATAATCTTATGACTTCGATGATATGGTCCGGTATACCAGTTTACCAAATAATAATAACTAATTTGTCCCCAAGCAGTTTTCTACTATGGGTATGTAATGTGACAGTGCCTTCACATTTTGTACGCATGAGAGCAAGGGGGGAATTCGTGGCCAATCTTTCCCTCACTTGGGAAGCGATGCGTCCAAGTGTTTAGCCTGCATCCGACCATGCTCATAACATGTCCAGCACAGTTGGCTATCAACTTGGCCTGTGAGAAAAGGACTGTGATAAAGACAAATAGAAGAAACAAAGTAAGTCAGTGTCAGCAGATGTGTTTCAGAAACTGACTAAAGATACCGTAGACAAGAAACAAAAGAGAAGACATTTGCTGGGCCACAACAGTCTGCCTCATATCATCATCATCATCGTCATCCATTGCCTTGCCGGCTGGCGTGGGCGATCATGCTTCTCCACAAATTGCTATCTTCCACGGCATGGATCAATTCGTGTGTTGCCTCCCTTCCGTGCCATGACACAAGGCTGTCAAGAATTTTTTCACGCTGTATTCCTCTATCTCTCTTTAAACAAATTCTTCCGGTTGTCACAAGATGTTCCAGTTTTTGTCTTCTCATAATGTGGATAAAACATGATGACTGCCTCTTTCTGACGTTTGTGATAAGTTGTCTTTCCGACTTAACCTCCCTCAAAATGTCCAGATTGCTCGTTTTGGCTGTCCAATGAACTTTCAGCATTCTTCTGTAAAACCACATCTCCAAGGCTTCCTAGGATATTTTCGCCGGTTTACTGATTTCCAGGATTTACAGCCGTATTTTAAAACTGGTTCTATGTAACAAGCAAGAACTCTTCTTTCTCCTGCCTCATATACAAATAATATGTTATAAATGAAAATGTATGACTGTCAGAAAACTGTCATTTACTGCCAATATAGTATCTTGCGGTGTATGGCGGGAGCGCGGGTGGGGGGGGGGGGGGTCTTGAGCCTGAGGAATTACGGCCGCCTGGCTATTGCAGTCGCCGCGAACTGTGCAGGTTAGAGTTTTCTTTTTGCCCCAGACAGAAAAAACTCCACACCTTAGCGAGGATTCGAACTCGGGTCTCCCGAAGGAGAATCCGGCATTCTAGCCACTCGGCCAGCCGCTCCGTATGACTGGGTGCACAAATTATCCAACAGGCGCGGAACAAAAGAGGTCTCCGGCATTTAAAAAAACCTGTCGGCTCTTACGTGGAGGTCGTCATCTGAGTGCAGTGACCTACTTTTCTAGCTTTCTAAGGCTCAGGTTTAAATTGCTACACCCCTTCATGCATGCTTTAAATGCATTTTCTGAATGCAGAATGAGTCAAATGTGGACCAAGAATCTGTTTGAAAAAGAAATGTTGCATTGAAATTCGCTCATGCATACAGCTACATCCTACATACTTGTTTGAGTCAGCGAGTGCTTCCAACTGGTTGAGATGATAGGTATGTTTCCTCGATACTTCAATCAAGCTGCCCCTGGTAATTAATAGTGTAACGTACATATAATTCACAGACTTCAGCATATATGTAAATGACATACAACAGAACACATGTAATTCACAGTCTACAAGACGTGTGTAATTCACAGACTACAGCACATGTTAATTCATATACAGCACCACACATATTAATGCACAGACTGCAACACGGTAGTAATTGACAGACTGCAACACAGAGGTAATTCATAGATTGCAACACGCATATAATTCACAAACTGTATCACATATAAATTGACAGACTGCAACCCTTTCTACCTGGCTGTAGTGATAGAGCCTGAGAGAGAGAGAGAGAGAGAGAGAGAGAGAGAGAGTCAGAAGAAAGAGGAGAGGGAGAGAAGGGAGGGAACGGAGAGAGATGAGGGAGAGAAGAGAAACAGAAGAGAAAGAGAGAGATCAAAGAGAGTGGAGAGAGACGTGTGAGAGAGAAAATAGAAGAGAGAGAGAAGAAAGAGAGAAGAGGGGAGTGAAGAGAGAGAGGAGAGAGGGAAGAGAAGAGAAGGGAGAGAGAAATGATGAAGAGAAGAGAGACAGAATAGATAGGAGAGAGAAGAGAGACAGAGGAGAGCGAAGAGAGAGGGGTGAGAGAAGAGAGAGGAGAGAGAAAAGGGAGAGAAGAGAGAGGGATAGAGAAAGAAAAGAGAGGTAGAAAAGAGAAACCAAAGAGAGAGAAGAGGGAGACAGAAGAGAGAAGAGAAAAGGAAGCGAGATTGGGAGAAAAGAGGGGGAAGAGAGGGGAGAGATAAAGAAAGAGACCAACGATAGAGAAGAGTGAGACAGAAAAGAGAGAGAGAGAGAGAGAGAGAGAGAGAGACAGAGAGACAGAGAGAAGAGAAGAGAAGAGAAGAGAAGAGAAGAGAAGAGAAGAGAAGAGAAGAGGGAAGATAAAGAGAAAAGAGGAGAGAGGGGAAATAGAAGAGGGAGAGAAGAGAGAGAGAGAAGAGAGGGAGAAGAGAAAGAAGTAAGAGAAAGAAGAGAGAAGAGGGGAGAGGAAAGAGATAGGAGAGGGAGAAGAGAAGAGAGTGGGAGAGAGAGAAAGAAAAGAAGTGAGTGAAGAGAAAGGGAGTGAGGGGGAGAAGAGAGACAGAAGAGAGAAAGGGAGAGAGACAGAAAGAGAGAGAAGTGAGAGAGAGAAGAGAGACGAGAGACGGAGAAGAGTGTGAGAGAGACGGAAGGTTCGTGGCCACGTCTGATTGCTGACCTTGACCCAAGCTCTCAAGATAGGCGTCACAGGCCGTGCTCAACGTAACTCAACGCTTTCCTTGCATCCCCCGCTCCGGCGCAAGTTGAATACAAACGCAACTTTTTTCTTTTTTTTTTTAGCATATCCTTTACAGGACTTAGCTGTCAACACCAGCATCTTTCAGCTGTATGTTGATCTCTTGGCAAGATTACGCTCAGTAGTTTGCCATTGCTTTCTGAGCGGCCGGCTCAGTATCCCTCAAGTCACGAGCGGCGGTCGAACCGCCTCAGCTCTCGCTCCGCTACGAGACTGCGTGATAAACGGGATTACAGACAGAAAGTGTTGTAGCCCCACAGCCAGAGAGACCGGCTGACATCACCAAATCTACAACCAACACCTATTTGCTGGACACGCCGTCAATACCGTTGGAAACCGCACTGTATGCTCAGCATGCACTTGGAGTTATAAATAAACCGCCACAAGAGTGCATCGGTATACCCGTGGTATACCGTATACTATACTATACTTAGCTTATATTTTATATACGAAACGAAAACTTCTAAATGTATATTTATGTTTGTTTTCAATATCTTGTTCAACCTTTCTGAGTTATAACTGGGATGGATATTATGTAATAGCACATTGTATATATAGTTTAGCATTCTTTTTGTCTAAGTGATCTCACAAATATGAAATTGACATTGTTTTTAATTTTATTTAATCTAAAACAAAAACACGCTAACATATTTTTCTGTACTTAACATTATAACAAATCATCTATAAAAATCTATGGTATGACCACTGCCATACAACGTTTCATTTAAATGTATTCATGCCTCGGTTTTTGCGTTAAATCATTAATAATTTAATAAAGAACTCACCCAATCAGACAAGACTGCAGAAGACGGCCGCCTTACCTGACGCACTGGCTCGTAGCAGACGGCAGTCTGACAGTTGTGCCAGGTTGTTGTCTGGCCAGGTATTTCTGCAGTTCTAGGGTAAATCTAGATAGAACTATAAAACTTAGATTTTTAAGAGCATGCATTTTTCCCATTGCAAATACGCCTGTGAGATCTGGACACTTATAAACAAGCTGAACGGCGCATAAATGCCTTTGAATACAAATATTATAGACTGGTTCTGAGAATATCTTTGGTACAGAAAAGAACAAATGCATCCATATTTCAAGAGCTAAATATTGAAGAGGGTTGGCTATTAAAGACGATAAAACAAAGAAAATTGAAATATTTTGGTCACTTGAAACGTCACGAAAGTTTGGAGAGAACAATAATGGAAGGGTGTATGCCTGGGAAGAGAGGAAGGGGACGGCCAAAGAGAAGATGGGTGCAGGATGTGGCGGATGATCTCCAAATGGGTGTATCGAACGCGGGACATCATGCTTGTGATCGAGAAGTTTTCCGGAAGGTTGTTATGGGAGCGAAGTTCTGCTAAGGACATGTTATTGAATGAGTGAATAAGAGTAAATCTGTCTCTTTTCAATTAAATACTAACATTTCTTCTTCTTCTTCTTCTTCTTCTTCTTCTTCTTCTTCTTCTTCTTCTTCTTCTTCTTCTTCTTCTTCTTCTCCTCCTTTTCTTCTTCTTCTTCTTCTTCTACTTCTTCTTCTTCTTCTTCTTCTTCTTCTTCTTCTTCTTCTTCTTTTTCTTCTTCTCCTTCTTCTTCGTCTTCATCTTCTTCTTCTTCTCATACCATTGCTCCTCCTACTCCTCTCCTCCTTTTTCTTCTCTTCTTCTTCTACATGTTCTACTCCTACGTATTCTTCTTCTTCTTCTTCTTCTTCTTCTTCTTCTTCTTCTCCTCCTCCTCCTCCTCATTCTTCTTCTTCTTCTTCTTCTTCTTCTTCTTCCTCTTCTTCTTCTTCTTCTTCTTCTCCTACTTCTTCTTCTTCTTCTTCTTCTTCTTCTTCTTCTTCTTCTTCTTCTTCTTCTTCTTCTTCTTCTTCTTCTTCTTCTTCTTCTTCTTCTTCTTCTTCTTCTTCTCCTACTTCTTCTTCTTCTTCTTCTTCTTCTTCTTCTTCTTCTTCTTCTTCTTCTTTTTCTTCTTCTTCTTCTTCTTTTTCTTCTTCTTCTTCTTCTTCTTCTTCTTCTTCTTCTTCTTCTTCTTCTTCTTCTTCTTCTTCTTCTTCTTCTTCTTCTTCTTCTTCTTCTTCTTCTCCTCCTCCTCCTTATTCTTCTTCTTCTTCTTCTTCTTCTTCTTCTTCTTCTTCTTCTTCTTCTTCTTCTTCTTCTTCTTCTTCTTCTTCTTCTTCTTCTTCGTATTCTTATTCTTATTCTTATTATTATTCTTCTCATACCATTTCTCTTCCCCCTCTCCTCCTTATTCTTCTCTTCTTCTTCTACATGTTCTACTCTTACTTCCTCCTCTTCTTCTTCCCCTCCTCCTTATTCTTCTCCTCCTCCTCCTCCTCATTCTTCTTCTTCTTCTTCTTCTTCTTCTTCTTCTTCTTCTTCTTCTTCTTCTTCTTCTTCTTCTTCTTCTTCTTCTTCTTCTTAAGTAGTATCGCGCAATAAATCCCTGTCTCAAACCATCACCTTCAATACTGGAGTACCGCAAGGCTCTATTCTTGGCCCTCTATTATTTACCATATATATTAACGATCTACTTTTGCATCTCTCGTCGTCCTGCGACCTATTTTCAGACGACTGTACAGTGTATACAAACACTGAAAGCTGTAATTTTCTTGCGTTGTCTTTGCAACAAGAATTAAATAATGTAGTTAGGTCGAGCTATGCGAACCGTATGCAAATTAACATCACTAAAATAAAATCTATGTTATTAACAACCAGACAAAGACTTCAAACTCTAAATTCACACAGATCACTTCAACTTCACATCGATACCATGGCAGTAGAAAGTGTAATTGAGCACAGAACATTAGGCCTCATCATTGATAGAAATCTAACATTTAATTCCCACGTTCAAGCGCACACACAAAAAAAGTCTACCAACTCGCCAAAATTAAAAATCTCCTTGATGAGCACAAGGAAAATATTCTATACTTCTCACATACAGACACATTTTGACTACTGCTCTACAATCTGGGACTGTTGTTCAAATTCAAGCACCAAGCTACTTTATTCACTCCAGAAACTTGCAATGAGTCTAATTTATATCAAAAATTTAATTGACAATCCTAGCCTGCATAAACGCCTCCAGTTACTACCACTCCGAAAACGCCTGCTTTTCAATAAGGCCAAACTAATTCACAAAATCTTACATCGGAATGCCCCAAATTACCTTTGGCCATTGTTTAAATATAATGCTAGACACAGTAAACGATTAAATATATTACACATTCCGAAGCCTATGATAGACCTATACAAAACAAGCTTAACGTACTCTGCAGCTCAGCTGTGGAACAATCTTCCACAATAAATCAAAGACATCACCAACAACTATACATATAATCGCAAGTTATTCGAACACTGTCTCAATACGGATTACCTTCCCCCTTAATAATAGAAATAGTAAAAGTAATAAAACCCTAGTATAACAGCCAGTCCCCTTTTGGCACGCCAGTATATTCCACATAGCTAATAACAAGTGCCGCACCATTCTTTAATATTACTGAGTCGCAATGAAAGACGCAAACATCGTTACCCTTTATTTAAAAAAAAGGCCACAGAAGCGACTGCAACAACTATCGCGGCATTTCCCTATTCAGCATTACAGGCAAGATTTTTGCCAGAGTAATCCTTAAAAGATTACACATTCTTGCTGAAAGAATCTACACCGAATAGCAGTGCGGATTTAGACCCAACCATCGATATGATTTTCTCACTCCGGCAGCTCCAAGAGAAGTGCAGAGAACAGAGGAAGCCATTATATATTGCCTTCATCGACCTCACAAAAGCTTTTGACCTAGTGAGCAGAAGCGGCCTTTTTAAGGTCCTTGAAAAGTATGGATGTCCTCCCACCCTTCTTAGTCTAGTGAAATCATTTCACGAAAACATGCAGGGGGCCATTTTATTTGACGGCTCAACATCCCAGTCATTCAGCATCAGCAGTGGAGTAATGCAGGGCTGCGTACTTGCTCCTACACTCTTGGTATCTTCTTCGCCGTTCTCCTAAGGCAGGCATTTGGGACTGCCACTGAAGGCACATACCTCCACACAAGATCTGATGGCAAACTTTTTAACCCATCACGACTCAATGCAAAGACCAAAATAAGATCAAGATGCGTAAGAGAACTACTTTTTGCAGATGATGCAGCACTGACTACTCATACAGCAGAAGATCTCCAAAGGCTCATAGATCGTTTTGCAGCCGCATGCAAAGACTTTGGGCTCACCATTAGCCTAAATAAAACACAGGTAATGGAACAAGATGCTGGTGCGCCTCCGTCAATCAAAATTTCTAATTACGAATTGAAGGTCGCCCACGAATTTGTGTATTTGGGGTCGACAATATCAGATAATCTTTCATTAGAGACAGAAATCGACAGACGCATTGGAAAGGCGGCCACAACATTTTCCAGGCTAGCTAAAAGAGTTTGGGAGAATAATAGACTAACAGAGCGTACAAAAGCTCAAGTATATAAAGCTTGTGTTGTTAGCACACTACTCTATGGGTCTGAATCCTGGACCCTGTACTCAAGACAGGAAAGGAAGATGAATTCCTTCCATATGAGCTGTCTGAGACGTATCCTGGGCATAACATGGAAAGACCACATAACAAACAAACAGGTGCTTGAAAGAGCAGATATTACCACAGTGCACACCCTCCTCAAGCAGAGACGCCTCCCGTGGCTGGGCCACGTATCTCGAATGGAGGATGAACGTATTCCCAAAGATCTCCTAGACGGAAAACTAGCCACAGGAAAGAGGCCAACCGGAAGATCCCAAATGCGATATAGGGATGTGTGTAAACAAGATATGAAAACCCTTGGAATAGATCCAGACACGTGGGAAAGAGTTGCAACAGACAGATGCTCCTGGAGAAGAGATGTACGAAACGCACTGGTGCTCTTTGAGCGCAATCTGATGCAACAAACTGAGGATAGGCGGCACAGGCTTAAAACGCAGTCATTTACTGCGGGACTTGCCTCGTCTTACAGATGCGGAAACTGTGACAGGGATTGTCACTCTCGCATTGGACTATACAGTCACCAGCGGTGCTGCGAGGTACCTCCCAAGCGGCACAACTCTTTAGTCCTTCAGGACTGAAAGAGGCCTACTACTGAGCCGTATAGTATTGATTTTTTGCATTTTCCCCATGCCTTTATAATGCATAAATTTTATATTGTTGCTGTTCTTGAATGATTTGTGAATGAAATAACGTATGACAAAGAGTGATGGAAAGACAGAATTCAATGTTTTTTCTACGTGAATGTAACATTCACAATTGATGAATGAAAGTTGAGTGATTGAAAGGGCCAAATATAAGGGGCCACACACAACCTTCACCTAAACACATCTCCTCACCCACATATACATCTCCCACTCACCCCACATCCCCCACACACACATTCCCCACCCACCCACACACCCCCAGGCACACATACATGCATCCACCCATCCATCACATCTCCCCACTTACACACATCTCTCCCATCCCCACATCCTCCACCACCCACCCACACACCCCCACCACCCAGCCAAACACACACCCCCGACCCACACATATCCCCCCAAACCACACATCCCTCACCTACTAACACACAAAACCCGCACCGACACACATTTCCTTCACGTACACACATCCCCACCCACACAATCTCCCCCAATCCACCCACATATCCCGAATCACCACACACACACACACACACACATCTCCACACATCCCCCAACCTACACACACTTACCCACCCACACATCATCCACCAAACCACCCCAGTCACTCATCCCTCAATCACACATCCCTTAATTACACAGCCCCCACCCACACCCCACCCATACATACATCTCCCCACCCATATACCCACATCCCCCCACCCATAAATACATCCCCCAAACACACATCCCAACCCAACAACACATCTCCCATCCACAAACACACATACCTCCCACACCCCCCCCCCACCAACCACATATACCGCCACACATCCCCCACCCTCACACACACATCCCCCACCCATACACTCATCCCCCACATACATCCATCCACTCACGTACTCATCCCTCAAACACTCACCCACCCATCCCTCACTCACCCATCAACACATACATCTCCCGTCTACCAACCCACACTCACACACCCCAACAACCCAGCCAAACACACATCCCCCACAGGCACACACATCCTTTACCCACCCGCACATCCCACATCCAATCACACCTTCCCCACCCACCACAACCCTCACACACACACACACACACACACACACACACACACACACCCTCACCTACCCACCCTCACCCATACACATCTACCCTCTCCTACAACAACCCAACCATATACACATCACCCACCCACACATACGTCCCCCATACAATCCCCCATTCACGTCCCCACCCACACATCCCTCACCCACACACACACCCATCTCCCTCCCACACATCCCCACCTACAAACACCCTCACTATGGTTGGCAGGTCATCAAGTGTCTCATTGGTGGGAACTTGAGGAAGGCAGTTGATGGTTTCATCATCGAAGAAGGAAGTTGCATTTAAGATGTTGCTGAAATGCTCTGCCCAGAGTTGAAGGATTTCTTTCTTATCGGTGACCAATGTTCCCCCATCTGCACTGAGGAGGGGAACTATGCCTGGTGATGTAGGACCATAGACCGCTTTCAGTAAGTCGTAGAAGTTTTTCATATCATGTATGTCAGCAAAGCCTTGAATTTCATCAGCTTTGCTGCTCAGCCAGGAGTCCCGCATGTGCCGAAGTTTCTGCTGCACTACTCTCTGACTGTTCTTGAATGCATCTTTTTTTTTATGTTGACTTCGGGTCATTCAAATGTGCCTTGAGGAGAAGATGTTTCTCGGCCAGCAATTGGTTGATGTCTTCGGAATATTCATCAAACCAAGCTTTATGCTTTCGGGGGGCTGGACCCAGGGTTTCCTTAGCAGTGTTGTAATATATGACGTTGGATGAAGAATGACTTGAGCGATGACTTGGATTAAAGTGAGGAAGAGTTGCGCAATTCGTCGACCTCACTCTCTCGCCTGAGTCCATCTGAATCCAGTGGCAAGACTAGTCGAGACGACTGAAGACGAATACAGGTGCAGTGGATGACCAGGGCGCTCTACGTGCCTTGCCGTGCTCATTACGTTCCACAACGCTTTGCAGGTAAACGCCGTATTGCCCGTTCAATCAGGAATGATTTCTTCCGCGCAGTCTGCCGAATCCTGTCTTCACATGCTGGGTAGATATACCCTAGTTCACCGCTTAGTTTGACACCAAATCGGCTACCCATGCCTGGTTTAGCCAGTTTCTCATAGCTGTTGCCCGGGGGGTGGCCGCTGTCGCATGCTGACAGCTACTAGGAGCCACAGGCGCGAGCTGGGTGTCAGGCTTGGACCAGTGGGGGGTGGGTCCTGAAAAGGACACGAGAGTCATCCTTACCAAAGGTGCTACCAATGCCTGACACCCCGTACCACCCAAAGTTGGCGTATAGAGCGCAATCATCAGCAACAGGAGCTCTCTGGCGGTGTCGTTGGTAGTTTTGGTTTTGGCTTTCAGCCTTCTGAGATTGAATAACTTTCCATCCAGGCGGTAGTTGATGTCTTTTCCAATGTCGTTGTTTTCGAAGGCATTCGTCAGCATAGCTGAAAACATGAGGCTGAACAGTGTTGGTGCCAGGACACATCCTTCTCATCATCTCATCTCATCTCATCATGTTCCTATTGAACCTTGCGGTGTCGAGGTGAAGTATAAACTTCGTGAGAGTGCCCGATTATGGGCTTCATATATCGATATTCCCATGGACTCTGCTATTCCCTCCGTCCAACGTTTACGTGGTCGGCCTCTTCCTCTGTTTCCGTCTGGTCTGTACATCATTGCTTGTTGTGGTATGCTGTTGACTGGTAACCTACTTGCATGGCCTAACCATTTGACTTGCTGCTTTCTGATAAAATCTAGTGCTGCTTTAACCCCCACTTTAGTCCTGATTTCTTAATTTCTGATCTTATCTCTTCTTGATACGTTGAGTATTCTTCTCAGGAACCTCATTTCTGTTGTTGTGATTTTTCTTTTCTCTTTTTCTGTCATTGTCCAGGTTTGGCATTGGTAGCATAGAGTTGGCAGGAAGATTGTGTTGTAAAGTGCTTTCTTAGTAGTTACTGATACATGTTTGTTCTTTAGTATTGGTGCCATTAGTCCAATGAGTTGATTTGCCTTATTGCACCTATTTTCGATCTCGTCTTCTGATCTGCCATTTGATGATATTATACTTCCTAGGTACTTGAAACTCTTTACTTGTTTCAAGGGATGTTCATTTAGGTGAATTGTTGTTGTTTGTTCTTCTTTAGTTATAGTCATTACCTCTGTTTTGCTTGTGCTAATTTTCATGTTATGTTCCCTACACATTTCGTTTAGACTATTCATGTGGTCTTGTAATTCAGCTTCTGATTATGCTATTAGTGCTTGGTCATCCGCAAACAGGAGTTCTCTAATGGTTAGATTTGCAGATGGTTCTTCTTCTGTGTTCTCGTCATGCGGTATTCTTGCCGTCTCTGCTTGGCTGGTTTCTTTACATATGTTGTCTATATATGTTATGAACAAGAGAGGGGACACAACCTTGTCGTAATCCAGATCTTATGGTGAAGGGTTCTGAGTGTCCTCCAGTTGCTCTCACTATGCATTCACTGTTGTTGTATAAACTTCTACATAGGTTTGTTAGATGTGTACTCACTCCATATTGTTTAAGGATTTCCCACAGCTTGTTTCTATCTACTCTATCGAATGCCTTTTCTTGGTCGACAAAGGCTAAGTAGAGTGTTTCATTGAATTCGATTGATTTTTCTATAAGTTGTCTAAGAGCAAAAATGGCATCTGTGCATCCTTTGTTTTTCCTAATTCCAAGCTGTGTTTCGCTTAGCTGCGGTTCTAAAGTAGTTCGTAATCTTTTTTCTAGAATTTTGCAAAATATTTTCCCAGTATGACTCAACAGCGAAATACCTCTGTATTGTGTGCAGTCTCTTTTGCTGCCTTTGTTTTTCCAAATTGGGATAATTATGGCGTTTCCCCAATCTCGTAGTGTCTGTTGTTCTACCCAAACATGGTTGAATAGTCTATGTAGCCAAGCTGTTCCTACTTCTCTTGCTGCTTTAATTAGTTCATTTGGTATGTCATCCTGTCCCGGTGATTTGTTCAATGGAGCTAATCTGATGGCTTCTATAATTTCTTCATTTAGTATGTCTGGTTCTAGTTCTTTGGTGACATCTGTATAGGTCTCTTGAATTCCTGTGACATCTGATGGGATGTTGAGAAGTTATTCGAAATACTGCTTCCATCTTATTAGGATTTGTTTTAGTTCACTTATTGGTTCTCCATTTTCGCTGTTAATTATTTCAGTTGGGTGAAAGGGTTCTCCTCTGGTTCGCATTGTACCTATCTTTTTGTAGAAGTTTCTAGTTGCCTCCTTGTAGTTTTTTTTAGGGTTTTTCCATACTCTTCCCAGTCTTTTTGTTTTTCCCTCTTTACTATTCTATTCACATGTCTTCTCGCTATTCTATATTCTATGTAATCACATTCCTGTTTGCTCTTCAACCACTTTTTATATTTTTCCTTTTTGTCTTTTGCCGCTTCCTTTACTTCTGCGTTCCACCAACTTGTTACTTTCTTTATCCGTGTTTTGCGTTTTTTTCAAGGTTCCACATGTTATTTTTGCAGTATTTAAAATGCTTGATTTGAACATTTCCCATTCTTCTTCCACCGTTTTTCTTTCTGTAGGTAATTTTTCAAAGAGTTCAGTTAGTCCTTTCTCATAATTTTCCCTTACTGCCTCGTCTTTAAGGTTTTTTAAGTTTACTGATTCTCATGGCATGTATTTTCCTGCTCTTTGTGTTCTTCTTCTGATTGTTTTTATTGTGGCAACAACTGCTTTATGATCTGTGTTTATACTGAAATTGGGCACTGCCCTTGCATCTAATATATTTCTCTTTCTGATTGTCGCCTATCGTCCCTAGGGGGGAAGTGGAGTCAACAGGCACACTGTTTAATATCCTTTTCCTTATCGTGGGCTTCTGACGGACCTTTGTCTACATACCCCCTGTCAATCTCAGGTACAATATCTCTCTCTCTCTCTCTCTCTCTCTCTCTCTCTCTCTCTCTCTCTCTCTCTCTCTCTCTCTCTCTCTCTCTCTCTTCTTCTTCTTCTTCTTCTTCTTCTTACCACTAAACAATACCCTTCATATTCCTCCAGAACATACCCACACAAGACTGTATTTTAACAAATGATAAACTAAACATTTAATACAGAAAAGTGTCACGTGTGTGTGTGTGTGTGTGTGTGTGTGTGTGTGTGTGTGTGTGTGTGTGTGTGTGTGTGTGTGTGTGTGTGTGTGTGTGTGTGTGTGTGCACTGTTTGCGTGTGGAAATATGTAGTATTTTCTATGGTGTATGCGAGAATAGATTAGTGAGCTCAGGATCGTTCATCATGTTAGGCCATGCCACATCACACCACAGTAAGTTCAGAACAGGTCTCACCGAATGAAGCCTCAATCCGGACAATGGTTGACTTCTTGGAGTTAATCATATATAGTCTGGGTGACTGTTCTCCACTACGGAATATGGCCTATTAATGTCCATGAATCAGGAACACATTATGTACCTATTATGTTCCTTAAAATCCTGATACCGACGAAGATCTCATCTCACACGAGTTTAAAGAAAACTTTCTGTCCGGTTGCAAAATGTTACTGAATGAGTATCTTTACTCTGCCACCTCTCTACAACCTACAGTGATGGTCACTAGACATGGTCACCGTTACTTTAAAATCACTGTTATTCCACCTCTCTACCTAATATTGTCATTGTCTATGGAGGTGTTAATAGTTTCATAAAAACAACTGTGTGCAAACAGCAGTGTGACTGCTATTTTTCTCCTCTCCCAGCTGTCCCTAATTTCTCCGGTACAGTAAAATATCACTCAGTGTGACTGGCATTGTCCACACCTAGTAGTAATACTTTCTTTCTGTTAAACCGTTGAACCTGGTGAAAATAAAACATTCTGTGAGAGAAAAACCCTATTCGAATCCACTGTATGTGATTGTAGGCCAAAGGCCACTCAGACATGTATCCTGGTTAACCTAGAACTACACTCTGGCTTAAATCAGAGTCGTTCGTCACATTCGGGTGGCAAGGGAAAGGAAAGACTAAACGGAAAAACACAGGAGCCCCAGTAGGCCTCACTACCGGAATATCCCACCATTTACATTTCCCCTATCCCCCCAGCCATCCCAAATCTCACCGAATATCATCCCATTACACTGGTGTTACCCTGCCGAGTGAAATGATATATCACTCTACCTCGTTTAAGCTAGGCATCAGCCAGCTGCGACCGACGCTCCTAGACTACGTTCACACAACACACTATCTCAATGTTCTAGTCCTAAGCGTTATTTAATACTAGACTACCTTATGCTAGTGTTCCTGTTCGGAGTCGGAATTCACAATTCATCACAGTTTCCAAAACACAGGAGACCCCGTAAATCCTCTTCTCCATTAGAACTAGGAACACAAAAACACTCCCGCTATCTGTAGTTCATCCACAGACTGAACGCAAGTTTCGTTAACTTCAAACAGCCGAAATGTGTTGTTCGAGTGACGTCATTCACGTGACTGGACTTCAATCAAGACGGCACCGCCCCCCCCCCCCTTTCTCCATTCTCCTGAGATCCGGGCAAACAGAATGCGAGAATTCTTTTGATGCCGGGCAAATCAACATGCCGCCGATTGTCTTTGATTCGGGGACTTCTCAGGGAATCCCGGTGGTGTCTGAAATTGGGAACATATTTCTCCACATCAAATAGTTGTGGCGCCTAGCGACGGCGGTTTCGGCCTTTCATCAATCTGGATCGGAATTCTTCAGTATTATGTGACATTACTCTTAAGAGAGTTGACCGCATCAACTCTTACTCACTGGAGGTTCGATCCAGATGATCCACAACAATTCACTCATCAAACGCATGTTCAGTTTCTGGGAGATGGCTCAGCACATCAAATGTTGATGATCTGCCTGTACCCTCAACTGTATTGCCTCCCTCGCAATTAGGCGATCTTACTGATAGCCTATATCCTCATAATGCCATACATTAGTGTTGGCGTATCACTCCTGTACGTTCAGTCGGCCAACTTCCCACTTGCGTAAGCGATGGCTCACAATACAGACGGATCGTTCCATCCTGATTGTAGCAGTGTCTCCATATCCGCTTATTTTCCTCAAGTTTTGCATCCTGGGATTTGCGGTATCGTCCTCGTTGGACAGAATCGTCTTCCCCAAAGCTCCTGGATTTTTGCTTCCAGGACCATCTCGGTCGATGTTGGATCTGGTCAGCCAATCCTTGGTTGGAGTCTCGGGTATTTCGCGCCGTTCCCGACGTTACCCACCCCTTCTGAACTGGGTTACTAGCGAATGGTTCACTATTGGCCTCTTCCTGACGTGTGATTTCCCTCCTCTCTTCGGCTGGAAAATCTGACCTACCTCGTACGTTCCCATAGGCCTTCCTATGTAGTACTTGGGATCTCTGGTCTCCGTCTGGACCCTTAACCTTTTTCCCAATGGCTGCCATTACCATAAGGTGAGAGGATTTTACCTCGGATCTCTCCTCATAGTTCTGCAGGAGATGCCTAGGAAGACTTTTCAGTTCTCCCCCAATCCGGATTTCGTAGGTGTTCCTGGACACCACCTTTACCACGGGATAAGGTCCATGCCATCCTACTTGCAGCATGTTGGTCTTTGCTGGTGCCATACTACTACTTTCTCCCCCACCTTAAGCGCTCCTTTAATCTTCGTCCGATGTTTGGGTGGTGCCTTCTGGCACTCTGGACAAGACTTAACCAACCGGCGTACATCACCAGTCATTCCTGGCCAGCAATAATGGCCGGAAATCTGCTGCAAAGTCTCCCTGACACCCATATGTCGATTCTCGGATGTCTGTCTTCCGGATATGGTGTGCCCGCTCTGAAGAATCTGAGGACGGTGGGCTTCTGGAACCACCAACTGCTCGTGCAGTTTGTCTCCACTTCCGGCTCTCCGATAGAGTAGTCGATTCCTCAGAAAATACTGCCCCTGTTCTGATGGGTCAGCACTTTTTTGCAGCTTCTTGTAACAAGGACGCAACGTAGTGTCCTTCCTCTGGGCAGTATGCAGTTCCCGTTGCATTGGGTTGTTGCATCTTGTCTCTGCCCCTTTTTCCTTCCCTTGGGATCCAGTGGCTGATGTTATGTGAGCGGGTTGTTTGGGCATCCCCAAGAACACGTATTTCGTACCAAGGATCACGGGAAATAGGGAATCAGATAATACAGCCGCTGGAATGATGCCTGTGACGTACCTGGATTTAATCTCCACCTTGGCGATTGGCAGTGTCATGGCAACAGCACTCCTCATTGCAGGCTGTATCTCAATAGTCTCCCCTGTGAGTTGGTCTGGGCGTACCAAGCTGGCATCAATCACAGCTTCCCCATCCAAACCAGAATCATAGAGACAGATAACCTGCTGGCCGTTGACTTCAATCAGTTCGACCACAGGTGGCCTCTCTTGGTCCAGAGTTCCTTCAACAACCTCGACCTTTTCGGTGGCAACCACCTTTGGAGCCACGCGGCAGGCTGCGAAGTGAGAGCTTTTCGTTTTCGATTTGCAGTCTTTTGTGTTGTGAGAGGGCGACTTGCAGATCGAACAACACTTCTCAGACCACTGTCGTTTCGGTTGAGAGTTGGGTGGGCTCTGTCTCCCATCCTTTGTCTTCTCTGGACTCTTCTCTGAGTGTTCTGCATAAGGTTCCACTTTCTTTGTTTCTGAGCCTTTGAATTTCTTTCGGTCATGTTTCTCCTGACCTTTGGTGGTTGGTGTACAGGTTTCTTCCGCCTCCCCATGGACTTCAACGAATCTTTCCGCCAGCTTATTCACCATATCAAGCCGTTCCACCCCTTGTTCTCCCAAGAATGTCTTCAGAGGTTCTGACATTTGCAGTCGCATCTGGTCGACAATCATGAGCTCTTCCAGACTCTCATAGTCATGCTTGAACCCTGCCAAATCCATCCATTTATGTAGGTAGGATTTCAGGCGCATACTGTAGGCGGCGAATAGCTCTCCTGGCTCTCGTTTCGCTGATCGAAACTTCTTCCTATATGTACTTGATGTGATCTCGTAATGTTTCAGCAAAGCAGCTTTCAATTCGTCGTAATTGTTCTCATGTCATGGTGGCAGGCGAGAATAGACCTCGTAACCGGTTCCACGCAATCCTTGGGATAGCTTAAGACACCATTTGTCACGGTCCAGACCCATAGCAACGGACATGGCCTCGAAGCGTTGAAGGTACTGGTCAATCTTCTCTTTGCCCTGATCATAGACCGCTAGAGGAAACTTCATAGCATGGTAACTATGTCCACCTGCTGAGGTTGAGCCTGGGATGGAGGAACCTCCAACTGCTCCCTCAGTTTCCCCATTAGATTGCGTCTTCAACTCTAGTTCCCTCATCCGGTACTCGTGCTCCGTTTTCTGAGCCTCTTGCTCCGCTTCCCGTTTCCTAGCAGCTTCCTCTATTTCAAGTTTCCTAGCTGCCTGATCAGCTTCAATTCCAGTTTCTTGGCTGCCTGTTCTAACTCCATCCTCCTCAATTCCAACTCGGCCTTTCGATCTTCCCTTTCTGCTTGACGAAACTCCCTCTCCACCTCCTGTATGTAATCTGTTAGGGCAGAACCCGAAAAACCCATTTCTTCCCCTTTTGCCCTAGTTCTGCCGTAGTTAATCTAGGAGTGGCCATATTTCAAAGAGGTAAGTCAGCAGGTTGAGTCTAAAAACCCCAAGCAATATAGATAATTAATACCTAAAATTAATCTATATATAAGACACCACACAGTACACCACAACACAATCTCTCCACGACAAGAGTAGACTAGGACCAAGACCTATGTAGACTTGTAAAGTGTCAACATGAAAGTTATGTGTCTTAACACCTATCCACATTCACTATAACTGGATCTTTATTTAACTGTCCGGCCCTACCTCTATCACGGTAATGTCACCCACAATAATGTAATATCACCAACATTAAGGTAATGTCACCTTCCCGTGTGACGTGCCCATGTAAATGTCGCTATCCTTAATGTGATATCACCATCCCGCGCGACCCCCCATAAACGTCGCCTATCGTCCCTAGGGGGGAAGTGGAGTCAACAGGCACACTGTTTAAAATCCTTTTCCTTATCGTGGGCTTCTGCCGGACCTTTGTCTACATACCCCTTGTCAATCTCAGGTACAATATCTCTCTCTCTCTCTCTCTCTCTCTCTCTCTCTCTCTCTCTCTCTCTCTCTCTCTCTCTCTCTCTCTCTCTTCTTCTTCTTCTTCTTCTTCTTCTTACCACTAAACAATACCCTTCATATTCCTCCAGAACATACCCACACAAGACTGTATTTTAACAAATGATAAACTAAACATTTAATACAGAAAAGTGTCACGTGTGTGTGTGTGTGTGTGTGTGTGTGTGTGTGTGTGTGTGTGTGTGTGTGTGTGTGTGTGTGTGTGTGTGTGTGTGTGTGTGTGCACTGTTTGCGTGTGGAAATATGTAGTATTTTCTATGGTGTATGCGAGAATAGATTAGTGAGCTCAGGATCGTTCATCATGTTAGGCCATGCCACATCACACCACAGTAAGTTCAGAACAGGTCTCACCGAATGAAGCCTCAATCTGGACAATGGTTGACTTCTTGGAGTTAATCATATATAGTCTGGGTGACTGTTCTCCACTACGGAATATGGCCTATTAATGTCCATGAATCAGGAACACATTATGTACCTATTATGTTCCTTAAAATCCTGATACCGACGAAGATCTCATCTCACACGAGTTTAAAGAAAACTTTCTGTCCGGTTGCAAAATGTTACTGAATGAGTGTCTTTACTCTGCCACCTCTCTACAACCTATAGTGATGGTCACTAGACATAGTCACCGTTACTTTAAAATCACTGTTATTCCACCTCTCTACCTAATATTGTCATTGTCTATGGAGGTGTTAATAGTTTCATAAAAACAACTGCCTTCGGCACTCAATCACTGCTACACTGGCCCTTTGAGGATAACACTCCTGATTTCTATGAGTTTATAATTTTTGGAACGATGTCCCATTTCCGAGGCCATTTAATATAACTGCACTCAGTGTGACTGCTATTTTTCTCCTCTCCCAGCTGTCCCTAATTTCTCCGGTACAGTAAAATATCACTCAGTGTGACTGGCATTGTCCACACCTAGTAGTAATACTTTCTTTCTGTTAAACCGTTGAACCTGGTGAAAATAAAACATTCTGTGAGAGAAAAACCCTATTCGAATCCACTGTATGTGATTGTAGGCCAAAGGCCACTCAGACATGTATCCTGGTTAACCTAGAACTACACTCTGGCTTAAATCAGAGTCTTTCGTCACATTCGGGTGGCAAGGGAAAGGAAAGACTAAACGGAAAAACACAGGAGCCCCAGTAGGCCTCACTACCGGAATATCCCACCATTTACATTTCCCCTATCCCCCCAGCCATCCCAAATCTCACCGAATATCATCCCATTACACTGGTGTTACCCTGCCGAGTGAAATGATATATCACTCTACCTCGTTTAAGCTAGGCATCAGCCAGCTGCGGCCGATGCTCCTAGACTACGTTCACACAACACACTATCTCAATGTTCTAGTCCTAAGCGTTATTTAATACTAGACTACCTTATGCTAGTGTTCCTGTTTGGAGTCGGAATTCACAATTCATCACAGTTTCCAAAACACAGGAGACCCCGTAAATCCTCTTCTCCATTAGAACTAGGAACACAAACACACTCCCGCTATCTGTAGTTCATCCACAGACTGAACGCAAGTTTCGTTAACTTCAAACAGCCGAAATATGTTGTTCGAGTGACGTCATTCACGTGACCGGACTTCAATCAAGACGGCACCGCTCTCCCCCCCCCCCCCCCCCTTTCTCCATTCTCCTGAGATCCGGGCAAACAGAATGCGAGAATTCTTTTGATGCCGGGCAAATCAACATGCCGCCGATTGTCTTTGATTCGGGGACTTCTCAGGGAATCCCGGTGGTGTCTGAAATTGGGAACATATTTCTCCACATCAAATAGTTGTGGCGCCTAGCGACGGCGGTTTCGGCCTTTCATCAATCTGGATCGGAATTCTTCAGTATTATGTGACACTGATGTTTCTTATTAATATAAAATCAATTTGGCTTTTAGTATCTAGATCGTTCCATTTATACCAGGTGTATACTTGTGAATCCTTATGTTTATAGAATGTGTTTGTTATATAAAGGTCGTGTTGGCTGCAAAGCTCTAATAGTCTACTTCCTTTATCATTCCTTTCATTTTGCTGATCTCCAAATGCTCCCAGATGTTTTTCTATGCCCACTCTGTTATGTCCTAGTCTTGCATTGAAGTCTCCCATAACTATGATGTTGTCCTGCTTATCTATTTTATTTAGCACATCATGTATGTCTTCGTAGAAGTCCTCGCATTCTTGCTCATTATTGTTTGCATTACATGGTGCGTATATTTGTACATATGTTGTAATTGTTTGTTCTTTTATTCTCACTGTTATGATTCTTTCTGATATATATTTTATTTCTAGTATTCCTCTTGCTAGCCGTGGTTCGATGACTATTCCAACACCGTGTCTTGCCCTTTCTTGCTGTTCTACTCCAGAGTAAACAAACGTGTAACTGCGGTGGAGAACCTTGCATCCTTTCCCCTTTTTTTGGTGTCCGCTATTCCCATCAGTCCTAATTTTCCTCTCTTCCATTGTTTCTATAAGCTCTTCTTCTTTACTATTGAAACCACAGACGTTGATTGTGCCTATTTTTTGAGTCACTGATCTATCTCGTAGTCCATTAACATTGCCGGGTCGATATCCGTTTGGGTCAGTCCGTTTATACTTCTTAGTTTTTCTACGAGCAGTATGAAGATCCCCTGCCGGCTTGCTAGGCCAGTCGCAGGTTTAGGACACTAATCTGACCACAGGGAATCCATCCCCTATGGCGAGCCATAGCCCCGTTAGCCCATGACCTCGCGGTCATGGTTGCCCGGTCTGCACCACGCGGAGGTGGGGGTTGACTTGTGTAGTCTGCGGGTCATCGGCAGGTTACTAATTTTCGCTCTTCATCCCTCCTGGGAGAGGCTAGCCGATCCTAACCCTGCTGGCTGCAGGGCCAGGCGCATTCCACACCTTGCAGACCTTGCAGGACACATCCTTGCTTCACTCAGTTGGTGACAGGAAAAGGCTCAGACAGTTCACCATTTTCCTTACTCTTGCCTGCATACCATCATGAAATAACCGCACTATTTGCACAAACCTTCGTGGGCAGCCATATTTCGACATAATCTTCCACGGTCCTTCTCTGTTGACTTGAAAAGATCAATGAAAGTGGAGAACATTTCGGAGTTCTGTTCCTGCCATTTCTCTTCCAACTGCCTTGCAGCGAAAATCATGTCAACAGTTCCTTG
This sequence comes from Cepaea hortensis, assembly GCA_963921405.1. Taxonomy (NCBI): domain Eukaryota; kingdom Metazoa; phylum Mollusca; class Gastropoda; order Stylommatophora; family Helicidae; genus Cepaea; species Cepaea hortensis. The sequence goes on along the minus strand of OY992876.1, from coordinate 324,930,070 downwards.
TTCTTTTCTGAAGCCACATTGACTCTCAGGAAGAAGACCTTGGTCGAGATAGGCTGTGAGGCAACTGAGAAGAATTATGGCGAGTATCTTCCTTGCAATCGAGAGCAAGGCGTTGCCTCCGTGGTTATCACGGGATTGGCGGTTTCCTTTACGTTTGTAGGGGTGAACTATTGACGCGTCCTTGGAATCTTGTGGCATGGTCTCGTTCACCCATATGTTTGTAAAGACTTGGTGAAGCTGCTCTATTAGAACCTGTCCACTTGCCTTGTATATCTCTGCTGGGATGGAGTCAGGACCAGGCGCCTTGCCGCGGGACAGTTGCTGGATGGCTTTGTTTACTTCCACTATAGTTGGCAGGTCAGCAAGAGTATCATTCGTGTGGACTTGAGGAAGGCAGTTAATAGTTTCATCATCGATAGAGGAGGTTGCACTTAAGATATTGCTGAAATGTTCTGCCCAGGGCTGAAGGATTTCTTTCTTATCGGTGACCAATGTTCCCCCATCTGTACTAAGGAGGAGAACTGTTCCTGGTGATGTAGGACCATAGACCGCTTTCAGTGAGTCGTAGAAGTTTTTCATATCATGTCTGTCAGCAAAGCCTTGAATTTCATCAGCTTTGTTGCTCAGCCAGGAGTCCGCATGTGCCGAAGTTTCTGCTGCACTACTCTCCGGTTCGTTCAAGTATGCCTTGAGAAGGTATTTCAATTGGTTGATGTCTTCGAAATTTTCATCAAACCAGTCTTTATGATTCCGAGGGGTTGGACCCAGGATTTCCATAGCAGTGTTGTAAATATTGTCCTTTAGGGCTCTCCACTCTGTTTCCGCATCTTGTTTAGCTGCGGCACTGGGCTTGAGGTGGCCTTGCAGCATATTTTCAAACAACAGCTGCATTTTTTACTACATAGGCAGGTGATATTAAGTTTTTTTTTTTTTTTTGCACGTTTACCCCTTGAGGACGTCGTGATGGTATGATGTGCATGTTTATTTTTGAGACAATCAGACGATGGTCTGTCCAACATTCGGCACCATGCATGGATTTTGTCACCCGAACGTCTTGTCTGTCACTCCTCCTGACGATAACATAGTCAATGTGGTGTCAATGTTTCAAGCGAAGGTGCATCAACGATGTCCTGTTTCTCATGGGAAGACGGAAAATTGGGTTGGTAATAGTACAATTGCCAATACACTACACGGTAGTGGCAACTACTACTAGTAGTAGCACATGTATGGACTATACTTGAGTTCAAAGCGATCGAATGAAAACAAAATATCTTTCATATGACACCATTTATTTATTACATTTTTACTCTAGTTCTTGCTTCACTTTATGTTGTCCCAAATTAAGTTACGATGCATCGTTTCGTCCTCCCGATAAAAAAAGAGGGGTGGGGGGGGGGGGGGTGTATGATGGATCCACAAGTAACATCACGTTAATGACCTTGAGTAGACTAATCGATGGACAACGACTCGTCATACGACTGGGATGGCCGGGCGTCTGTGGTAAAAGCTTCTCTGCGTACAGGGGAATGCGAATTCACGCTGGGTTAGGTCAGCATGGCCGAATTTATAAGAACGCGTGTGCTTAAACATACGGTGTGCTGATGTCGAGGTTAGCGGTTCAATCCCTACACCGGACAGCTGGAGTAAAATGTTGACCTGTCGTCCTTGACTTTGGGACGTAAATTACAAGTACCTCTGAAGTCGGAGTGGGTTCGTCTGATGGCGAGGGATATTGTTAATAGGTAAAACGCTAATCCACACGCGAGATTCAGTCCATCACTACTGGAAATAATGTGTATGGACTACGCTTGAGTTCAAACCGAGCGAGCGCAAAAAAACATGCTGGGCTGAAGAAATGCGCAAGCATGTCACTGGAGAATAAACAACGCACCCTTGAAACAGGTAGGTCATTAGATCTCAGCCAGGGAGAACCCCCACAGAGCAGAGAAGATTCAAGTCGATGGCCCATGTGGCGCGCTTGAGCACTCTTCTGACAGTCCAAAGGTGAAGGTCAAGTTTCCTCCCGCCATTGAGAAGGCTGCATGGACGAAACTCGATAATACTTGGTCCCCAGTTTTAGAGGATGAGCTAACACAAGCAGCTCTAGAAGAGAAAGTACAAATGTTCCGTGAGGTTGTGTACCTTCACGCCCTGCGTCAAGTTGTAACCGTGAGAGGAAGAAGCCGGCTCCGTGGCGACATGCTGATCAAATACTGGCTTCTTAATATGTGACAGGATGCCAGTACTTGGGTACAATGGTGCCAAATATTTGTAATACGAAGCCAGTATCTGGGTCCAGTATTGGCAAACATTTGTTACAGGAGGCCAGTATTTATGTTTGTCAACATTGAACTTCTATAATGGCTTCCTATCACAAATGTCTGGCAATACTGGACTCAAATACTGGCTTCCTAACACAAATGTCTGGCAACACTGGACTCAAATACTGGCTTCCTATCACAAATGTCTGGCAACACTGGACTCAAATACTGGCTTCCTATCACAAATGTCTGACAACACTAGACTCAAATACTGGCTTCCTATCACAAATATCTGGCAACATTGGACTCAAATACTGGCTTCCTATCACAAATGTCTGGCAACAATGGGCTCAAATACTGGCTTCCTAACACAAATGTCTGCCAACACTGGACTCAAATACTGGCTTCCTATCACAAATGTCTGCCAACACTGTACTCAAGTGCCTATGTTTCGTGCAGTTTAAGTTAATCCTGTAATTGTGACAAGTTATACCAGGTTTTGTTTTCTCATATTTTGGCCAATGAATGTTTGTTGTTGCTTTCTGATGTTTTAAATAAGTTTACTTTGTCTGAGCACTTTTACAAAACATGTACATTATTATTTTGACTGTTCTCTGAATTTGTAGCTTTCTTCAGTAAAACCAGATTTCTGTGGCTTCAATTAATTGTCCAGCTTGATTACTACTTGCTCTGAATTCACACAAAACTGGTTTTACGTAACACATACGCAATATTTTTTCTAAATTCCAATGACAAGGACTTATAAACAATTCAACAATAGCTTGACACCTTGAAGAGATTAGAAAAAGAATCACTATAGCAAGATTAAAAACATACTGACCAATAAAAAGCTGCAATTTGCAATGGGAAAAAAAGAGTGTTGAAGTACTACTAGAATCTGTACTTTTGTATGGATGTGAAACGTGGACAGAGGAGACAAGCTAAAAAATATCTAAAGGCAGTGGATATGTGGTTTCTGAGGAAAATGCAAAGAATATAATGAACAGACAGAAAAACCAATGAGCAAGTCCTTCAAGAAGCAACTGAAAACTCTAAACTGATTAGAGAAATTAGACGCAGACAGTCAACATGTTTTTAACATGTTATGAGAAGAAATAAATTAGAGAACTGGGTGACAACTGGCAAGATTGAGGGGAAAAGAACAATGTGAGAGCAGAGAAATAAGTATCTGGATGGCTTAACCATAACATGGCATGGTTGAGACAAGAACACAGAGCTGATCCATGACTTGAAATTGTGTAAGATTGCAAAACATGATCACCCATGCTTATCGAAATGGCACATAATGGCGGTGATGACACCACATATCTTTTCTGTCATCATGTCACACATTGTATGAACTAAAGCACTTAAATGACTAGATAAAACAGTTTTTAAAAATATATTTAATACCAAACAGGCAATCAAATCAGGTTTCAAAGTAAACACCCAATCAGTGATGTCAGTCATGGTGGCCAGATTTTTATAAATGTGTAAAACAGAAAAACAAGGCTGCCAGTCTCAAGTACATCTCTAGCTGCCACTCTTGTCAACGAGCAGTGGTGTCATTCTCTGCTTCTTGTCTCCAGTTCAGCAAACAGTGGTGACTATAGACTATACATGAAAATATATCAGATTTTACACAAATACTGACTGACACAGAATATGACTAGACAAAATTATTAAAAAAAACTAATGATGCAACAAATGCCATAGGACATTTATAAATATGTACCCATGTGTTTTTTATTTTAAACACAGGAAAACAAGGTGGACTAACATGGCTGCAAGATAACAATTTAAATATATGTTTGTCATGTGATTGGTCCCACTTCAACTTTGCTTGAATAGTGATGATTGTAAGTGAGATCGTGAGTCAATGGTTGCTTTGTTGGTAACAAATTATAGAGCTTTCCAGAACTGTACACAACAAACAGGCAACTGTAACAGAACACCGGAATACATTTTAATACTGCATGAAATTTTTGGTTGTTATTTCATATGACAGATATAATTGCAACAGAAAGTCAAAACAAAGGCTTTAATCTGAAAAACAGAAGTAATGGTTATTAAAAAAGAAAAAGTGTATTCCCAAATACAACATCAAAGTGATTGGAACCAAACTTAAAAAAGTCAGTGTATTTAAGTATTTAGGTACTTTAATAACAGCAGATGGAAGATGTATTACATGCAGAATAGCTCAAGCAAAGCCAGCATTTCACAAGATGAAGAACATTCTCAGAAAAGTATCTTTGTTATTCAAGTTATGAGTTTAAGAGCTATACTGAGTTAATCCTAATATATGGAAGTCAATCATGGACAATTAGCAGACAGGTGAGGAATTCTGTGGAAGCTGTAGACATGTGATTTCATATAATGATGAGCACACTGCGAACATATAGAAAGAGAAATGAAGATATCTTGAAAGAAATTAACTCGCTCAGAAAATTAGTTACTCTCATCAAACGGGTGGGTTGCAGGAATATTACAACACCACAATAAAAATGCAACAATATTTGATAAATAAACACATATAAAAGGCATGGCAAAACAAAAGCAAATAAAACACAATGGTTTTTGTTAAGTCAGTTAAAGAAATGGCACTTAAGAAGCATATTTTCACATCTAGATCACGGTAGATTTTGAGGAAATAAATGTACAAAGCAATAAAGATAATAATAAACAAATGGAATAGTATACTTCAGATGGTAGGAAGGAGTGGCTTTTGTGGTGTTTTGGTGGTTCAGATGGTACGGAATATTTGCATACAATTGGTGTGTCATACAAACAAACGGACAGTCTGGCACATAAAGTTTCAGTAAACTGAACTCTCCATTCAGGATTTTATAGAAAGAAAAGGGCATTCTAGTACATACAGTTTTAGTAAATAAAACTCTTTTGTTTGGTATTTCATATAAACAAATGGACAGCTTGGCACATGTAGTTTAAGTAAGCTGAACTCTCCATTCAGGATTTCTATCAAACAAATGGACAGTCTGGCACATTTAGTTTACGTAAACTAAACTCTCCATTTAGGATTTCTATCAAACAAATGGACAGTCTGGCACATGTAGTTTAAGTAAACTGAACTCTCCATTCAGGATTTCATAGAAAGAAAAGGGCATTCTAGTACATACAGTTTTAGTAAATAAAACTCTTTTGTTTGGTATTTCATACAAATGAACGGACAGTCTGGAACATGTAGTTTAAGTAAACTGAACTCTCCATTTAGGATTTAATACAAACAAATGGACAGTGGCCTCTGATTTCACACAACACGTTACTTGTATTTTATCCAACAGATGCTGTTTTGTAACTTTGCTTCACATCTTGGAATATTATTTTCAATACAATAACAGTGTTGTCTGTTCAGTGAATATCTGTGAAGTAACTTAGATTTCCTTAAGTACCATAAATTATGAGTATAACCTCAAACAGGTAAATGAAGTATCGGACTGCCACCCAAAACTCCATCTTTAATGATTCAGCACCAAACAAAAAAGTAGGTGTGGACCAAACATGGTACACAATCAAATTAACAAGTATCATCATGTCAATGTCCATTCACTGAGCACTGAAATTGTGGAAGATAACACAAGCATCACCATCATGAAGCATGTAGATTGCAGAAAGTCACTCTCATCACAGCCCACCACAAGACTCTCCATCTCTCATTAGGACCCATTCCTCATGGATTTTCATGCCTTTGGTGACATTAATGTCCAGGGCCCACCAAAGGAGAAGCTTCATTAAATTAAATATGAGGGGGCTTCAAATGAAAATCTTTTTCTCTCAATGACCCTTGGAGTTGTTCAAACAGGTGGACATTACTTGGGGCTAGGTCTGGCAAGTAGGAGGGATGTGGTACACATTGAAAGTGGAGGTCTTCGATGGTTTCAACCATTGCACAGACAGTATGGGGTCGAGCACTGTCATGTTGCAAAAGGATACCTTTATTCAGAAGTTCACGTCACCTGGATTTGATTGCTGGTTGAAACTTCCAACTCCACTCACACACTTGCTGGACTGACAGGCATGCCATACTGAACCTTCATTTGCCGATGTATTCCTATACAAGTAGGTTTACCCCTTCACTAATCGAACAATGGATAACAGAACATTGCTCCTCTTTGGTGTGTGTCAAAAGTGGGGTGCCCATCTTTAAACTGTCCTTATAATGTCACCGTATTCATCTGCACCATGATGTCACATGCTGAACACTTTTGACACCCTTAACAATATTGACAGATTACAAGATAATGGCATGGTTATTGCAATTTCTATCACAATTTTAAGGTTTTCATTTAAAACCCCCTCATAATATAAGTAATTTTGTAAGTAAAAAACCCTGTTGCACATCTTAGACACAATGAGAATGTAAGCTACACCCATACTTGTATAGACAAACTGGCACACGGTGGGCAATATGGCCACTATCACACTGGCCAGGTTTACTTCCCAAGCCATTCCTTGGTACTCATTTTAAGCTGGGTTGACCTGTGAGGCCAAGCCAGTTTTAAAAATTCAAATAATTGTGTACTGCCCTTGCAAATGAACTCAATAATCTGATAACACAATCAAAAATATAGATCAAAATGTGTACCTTGTATAGCATTATATGTATATTAAATCACTGAAATATATGCGTATAGTTCCCTCAACATTAAACATATGCTCAATCACTGAGATAAAACTGTATAGTTCTCATAACATCATGCATCTACTCAGTCATTGAAATGTGCATATTTCTATGATATATAACACTATACATATACATAATTCCCTAAATAATTTGTATGATTCTTATCACACCAATACAAACCCAGTCGTAGAAATATGTACCTCTGATAACAATCACACTGACTCAATTATAGAAATAGGGGTTGGCTTGGCTGTGAGGTTTGACACATTTACACTTTCTCTTCTTATGGTGGTAAAGATGGTTAATTACTCACGCTGGTTAGTTGGACTTAGATGTTGACTTCTCGTCCTTGAGGGCGTAAATTACAAATACCTTTGAAGTCAGAGAAGGGTTGCCTGATAGTGAGGGACACTGGTAATGGTGAAAGCTAACACCTGCAAACATCAGTGGTGCACACCCTAGTAGTAGCAACTACTGTGTGTGAGTTGAGTTGAGTTAAGAACCGACATCACTGCACTCAGGACATTCCCATACGTGCTCAGTCCCCTCGTTCAACAGCCAGCGAAGAGTCATACTACTAATCGTTCCCGCCGCTATCTGATTAAATTTCTCCTGGTCTTCCCTCTCAGTTTTGAGATTCTTCCAGAACCCCTGCCAATCCCCTGCAATCTCATTCTTTCCACATATGGGTTACTGTGTGTGAACAACACTCCAGTTCACAGTCAGCAAACACACAAATCTAACATCCATAGTTACCATAGTTATGATTCAGAGGTGGCATCCATGAGGAAGTGGCTGTGTGGGACACTGGTTTGGTAACCTCTTTATTGTGAACTGAAGGCATAACAGGCATGTGCAACCTCATAGCCAGGTACTGGCAAAATATTGAGAATTGTTTTTAAAAAAAAGTTTTTTGGTTTTTTTTTTTAAGGTACCACCCTCATCTGGGGAACAGAATCTAAGGGAAGGAAATGTTACACACAGACATGCCAAAGTTGGACATAATGTGGTGGAGAGGTGCATAATTTGGGTTATTTCCCCTTGATATAGGAATGAAGAAAAAATATGAAGAAATAGCTGTATGCCTCTTACAATATTACAAATACAGTGGTACCTCGGGTTAAGAACGCTTCATATCACGAACAATTCAGGTTACGAAAAACAACTTTGAAAATGTTATGTCTCGGGTAACGAACAGTGCCTCAGGTTATGAACGAAGGAGAGGGGAGGAGAGGGGGGAGGGGAGAGAGAGAGAGAGAGAGAGAGAGAGAGAGAGAGAGAGAGAGAGAGAGAGAGAGAGAGAGAGAGAGAGAGAGAGAGAGAGAGAGAGAGAGAGAGAGAGAGAGAGAGAGAGAGGTGTAACATTGGAGACAAACGATCGTGTACAGTACAAACAGTATTACAGATATGAGCTTGTGGATCTTCAGAATGAACTGATGGAGACATTAAAGGAGGAGCAGTCGTCTGATGATGAGGAGTCAGTGATCATTTCAACTGCCAGGATTAAAGAAATTTGCAGCAAGTGGGCAGACGTCGAAGACTTCATTGTCAACCATCATCCAAACAAACTTAATGCTAACAGGGCAGTAAACCTGATGAATGATAACACGATGGCCCACTTCAGAAAGATTCTCCAGCAAAGGAATTGATAGTTTCTTGGTGCAGAAAGATTCCCAGTCGGCTGCCAAGAAATAGCGACAAGATACTCCTGAAACTAATGATTCAGAATAACAAAGAAAGTGACAAATTTGCCATGATCGTTTTCTTGGTAATAAAGACAAACTAAATCTTCTTTTTTTTAACATTTAATTCATTTGGTTGTTTTCTTTTCTCTTTATTTAATACCTGAAGTACACGTATTCTTTGCGTTTTGTCAGGTATATGACCGGATAAAAAATATAAAAAAAGAACGATTCTTTCATCTTGTATTTGTCTTTATTTCATTGATTTCAATGTTTCGGGTTACGAATGTTTCGGGTTATGAATCGAGTTCTGGAACGGATTAAGTTCGTAACCCGAGGTACCACTGTATACACAATGAGAGAAATATAAAAATATATGTATATTACACAGAATCAGCTAAGCAAAAGCTGAACTTCAGAAGATCAAAGAGTAGGTCAGCATGGCCGAATGGATAAGAAGGCATGTTCTTAAACATCCGTTGTGCTGATGCCGAGGTAAGGGGTTCAACCCCTACACTGGACAGTTGGACTACAATGTTGACCTATCGTCCTTGACTTGGGGACGTAAATTACAGGTACTTCTGAAGTCGGAGAGGATTCGCTTGATGGCGAGGGACACTGTTAATAGGTAAAGATAATCCACGCGCACAATTCAGTCCAGCACTACTAGAAGTAGTGTGTATGAACTATGCTTGAATTATAAGCAAGCAAGGGCAAAAAAAGAAGAAGAAGAAGAAAGTATCCGAAACAATGAATTACGAGGGTAAATTAATAAGTAAGTCACAAATGGCTGTAGAAAAATAACTAAATATGATAAAACTTGAAGCCAGTTTATTTTTATACATACATTGTCCCTTTATTTCTCAACATAATTTCCACCAACATTGATGCACTTATCCCATCGTTTTATTAGTCCTCCCAAACTAGCTGCATAGAAAAGCGTGTCCTGTTTTCATTTACCTACCATCCCGCAGAACTGTGTGACTTACTTATTGACTCGCCCTCATACATTTTTCTACCCAGCTATGCACCGCTTTATGGGACAAACATTTGTCAGCATAAACACTGAAACCCCACCTTGGCGGGAGACATTTCGCGAATGACGCCAAAGTTGAATGGGAAGTGAAAACATGGTTTAAAAAACAGAGCACTCAGTTCTATGCAGCCGGTTTAGGACTGATAAAACGATGGGATAAGTGCAACAACGTTGGTGGAAATTATGTTGAGAAATAAAGGGACAATATATGTATAAAAATAAACTGGTTTCAAGTTGTTACCATATTTAGTTATTTTTCTACAGCCATTTGTGACTTACTTATTGACTTCCCCATGTGGATGCAATAAGGCAAACCAACTCATTGGACAAATGGCACCAACACTAAAAAACAAAAATAGATCAATAGTTACTGAGAAAGCACTCTACAACACAATCTTCCTACCAACTCTATGCTACCAATACCAAACCTGGACAATGACAGAAAAAGAGAAAAGAAAAATGACAACAACAGAAATAATATTCCTGAGAAGAATACTCAATGTATCAAGAAGAGAGAAAATCAAATTTGAAAAAATCAGGACTAAAGTGGGGGTTACAGCAACACTTTATTTTATTAGAAGGCAACAAGTCAGATGGTTTGGCTGTGCAACTAGGTAGGTTACCAACTAACAGTATACCATAACACACAATGATGTACAGACCAGATGGAAGCAGAGGAAGAGACCTACCACGTAAACGATAGACGGAGGGAATAGCAGAGTCCATGGGAATCTTGATACATGAAGCCCATAAACAGGCACTCTCCCGTTGTTTATACTTCACCTCGACACCACAAGGTACAAGACGAACAAGGTGAGATGAGGACAATATGTGAATGACACATGACATATATAGTCAAGTCACTCATCAATCCTTTTACATTTCTTAAGGTACATCCGGCATATGGTGCTACACCCAAATTTGTGTGAACCAGTCAGGACCCGGGGGGTGATGTGGTCTGAATCGAGGCAGCTGCCTTTACTTCCCAAGACATTCCTGGCACCCATGTTTGACTAGGTCGACCAGGCAGCCCTGGACAGTATAAAAGTCTGAATCCATCCAGCTGTGGATCAAACCCATGACTATTAGGTCACCAAGCGAGTGTCTAGCCAACTTTGCCACCACGGCTTCCACGTTATATCTATATATATATATATATATATATATATATATATATACATATACATATATATATATATATATATATATATATATATATATATATATATATATATATATATATGCCGGTCTCTCTGGCTGAGGGGTTACAACACTTTCTCCGTAATCCCGTTTATCACGCAGTCTCGTAGCGGGAGAGAACTGGGAGCGGTTCGACCCCCACTGGTGACTTGCGGGATACTGAGCCGGCCGCTCAGAAAGCAATGGCAAACTACTGAGCGTAATCTTGCCAAGAAATCAACAGACAGCTGAAAGATGCTGCTGTTGACAGCGATGTCCTGTAAAGGATATGCAAAATAAAAAAATAAAATATATATATATATATATATATATATATATATATATATATATATATAGACACACACACACACAGTCGAGTCCACTTAAGTCGAACTCGGATAACTAGAATTTCGCTTAAGTCGATGTTATTGGCTTGGTCCCGGCCAAGATCCTTCTTTACCTTTGTATAAAAATTCCTGATAAGTCGAATTCGGTTAACTCGAATTTTCGGATTATTCGAACATAAAAATGAATTACCGACTGTATAAATGTCCACGTTTAAGTCAAACTGTTCATTTCACCCCCCCCCCCCCCCCAAAAAAAAAAATTGTTTCGCGAAAGAATGTGTATTTTTAGTCAGCCCGGAGAACAATCTCACACATATGTTGCTACATGTCAACAATGGCTGCTAGTGCACGAAAGCTTAAAACTTTGACTTTAAAAAGAAAGACTGAGCTATTGGAAGAGGTTGAACATAGTGGAAAGAAGAAAATGGATATAGCTAGCAAATTTGGTATTCCAAAACATCGACACTTTCCGGCATTTTAAAGCATAAAGGCCGCTGCAAACAACTGTTTTTCGAATGTCAAATCGACAGTGATAGGCAGAGAGCTAGAAGAACTGCTGCATGCGATTTTGTTGATGCTGCCCTTTTAAAATGGTTCACTGTGATTAGATCGGCAAATGTACCAGTAAATGGGCCTTTACTTATTGCGAAAGCAGAAGAATTTGCACGTCTTGGAGGTCAGACAGACTGGAATTGTAGTGCTGACTGGTTGGATCGTTTCAAAAAATGACACTACATCACTTACAAGAATGTGTAAGGAGAGAAACAGTCAGTCGACGAAGCAACGACTCACTCATGGATAGGAGATGTGCTCAGACCTGCTTTAGCTAAATATAATTCTGCGAGCAGTGAGAGCAATGTTACTGACATTTCAGTGGGGCCAGTACTTGCTAGATTGTGTAAAGAGGAGGTTTTGAACATTGACAATGATGATTCTACTAGTGCCACTCTTTCAAGCACTGATATTATAGGGCTATGTATGCCAGTCATTCAACCAACAGACACTTCCAGCCCTGACACTAATGATGAGGATGACTGTGGGCTGCAAGCACAACCTATATCACTGTCAGATATTTTGGCATTAATTGACAAAATTGACATTTACATGATGCAGAATGGATGTTCAGATGATGCAGTCTCACCATTTTGTGCCTTTAAACAGGCAATTGGAAGATAAATCACAGACATTTTCTTTAATTAATTTGGAAATTTTCAAAATTAAACTTTTTAACATTTCTGATATTGTATTGCTATTTATTTGTTCACTGCCTGTGTTTCCTAAGTGGTACAATCATTTTACTCAATGCTACTGCATGGTATTAGTGTAAATTAGTGTAAATATGTGTGCAGTCTGGATAAGTAGAATTTCGGATAAGTAGAACAAATTCCTTCGGCCCCTGCGACTTTTACTTATCCAGACTCCACTGTGTGTGTGTGTGTATATATATATATATATATATATATATATATATATATATATATATATATATATATATATATATATATATATATATGTGAGGGGGCTTCAAATTAAAACCTTAAATGTTTGGTGTTTTTTTGGTGAATATATTCTGAAAAAGTAAGGAATAAATGTATCATTTTTCTGTGTATTCACCACTGCGTTCGATGCAAGTCCTCTAACAGTGATATAGTGCTTGAATTCCTGTAGATAAAAAAATTGAACTCTTGACATCCTTAACAACAATATTGACAGGTTACAACATGACTGCATGGTTATTGTAATTTCTATCGCACTTTTAAGGTTTTGATTTGAAGCCCCTTCACATGTTTGGTCACATATATATGGAATGTACATAACATACTCATTTTTGGTTCAGAAATCAGCATAAAGAAAGCATAAATTAAATAGAAGCAAACAATTCTCTAAACGGACACGGCTATTGGAATGATAATCAGGAACAGCAGAATGCCTATTCCCACACTAGCATAGATAAACCACACGGCCATCTTCAGCTCTTTCTGTGCCATTCCCATAAGTCCCTTTGACTGGTGTTTCCTACCCCGCCTGGCATACCTCACAGAAAGCAGGCCAGTTACAAAGCACAGGACAACACTGATGTATGACGCCACCAACACCTGCTCAAACGTCTTCCAAGGTCGAGGCACAAGGTCAGCAAGTGGAATATGCCGGATATTTATATCACTTTCCGTCGTGTCCCGGTAAGGATTTTCTGAACTGTTTTCAAAATCTGGCTCGGAATAAGCCAGGAAGTCATTCTCACTGTGACCTACTGTATGGCCAGCTCCGATCAGGGATGCCGACACAAATTCTTGGTCCACCGACGGGTCAACATCGGTAGGTGCTTTGTAGGATTGTGACACAGGCACAGGATCTCCCGGACTCATGTTTGAATCTGAAACTCAATCTACTGAAATGAAGATGAAAGATTTTCATTGGATAAGCGGAAAGGTGGCATTCGCTAGTTTACTTGAAGATTAGCACAGAATTTGGTGGAAATAAATCACATTGGGGTGGGGAGGGAGTAAAACCCTTCAATTAAGACGAATAAAGTCAAGCAAGTTTCTACTTCTTCTTCTTCTTCTTTCTCTGTCACTTTTCATACTCCTCTTCGTTCTTCTTCTCCTTCTTTTATTTTTCTCCTTCTTCTGCTTCTTATTTTTTTTTTTTTTTTTTTTTCTTCATTTCATCATTATTTTTTTCTTCTTTTCATCATCACTTTTTTCTTCTTTTCACCATTTTCTTCTTCTTCATCTTCTTCTCTTCATGAACATTTTCTTCTTTTCATCAACATTTTCTCCTTCTTCATCTTCTTTTCATTATCATTTTTTTCTTCTTTTTCTCTTCTGCTTCTCTTCTTTTACTTGTAATTTTTTTTTCTACTTCTTCTCCCTCAGGTGCATGCTTAAAGCACATATCTTCACTCTTCTCTGCCATCTGATATTTTAATGATGATGGTTTTCCTTATTGCCAGCTGGCAGGGCACAAGATGATGACTCCTTGAGGGGATGGCAAGTCAAAACTGCTTTTAGACTTCAGCAGGTGGGCGCAGGTGTTCGATATGGTACTAATAAACTGTTATAATGGAAAATGAGTTTTAAATAAGCATTAACATAATACATGTTAACTGCTTACCATCTTTTAAGTGATCAAATGTGTATAGTACAAATGGAGGTAGTGACATAACACAAGCATCCCTAAACAATCCAATATTTGCTTGAATAACTGATTCTCACTGATGTCAGCAAGCATACGAATTCCTGATCTTGTTATCTTCCTGAATAAGGCATGCATAATCTTACAGTACCAAGGAATAAAACAGCTAGATTATGGAGCACATGGAACGTGTTTTCAGTCAAGGTACTTGGGCAGATTTTTTTTATTTACATTTAGGGACTTGCCAAATAAGATCATTATTGCGAATGCTAAAACACTGCAGGCTCGTAAGGCTGGACAAGAAATGAAACAACTATGAATAATAATAAACACATATAAACATATTAATATATACTATATTCATTCATTCATTCATTCAGAGCATGTCCTTTGCAGAATCTCGCTCCCATAATAACCTTCCTGAAAACTTCTCAGTCATAAGCAAGATGTCCCACATCCGATACACCCACCTGGAGATCATCTGCCACATCCTGAACCCATCATCTTCTCTTTGGCCTTCTTCCTCTCTTCCCGGGCATATTCTTCTTCTTCTTCGTTCATCCGGAGGTTTTTTTCGGATGTGATTGCGTTGTGCCTGTCCACAGCAGAGCTGCGTTCTTGCGCCGTTAGGCCGACACATCCAACTTCTGCGGGCATTTGTTGACCGGGTTAACCTTCCTGGGGGTTTCTTAGGACGTTTGGCTCTCACTGTTGTGGTGTTATCCCCCATCCCAGCTGGCCCATATAGAACAGCCAAAGACATCCTGGTCAGCCCTCAAGGGAAGGCAGGGGCAGACCATGAGCATTCCCCGCCATCCAAGGAGGCTTCCATACTTGCAGAGCCAACACACAGCGCTCTGGTACTGGGCTCACCCAAGGAATCGTCACGTCCTGCACATGGCTGCTTAGCCTCACTTCCGTATATTGGGCCTTCCATTCACCATAGGCTGTTCTTCCGGAAACCAGAAGTATGCAGTCTGCAGATGACATCCACACAGTGAGCTTTCGATTCGGACTTTCCACATAATGGATTTGCTATCCAAGCAATATTCCATTTCGTGCCACTAGGACACTTTTTCCACCTTTTATGAAGCCCACACAGTGTGCTTTCGATTCGGACTTTCCACATAATGGATTTGCTATCCAAGCAATATTCCATTTCGTGCCACTGGGACACTTTTTCCACCTTTTATGAAGCCCACACAGTGAGCTTTTGGTTCGGACTTTCCACGTAATGGATTTGCTATCCAAGCAATATTCCATTTCATGCCTCTGGGGCGCTTTTGTAACCGACATACCTGTGGTATGAAGTGCGGCAGTCTAAATACTTCTTCATGCACCTTTAAATGTCAACCTGAATGTAGTTAAAGTAAGCTGCAGTCAACTTGAGCTTGTTGATATCTCCATAGAGCTTGTCCTCAAATGAAGCAGGTGTGGGCCAAAATATCTTTCTCTGTTCTGCATATATTGGACACTCCTGCAGCAAATGTTTAGCTGTCATTTTACCAGTTCCACAATTGCATTCATCGGTATCTCCTATCTTTAGTTTATTGAACAAGTGGTATTTCAGCCTGTTATGTCCTGTGCGGAGTCTGAAGATTGCTACTTGTTCTCTTCGGTCGAGTTTGTAATATGCATCATCCTTCTGGTGACCTGGATGCTCTGATTCCCATTTGGTTCTATAAGTGCTTTTTATCAACCTCTTTGCCTCGTTATAGGTTATGTCTATGTCAGGCTGTGGTAGTCGTCCGCCCTCTTTTGCCAGTCTGTCAGCCTCTTCATTTCCAGGTATACTGCAATGTGATGGTATCCACTGTATTACAACTTTTTTGGATTTCTGGCATAGACCATGGAGTGCTGCTCTTAGGTCAGCTATTTCTGTGCTGTAATTGCTCTTCAGTATTGAGACAGCTGACTTTGCATCTGTAAAGATAGCTATTTGCGTCTCTTTATTTTCCTCCATCAAGAGCATTTCTGCTGCAGTTTTCAGAGCCTCTACCTCCGCTTTGAAGTTACTTGAAAACTTTCCAGTTGCCACTGAATGTGTTTTTTTCACTCCATTTTTTAAATTTAGGAGAATTCCTCCTCCATTCTCTACTGAATTTTTGGCTGATCCATCTGTATATGCATGGGTCCAATTGCTGCTTGGGTAATGTTCTTTTATGTAGTTTAGGGTTATTTCTCTTCTTTCGGTTTCATGCTGAGTGTTCTTTTTCTCAATACCAGGAATGTTTTCTATCATCTCAGGCAGTAGCTGCCGTCTCCAAGCTGGGAACTTGTCTGCATTGTAAATGGGTTTGACTGTTGATATGTTAAGTATGGGATCTGCCCTAATCTTTCGTTTTGCAGTTTCTACAAAGTTGCTATGCTTCAGTCTTCCCTTTCCAAAACCACTAAACCTTTTATACATAGGGTGGTCTGTCAATCTTCTAAATTTTTCAGCTTGTTGCTGGGCTCTGCTATCTCTTCTATCCTGCATTGGTTGTAAACAAGTGATCTTTTCTAGTTCATTAATAGGCGTTGTCTTCAGGCTTCCAGTTATGATTCGCATTCCTTAATTTTGGACTCTGCTTATTTTGTTAAAGTTTGACTTAGCTGCTGTTGCCCAAGCTGCAATGCCATATTCCAGTACTGGCCTCACCCGTCCAGTATATAACTTCTTGAGAACTTTCTCATCTGCTCCCCACGTTGTACCAGCAAGCTTTTTCATGATTGCCATTCTTTGCCTTGCTCTTGTTCGATTTTTCTCAACCTGTGTCTTCCATGTCAGGCGACGATCAAAGGTGACTCCTAGATAGTTTGGATTTTCTTCATGGCGCAATATTTTTCCATTCAATACCAGCTTAGGTTGCTGAGTTTTAGTTGAGAGGGAGAATACTGTGCATGTTGTTTTCTCCTCACTTATCTTCACTAGCCATGATTTTGACCAGTCCTCTAGCGCTAATAGGGCTTGCTGTATTCTGCTGTTAGCTGTACTAATATATTCTTCAGATGTCCATATGGCTAGGTCATCTGCAAAGGATGATGTGTGTACTCTGGCTGGAAAATTTTCCGTGATGTCATTTATATATGCTAGGAATAATGTTGGTGAAAGAACTCCTCCTTGGGGGACACCTTGCTCCAACAGCATCATTTTGCTGGTTTGTCCTTGTACTTTTGTCCTGGCAGTTCTGTTCTCAAGGTAGTGGCTGATCCATTTGTACATTTTCCCACAAACATGCATTTTTTGCAGTTTTACTTTCAGTCCTTCCTTCCATACTTTATCAAATGCTTTTTCTAAATCTATCCAGACCGCTAGTGTGTGCTTTTTCTCTTGGAAGGCATCCTCTATTTCCTGAGCTATATAGGTTATTTGATCTTCAGTGGATCTGTACTTTCTGAATCCTGCTTGGTGAGGTGTTAAGAATTGGTTTTCTTCCAGATGCCATGTTAGCCTGCCATTGATAATGCGTTCCATTAATTTTCCTACACAGCTAAGAAGACTGATAGGTCGATAGCCATTTGGTTCTTCCAGGTCTTTTCCTTTCTTTGGGACTGGTATTAGTATAGCTTCCTTCCATGCCTGTGGGACTATTCCCCTCTTCCAGCTGTAATTTAGGACTGCTAGTAGTTTCTTTTTTGCCTTAGTGCCTAGTCCTATTAGCATTTCATTTGTGATTCCATCCTTTCCTGGTGATGTCTTCTTTTTTAGGGTATTCATTGCCTGTTCCATTTCTTCTATTGTTAGATTTGCCATCATATATTCTGCTGCTGTCTCTTTATGTCTATGATGTATCTGTTTATCTTTGATTTTATCGCGGCTCAATAAATTGGAAGCTGAGACATTCTGCCTTCTATTACTGTGGCTTGTTTATTTTTAAATGGACAACGTAATACCATATATCACATTGTCCGGGTGGCAAGGCCTAACTTGACATATTATCTATTTTTCAATAGGATGTGCCGTGACCTAATTAACAATTAAAAATGGCTGCCAATTGTTTATTATTCATTAAAAGTCTGTCGCATTGCTAACAAACCTGGTAACATGTATATTTTATTATGCGTTTTGGTAATAGGAAAGTAAAGGTCACATTTCTCTTTCGATAAAATGTCGAGAGGATTGAGAGGATCGACTTCATTGCACTGGGTTTTACCCCATGTGGCTCAGTGTCTTTCCGCAGGGCAGCCTGCCAAAAGCATCGCACAAAGCATGAGAGTCTCTGTGTCTCTGAGAAAAATGCACTTGACTTTTAAAACTTTTTGATAGGATGTGCTGTGACCTAATTAACAGTTTAAAATAGCTGCCCATTTATATTAATTAAATGTCATATGAAATGTTCGTCATTAGTGAAAGAACAATTCATGAAAATGTACTCATGTTGTCTTAATGTACCCACTGTACTGCAACAGCTTTCTTTTGTTGATTAAATATCATACATTAATGTAAGTAAATAAGTTTGTAACTGCTGCATAAATTAAGCAGCAGTTAATTACTTATTAAAATATTAAATAATAAAAAATAAAAATATTAATTAATTAAATATTCACTAAAATTGATTTCTACTTCTGCTCTATAATTACACTGTTCTGTATCTAAAAGTGAGCAATTAATAATTAAATACTAACATTTTAAAAAACAATAACTTATTTCACAGTATTTTATTTCAGTCTAAATAACTATGTGCTGGTGCGCTGCTAAGACAAAAAGTACTCCTTACAGGTTTACAACAGACGGGTCTTCTTCTTCTTCTTCTTCTGCGTTCATCCGGAGTTTTTTTCGGACGTGATTGTGTTGTGCCTGTTTACAGCAGAGCTGCGTTCTTGCGCCGTTAGGCAGACACATCCAACTTCTGCGGGCATTTGTTGATCGGGTTAACCTTCCCGGGGATAGACGGGTCTGAAAACTGGCTTACAAAATTATTTTCAGTCATGTCAAAGGATGACAAATTATACAAGTACACAGATAAATTACTGCTACAAATGAAACTTGTATTATGTTTAATTTTAGTAGTTAAATTGCCAGTTCTAATTATAAAATAAAAAGGAGTCCGCTATGCTATACTACGTAAGGTTAACGGCATAGGTCCGCCATTTTGAATTTTGCGATATCTCATTGTTATGCTAAAAATTACTATCCGTCTACAATTGATGATTTTCTATTGAAAACGCCAGAAAAAAAATTAATTACGTTTCAGCGTGCCATTTCCATTTTTCTCTGCGTGCAAGTTTGCCTCAACCAAACGGGTCATAGGCGGATTATGAAAACTGACTTCAAAAATATGTTCCGTCATGTTAATTGATTAAAAAATAGTACAAGTATACAAATAAATTATTAATAATCTTTAAACTTGTGTTCTCTTTAACTTTAGTCGGTCAAATTGCACGTTTTGAGTGTTGAAAAGTGAAAGTGTACATGCCAGTCCAATCGGGTTTCCATGAGTTTCCAAATTCACAATGACACGCCTTCACAGAAAATGTTGTTTTCATCCACAAATAAAGCTATTACAGCGATGAAACTTTTGAGATATATTTAAAATTGTATGCAGAATTATATAAAAGGTCACAATGATTTCAACCAATCGCTGTGCACGGAATATTAGGCAAACCTTTCCTGGAAAACCCAGGATGATGTGTGTTATTGTCACGTTAGATTTGAATAAATGAATGATGTCGAAAGAATGCATGGTATATAGATAGTGTTTTGCGGACAAGGTGGGTCATTGTGGAATGGCTCCGTACATCAGTTCCGTTTTAATTTCGGGTAATGCCACAATGGAACTGTCTACTAGAGTTGTAGATCGCAATTTCTAGAGAGGCATGATTTTCCACTCCTGCCGGCAAGGCACTGGATGATGATGATGAGGTGGAGGAGGAGGAGGAGGAGGAGTTTGTGAAAGTGAAACATTCACACTGATTCAGATCAATATTTATTTATTTTATACCCTTCCTTCATAATTCGTCGATCCACAAACAAGCCAAAGCATCCGACTCAATTATTTTAATATTAATTGAGTAAATTGAATCGACGAATTTTAATTGAATTAAAATTAACTTTTTACTGACCATTCATTCCCAGTCATCCTGACAGTAAATTAGTAATAGTATTATAATACTATATATATATATATTATAATAGTATTATAATAATATTAATAATACTATACTAATTACTAAATGCCGGTCTCTCTGGCTGTGGGGTTACAACACTTTCTCTCTGTAATCCCGTTTATCACGCAGAGTCTCGCAGCGGAGCGAGAACTGAGGTGGTTCGACCCCCGCTCGTGACTTGCGGATACTGAGCCGGCCGCTCAGAAAGCAATGGCAAACTACTGAGCGTAATCTTGCCAAGAGATCAACAGACAGCTGAAAGATGCTGCTGTTGACAGCTAAGTCCTGTAAAGGATACGCAAAACATTTTTAATTACTAAATTACTGTCTTTACCTTTACTCCTCTACTTTACCGTCGGTCGGGATGCAGAGAATGATCAATGACATCCCCGTTTCTGTTGTAAACATTATCATTATACATTAGATAATAAGTCGATAACTATATATATTATTAATATTATACGAAAAGTACATACTACTTATCAAGATTTGAATTTACAACTGAAAACAAAACTGCATTCGAAAGTTATCTGATCTGTGTAGCTGTGTTTCTGACTTTCTGTGCTGGGATCACAACATGCCATGGTAGACCACTCGCGCTGTCAGTCTGACTAAATAACCAAAGTTATCGTGAATCGTTCTTCGTCTTCTTGTTGCGTTGGTGTTATCGTTAGGGGGTTGTCATGGCAATGGTATGATGAGTGCGTCGGGGAGGGTTTTATTATTTTTGTTCTTCTTTTCATCATTATTTTCTTCTTATTTTCATCATCACTTTTTTCTTCTTGTCACAATTTTCTTCTTCTTCATCTTCTTCTCCTCATGAACGTTTTTTTCTTCTTCTTCTTTTGCTTCTTCTTCTTTTCATCAACATTTTCTCCTTCTTCATCTTCTTTTCATGATCATTTTTTTTATTTTTCTGTTCTCTCGTTGTTCGCTACGGGGGGAAGAGACTGATCACTTATTCCCCCGTGCTCTCAGATCTAATAAATATGATAACTGTAAGTGTAGTCACGATGGCCGAGTGGTTAAGGCGTTGGACTCGAAATCCAATGGGATCTTCCTGCGCAGGTTCGAATCCTGCTCGTGACGTAATTTTTTGACTATATTCGATGGCGAGAGAGGATTACAACAATGTCATAATGGGAACGGTGAGTAGTTTAGTTATTTGCAATAATATCGTGATCTCTTGGCACGTTTACGTTTAGTGGTTTGCCTTTTGTTGATTAGAGTTTAAGAATATAAAATAACACAAAGTAATGCAGCTTTACAGAACAGAACTACGAACAATACAATACAAGGACGTTGCGGCGACTAACCTTCATCGGCAAACAAATACATACACAAAACAACGTATAATTGCAGAGAAAACCCTTCGATGACTACATTAAGGCATAAGAACGGGATGAGATGAATAAAAACATGTAAAAGGGAGAATAATTAACAGAATACGAAAAAAAAAACGATTTAATAATGCTTGCTGCTTATCTCAAACAAAAGTCGCTTAAAAGTCGACAGGGTCGACTTCGTCGCACCGGGTTGTTAATTCCATATGACTCGGTCTCTTTCCGCTGCGCTGAAAGCATCGCACAAAGCACGAACTCCGTAGCTCTCGCGGAAGCTTATCTCAGAATACCATGCTACGCAATATCAGAGGTAGGTCCGAACATGAATGAAAATTCTGTACAACATAGCTTCACATACACACGACCGGGTCCTTGCGTGGGATTTGTTTTGTTTTTGTTTTCTTCTACATTTTTTATTCTGTTTCGAGTGGCGCGCCATATGCCTAGTTATGAATCTCCATGTTCGGAAGTTCGTTTGTGCGTTCGTGTGGTCGTAATCGGCATGCCTTTGTGTAGGGTTTGCTTTCTCTAGACCAGTGGTTCTCAACATTTATTGGCCCATGCCCCCTTCACCATATGTTCAGAATGTCACCCCACCCCCACCCCCCTTTCGTATTTACTCCCCATAAATTTCCCCCTGCCCCTACACAGTATTCATAAAAATTGAAGCTAAATTTTAATAACACATACTAGAAAAGGTCTAGACGTCTACATAAAACGTGATTTGCAGGTCTGCTTACGTCATAAAACAAATTTCAGAAAAGCGAGAAGTACAGAGCCGTATAAAGTATGGAGGGAAAAACAATATCAAGTAATCCGTTCTTGTATTAACGTGATCTTGAAATAATCTTAATCTCCCCCCCCCCCCACTGAAAACCCTTAATCCGGGTGGGGGGAGGGGGGAATTCCCCACCGGTTGAGAACCACTGCTCTAGACAGTGTACTTTTTAGGTGTTCTTTCTTTTGAATAACGAAGACACGGACAATAGATTGCACGATTTATTGCCTGGCATATTTCGCTGCATCTCGTCGGGTACATACTGCAGAAATCACACAACGTAAAGTAAATTAACTAGATAAATCTTTCAAGTTGAAATATACACATATTCGCACAGTAATGTCAATTATCTACCACGGTAACTTTAAGCTGACTAACATGTCTTTCTGTTTGC
>OY992876.1:324024683-324237183 GCA_963921405.1 Cepaea hortensis | reverse complement strand
TAGTATCTCTCATTGTTTTTCGCAGGAGTTACAAGTACTTGACTGTTTTATCATTATCACTAAGAGAAAATAGACATCATCATCATCATCATCATCATCATCATCATCATCATCATCATCATCATCAAATGCCTTGCCGGGCGATCATTACTTGTAGGCATTTTCCCATCTCCAGCAACATGGTTAAATTTTTACGCTGACACGACTCCGTGCCATGACACCAGGCTGTCAGAAACATTCTCTCGCTGTCCTCCAGTCTCTTTACCTTCAAATCCGTCAGTTGTCATAACAAGTGTAAATTGTTCTCTACTCATCAGGTAGCTAAAAACGACGACTAAATCTTCATGATATTTGTGATAAGTTGCCTTTGTGTCTTAGCCTCTTTCTGGTGTTTGTGATAAGTTATCTTTGTATCTGAGCCTCTTTCCAAACATTCAAATTACCTTTCACAAATTCAAAACAATGTTTTCCTGTTGTGAATTTGAATAACGAAGGCACAAACAATAGATTGCACGATTTATTGCATGACATATTTCGCTGCATCTCGTCAGGTAAGTACTGCAGAAAAAAAGTTCAGCATATAAGGAAGTAGCGGTTGTTTGCGGTGAATTAAAATTGAAGTACCGCACAATGAATACTTTCAATCGAAAAGCACAAAAGGCACTGTCATGTATTTTACTGTCACAACGGTAGTTTTCAAGAGACTGTCATATCTTTAAAAAAAAAAACCCACATAATTGTGGTTTACAGGCGTGTATAGCAGACGCCTGGGTACATCTCAGTAACTGTTGGTCATGTAGTAAACAGCGCATTAAAATTATAATCAGAGATGAAGAAATTGAAACTGGAAAATGAAATTGAAGCGGGATGTCATACCATTTTTGTCCCACTCATTTGAATGTGTCTTTGGTAGAAGTGAACAAGTGTTTATATGGCAGAAGGTGCCAAACACACGGGAAGCGATAGACATTCACATCTACTATGTATGTCTCGGCATACGTGATGCATTCCTGGCTGCATTTCAATTATATGCCATTTCCAGGCAGTTCTGAGAATCATCAGGTAGCGGTAACCGTTACTAGGGTGAAGTCTCGATAACGTATATTCGCGGTTCAGAGGGACTAGGTTCCAGTCCCCTTCAAGGTGGGGATTGTTTTACGACATCGTATATCTCCGGGATCGGCCCTGCCTCGTAAACTGGTATCAGAACATTTGCTGGGAAGTTAAAGTAGGCTGGAGCCACTATGAGGCATGAGCACGTGACCCGTGGATTGTCGTAGAGTGATCTAAAAACAGAGTCCTAGCAACACACGCTCAGGATACCACGTAACCAAGACGCTATCTAATTCACCTGTTTTATTTTCAGTTTGTACTTCCGCTTTCAGTTAGTCATTGATTCTTCTTAACACAATGTTTCATTTTTAAATCGAAAGGGAAGAACACGACAATTTCTGTTTCGAAAAACCAGCTATGGTCCAGGATTGTACATTAAAAATTTTTTCGAATATGGAGAAGTCACAACAACGGTGTTTCCCGACCTACAAACAAAGATGAAGGGATTTCCTTTAGGGTATATAAAAACACGCGTTCAAGAGTACAACCTGTTCACAATAATTAATAATACCAAAAAAAAAAAAAACTCAGTAGAGTGTAGGCAAAGTTGAAAGAGTAGGCTTAACGGTCGCTGCATTGGATGACGGCGAGGAGTGATGCCAATGTATGTATTACAGCTATTTGGATTGCTTCATCATACTTTAGATTGACACTTTTTATTTTTGGTTGTTGTTGTTGTTGTTGCTGTTTGTGAACCATGTGAGTGGCGTCAGTGTTGACTCTCGCGTCCAATGTGTCATCGTTTCAAATTTTTTCATTGTTGACTGCACTTGTTGGTTGACATGTAGTTATGTCCGTGGACAATATTATTTTCTTTATATTCTTCTTCTATGTACACCTTTAGAGGTCAGGATGAATAAATCACAAGAAAGCACAGTCAACTTGAGCCGGTTGGCGTCTCCGTAGAGTTTGCCTGCTTGATAATGATAATGCAATGCAGTAACGACACACACGTTGATTATTCATACGCTTCTCACATCCTCACAATAAATGTTACATGGATGTTTCCGTGCATGAAGGCAGTAAACTGCTGCATTTGTGGTTCCGGCTCGTCACTCTCAGTTTCACGGGCTTTGTACCGCCACGTGTACATAAGTGTAACACGTGTCCTGGTAAACATCGGAAACCACAGTTGGTTTCAGTGACATTGCGGTTTCAGTGGCATTGCCTGCTAGGTTAAATTATAAAGTACAAGTTATGAGTTAAACAGTACATAAATACATGTTAATGCAAGTGTTAATGTGTTCGTACAGCGGTCTCGTGTATTTTGTGTTGTGCACTAATCACTGCTGAATTGTTAAAGCACGTCTGATGTGAGTATTATGAAAACTGTTTAAGACCGATTAGTTGTTTTACTTGTTTCCAAACGTGTGATATTAATTTTCACTCTAGTTAATTAAATTTAGCTGAATATAACATGTTTACTGTCAGCGTGTCCTCTTGTAAGAGTCGCTAAGCAATCAATACTGTACTTGGATTCGAAACAACCACAAGTCGTCTATAATCGTCACAGACTAGGACAATTGTTGTTTCAGAACCAGATTTTTGGCTCTAAATGTTATGTTGCTTCGCTGAAATTTGTTGAATTCCAAGGATATTTCAAATTGGCTATTGGAACGTTAAAATCCAACCCACGTGTGTAGTGAAGTGTGTGTTATGAACGGTTACAACCGGACCGGGATATTCTCGACGTGTTTCCTTCTAGCTTGGCTTAAGACGGTTTATCGACGATCCGACTAATCATTTTCCGTTGCTTCAGAATCAGTAAATGTTATAATGCGTCGCTCAGAAATGTTAAACTCCAAGGATACTTTCAAGATTGGTTATTGTAATGTCAGAACTATGTACCAGACGGGGAAAACTACTCAGGTGTGTAGTGTTATGAATGAATACAACCTAGAAATTCTTGGGGTTAGCGAGTGCAGATGGACTGACTCAGGTAAGACATTTCTCAACTGTGAACAAAGACACATAATTTATTCAGGAAGAACCGACAACCATTATTCGAACGGAGTCGCTATCATCATGTCAAAGGGTTCCAAATGTTGCTGTATGTAGCCGAGGCGCGGTGTTGGGGTGAGCGCCCAACATTGCTCAAATACCTCAATGGCTCGTGAATACATAACCTATGCAGCAAAAGTCCAACTCCTGGCCTTCACGTGGCGGGCCCGTTTAAACTAACAGGAGAAGGGGCGACGGCGAGTCTCTGGCGCCGGAAAATAACCAGTATGCTTTAGATGTGTATGCACGTACATGCATGCGCAGACAGGCGTGTGCGCGCGTACACATCTACACTCGAGTGAGACCACAGTCTGCTCTAGCAAAGAAAGGTGCTGAAGACGGAGGCAACCAGCCAAGAGGCGCACCACAGAAATCAGGATGCCACGCAATCACGCAAAATGGAATATGTCGACTACTGCTAATCGTTATGGTGCTTGCCCTGCTCTGGACCCCCAGGCAGGTGCAGTGCCGGGCCCTATGTCTCGAAAGGGTCCAACCCCAACTACTGGAGGTCCTTCTCAGATGTCCTGTGGAGCCAGGGGACATGAGAATAGGACGACTGGCCATACTAAACGAAGACTTAAAATAATGCACTGGAATGCGGAGGGAGTCAGCAAAAAAAAAATAGAATTAGAAAAAATCTT
This sequence comes from Cepaea hortensis, assembly GCA_963921405.1. Taxonomy (NCBI): domain Eukaryota; kingdom Metazoa; phylum Mollusca; class Gastropoda; order Stylommatophora; family Helicidae; genus Cepaea; species Cepaea hortensis. The sequence continues at coordinate 324,233,425 of OY992876.1, read as the reverse complement.
GGACCAAGAAAAAGTAAGCATATGTTGCTTGCAAGAAACTCACCTCAATGAAAATATAGCCTTCAAAATCAGAGGCTACCAGTGTTACCGATCTGACCGAAAGGACAGGCGAAAAGGTGGGATACTGACCCTTGTAAGAAATAACATCATGGCTTCCCAAATCAAAGTCTACATGGAAGGGGCTGAGTATCAGACACTTAAACTTAAGACAGGTAATACAGATCTACATCTGATCAATTACTACTGTCCAAGTGACCGCCCACAGGCACTGGACACTCTACCACTAAAAGAAAAAATGATTGTGTGTGGCGATTTCAACAGCCACTCGCAGAGCTGGGGCTATGATCACATGGACCAGAGAGGAGAGAGACTGGAAGACTGGCAGGATGAGAATAGATTCATGTTGATTAACAAGCCGTCCGACCCACATACTTTCTACTCGAGATCATGGCACTCTACAACTACACCTGACCTGGCTTTTCATTCACCAGACCTGGAGTGGAACATTACACGAATTGTTGGGAAACAACTTGGTGGCAGTGACCATCGGCCAGTCTTTCTAACCGTAGAAAATGAGCTTGTAAGTGAAAGCAGCACCCTCTCGAGGTGGAACTACAAGAAAGCAGACTGGGCAATGTACAAGCATCGCACCAGCATACTGGTTAGAAACCTGAACACTGAGAAAGACATAAATAAAGCAGTTGAAGAGTTTGGGAAATGCATACTACAGGCAGCGCGAGAAACAGTACCAAGAGGAGCCCGTAAACAATATAAACCCTACTGGAGTAGTGAACTGGAACAGTTGCATAATGATGTTGAAGTGTGTAGAAAGCAAGCAGAGGCCACACCCAGCCAAGTGCACCACAATATATTCCAGCATGCAAAAGCCAAATTTCAAAGGGCCAAGCTGCAGGCTAGACGGAAAAGCTGGCAGGAGAAAACGGAGTCTCTGAACTTTGAAAGAGACACAAGGAAATTGTGGAAGCTAATAAAACAGCTTAATGACGAGGGCACAGGGAGAAACTCAAAAATTGCACTACATAAAGATGGAAAAATCTTAACAAGAAAGCAAGCAGCTGACCATTTTGCGGACTCGTTCGCACAAGATAGCAATATCAAAAATTAGTCCAGAGAAACAACAAGAGATTCGAGAGAAACGACAACATACAGGACAGAAGGAAATAGTACATGAGGTTCTGGAGGCACCCATCACAATCAGCGAACTGGAGCTAGCCATATCAAAACTGAAAATGAGAAAGTCACCAGGAGCTGATGGTATCTCCAATGAAATGATCAGGAACCTAGGAACAGAGGCCAAAACAAAGCTGTTGCAGATCTTCAATAACAGCTGGACCTTAGGCAGTGTTCCACAAGCCTGGAGAGAAGCAATCATGATACCCCTCCTAAAATCAGGGAAAGATGGTTCCATTGCCTCTAGCTACAGACCAATTAGCCTCACCAGCTGTCTCTGCAAAACACTGGAGCGCACCATCAATCACAGACTGAAGTGGTACATTGAAAGTAAAAACATCCTTGTGCCACAGCAGGCTGGCTTTAGGCAGTGCTACTCTACGGAAGATCAGACAACCTACCTCTCTCAAGAAATTGAGGATGCATTCCAAGAGAAGAAGCTGGTGCTTGCGGCATGGATAGATCTGAAGAAAGCCTTTGACAAAGTCTGGAAAGAAGGTCTGATGAAGAAACTGAGAAACTGCAAAGTCAATGGAATGTACAAATGGGTGAAAGCATACTTGCACAACAGAAGAGCCCGAGTACAGATAGACGGACTCAAGAGCAGGAAAGTACTACTGCGTCACGGTGTCCCCCAGGGCGGAGTCTTGTCCCCCACACTTTTTTTAATCTTCATCAATGATCTTGTTGCTCACCTACCGCATGGAATTAAAGCGGCAATGTACGCCGATGACCTGGTTCTATGGAGCACAAATGAACATGCATCAGTGGCCACCAGATTGCTACAAAGAGCTGTAGATACATTTGCTGCATGGGCAAATAGATGGTGTGTCAGCATAAACACTGACAAGTGCAGCACCACCCTATTTACCCTCTCTCCAAAACAAAAGGCAGGGATCATCCAGATAAATGGAACACCCCTAAGAGAAGATAAAGAACCAACATACCTTGGAGTAACATTTGATGGCAAGCTGACATGGAGAAAGCACATCAACAAAGCAGTAGCAAAAGCCAGAAGGAAAATAGCCATCCTGAGAAAGCTAAGTGGAACCACATGGGGAGCCAGTACGAAAATACTTAGCAAAGTTTACCAACAGAGCATACGACCACACCTGGAATATGGGTCAACTGCGTGGTGTTCAGCATCAAATACCACACTACAAGAGCTGGACAAGGTGCAAAATCAAGCACTTAGAGTCACCACAGGAGGGATGAGATCAACCCCTATAGTGGAAATGGAGAAGATGGGGAGGACACAGGCATTGAGTGAGCGCAGAGATACGAAAACGCTAATACAAGCAGAAAAGTTCCTCAGCTTGCCAGGCCACCCTATGAAGAACAGATTTGAAAACCTAGCTATGGGGCGGTTGAAAAGAAGTAGTTTTATCCACCAGGCCAAACGACTCTGCAGAGAAACCACTGATCTGCCCACAGTTGGTATCCCCCTAACAACTATTCCAGAGCGAACTCCATGGAAAGATGAGCATAGACTATTGTTACAAATCCAGACAAAAGTGAGAGGAATATTTGACAAGGAAGAACAGAACAGTGTGCAGCGCAGAACAGCCACTCTCAGCTTCCTTGATGAAGAATACCCACAGGACCTCTGGATCCGAGTCTACACAGATGGGTCAGCACAAAATGCTGTTCGAAATGGAGGAGCGGGAGTGTACATAGAATACCCAAATAATACTAGGGACACAGCCAGAGTACCGACAGGAAAGTACTGCCATAACTATGATGCCGAAATTGAGGCAATCAAGATAGCAACAGAGAAATTACTAAATAACAGCATTGGTACACAACCTGTGGTGCTACTAACAGATGCAAAATCAGTACTCGAGGCGCTCCTCTCTGGGAAATTGCCAGTACTAAGGACACTACTTTCTGAACTTAGCAGTCAGCATAAAGTCACCATACAGTGGATACCATCCCACTGTGGAGTACCCGGAAACGACAGAGCTGATCAATTGGCTAAGGAAGGAGCCAAAGAGGAACAGCCTGATGTGCCCGTTACATACCACCAAAAGAAAAGAATGATCAAATCAGTCAGAAAGCCACCAAAACCTGCTCAAGATGACTACCACATTATGGACAGACCAGAACAAGTCATTATGCTGCGCCTCAGAACAGGACACAATAGATTACGCAACCACATGTATACAAAATTCAAGATTGGTGAAACAGCCATGTGTACATGTGGATTGGCGTCGCAGACAGCAGAGCACATACTCCAAGACTGCCCAAAATATAACATATCTAGGCAAACCTTCTGGCCTAGACATACGACAGTGGAAGATAAACTCTATGGACCACTGTGTGAACTGAAAAAAAAAAACAGTTCAATTCATGCAAGAGACGTCATTGCAGATATAGACATATTTCAAGCGAACGAAAGAAGAAGAAGATCATGTCAAAAAATGTAGAAAGATCACTGATCAGCTGGGAACCAGTAAATGATAGAATCATAACAGCGCGTTACCAAACGAAATATTTCAAGCTAACAATCATCCAGTGCTAGGCACCTACCAACGACGATACAGACATCAACAAAGATAATTTCTATGAACAACTACTTGGTACCATCAACTCATCTCCCAAGCACGACATTGTTGTTGTAATGGGTGATTTCAACGCCAAGATAGGGTCTGACAATAAGGGTGTTGAGAGATATATGGGATTTCACGGCTTAGGGGATATGAACCAAAACGGAGAGAGACTACTAGAATTCTGTGAAATAGCAAATCTGATAGTAGCAAACTCTTTATTTCCGCACAAAGATATACACAAAGTCACGTGGAACTCGCCTGATAGCATCACAAAAAATCAGATAGACCATTTTTGCATTAATGCCAAATTCCGTTCATCAGTGCAAGACGTCAGAGCCTACAGAGGTGCAGATGCTGGCAGTGATCACAATCTCTGCATTGCCAAACTAAAAATAAAGCTCAAGACTCTGCACAGATCACCCAGAATTAAGAAAATAAACTCACAGTCCCTACTGACTAAAGAACACCAACTCGCATTCAATTCAGAGGTACAAAGCAGCTATGCTAACAAAGAAAGTACATCGAGCAATGCGAATATTAAAAACAACATTGAAGAAAATTGGAATTTCCTAAAAAAATACCTTGCTAAATGCTGCAACAAACACAGTCGGCTACGTACAAAGACAAAGAAGAAGTGGCTAAGCGATAACACCTGGACGAAGATACAAGAAAGAAAACAAGCAAAACTAACACTTCTTTCTGCAAAAGACGCATCTACATATGAAACCCATAAGCAAAAATACTCTATGTTGGATAAAGAGGTGAAATCAAGCGCACGAAAAGACAAACAGAACTTTATTCACAGCCTGGCCTCCGATGCCGAAGCAGCTACCAGAACTGGAAACAACAGAGCCGTATTCCATATCATGAAGCAACTATGCAATCACTCACCTACACCAAATACACCCATCAAAGACAAACAAGGTAATCAATTGTTATCCGATGACCTTCAAAAGCAACGATGGGCAGAACATTTCAAAGAAATATTAAATAGACCGCAGCCTGACACTGTTCCAAACCTGGATGGAGAAATTACTATGCCCCCACTAGATACCTCCTGCGAGTCATTCACCATGGAAGAGACTAAAGCAGCCATCAAAAAATTGAAGAACAACAAAGCTGTTGGTGAAGATGACATCTCAGGAGAAATGCTCAAAGCAGCAGATGAGAACACCTTACAACGTTTGTTACAGCTGATCAATGAAATCTGGCAAAGCGAATCCCCACCACAACAGTGGAAAGATGGTGTAATTTTCAAACTGTCTAAAAAGGGCGATATGTCTGATTGCAATAATTGGCGTGGTATCACTCTATTGTCAGTACCAGGAAAACATTTTTGTAGCATGTTACTTGAGGGATTGAAAAAGGCTATAGATGAAAGGCTCAGAGAAGAACAAGCAGGCTTCAGACCAAAACGGTCATGCATAGACCACATTTTCACCCTCAGAATAATCATTGAAGACTCCGTAGAATTCTAGTCGAAATTAATCACCAACTTTGTCGACTTTCAAAAAGCCTTCGACAGTATCCACCGTCCTTCACTTTGGAATCTACTTAACATCTATGGTTTTTCTACCAAATATACCAACGTCATAAAATCTTTCTACAAAGAGACACGTTGCTGCGTAAGAACAGAAACAGGCAACTCTAACTGGTTCTCAGTCGAAACAGGAGTGAAACAGGGTTGTGTCTTATCACCGATGCTCTTTGGAATAGCTATCGATTGGGTCATGCACAAAAAACACAAATATGGGTATCCATTGGGTTGACAAAATTCTAGAAGACCTGGACTTTGCCGACGACATAGTGCTTTTGAGTTCAACACACCCGGATGCCCAAGAGAAAATAAACCACCTCCAAAATGTTTCAGGGCAAATTGGTCTCCAAATTAACACCACAAAAACAAAGACTATTGACCTTACCAACAGTTCAGATGACACCAAATTGAACAGCTACGTTCTTGAAAAAGTCAACAGCTTCACATACCTAGGAAGCAAAATGTCATCTACAGGGGACTCAACACCAGAAATATCATCTAGAATCGCACTGGCATCTGGTGCCTTCAATAAACTGTCAAACATCTGGAAGTCAAAGACACTCAGCAAACACACAAAACTTAAAATCTTCAACTCTTGTGTGATTCCAGTGTTAACGTATGGATGTGAAAGTTGGAAATCAACGGTAGCTTTAGATAAAAAATTAGATAATTTTGAGAACAAATGTCTTAGAAGACTTCTAAACATCCACTGGACAGACTTCAGAACCAATACGCAAAGAAGACAAGAGACTAAGCAAGATACAGTATCCAATTTCATAAGAAGACGCCGTTGGAACTACATCGGCCATGTACTCAGAATGGACAAGACAAGACTCCCCTCATATGGTCACCAGTAGGGAAAAGAAAACGGTGAAGACAAAGAGAGACCCTGCGTAGAACCATCATTAGAGAAGGCTCATTCAATGGCCAAGTAAATATCCAAGATCTACAACAGGTAGCAGCGAACCGCCAAGCATGGAGAGACAGGACTTCTGCCCTATGCGCCGCCTTAGGCTCAAGAGGAAAGACTAACTAACTAACTAGGACAATGGTTGGTCATTTAACTGATTCAGCGCCAAACAAACAGTAGGTCTGGTCCAGACATTGTACACAATGAAACGAACAAGTATTATCATGTTAATTTCTGTTCACTGGACATTAAAATAACGGAAGATACCACCAAACAAAACAAATAACACGATGATCCTAGTATGGCGATATATCGTCCTTCTGTCCAGATTTGGGGGGGGGGGGGTGTCACATTTGGCGACATATCCTTTGGCAATGCCTTTTTTGCCTACAGCCTCTGGTTTATAGCACATTCCTAGCACCGCTTCAACGCACGAAAACCTAAACAGTGTTATTGAGTCAGAGAACAATAAAAGAAGTTAGTAATGGAACTATTTGCCCAGCCTTAAAAGACCGGAGACGGTCGTACAACATCAACATACTTCCGCACGTGGAACCAAACATCTGTCGTATCAAGGCCTTTTTCTGTTACCGATTGTTCTAACACAATTTCTATGCACAATGTTGTTCTATTCAAGGTTCATAAACAATATCCTCGACCCTATGCTATTTCTTCTGCCTTCTGTATATTCATGTCCAAGGTATTTGCAGTTTCCTGTGTCGAACCTCACCACTGGTAAATCAATGCTTGTATTTTCAGGAACCATGCCTTCCATGAACAATCTTATCAATTGACTGTGACGTATTAATATAGCTAAGACATTAACGTTTCAGAGACATTGAACACATTTTGATTCAATTGACATATTATAGCATGTCGTTAATTTTCTAAATATGAGTCTGCCATTAGATGAGAGTAATCATGAACCCCGTGAGTGTGTTTATTGTGAATAAAATGTCTTGTCTTTCAAATCCTGCTGTAGCGCGAAGAAACATTTTTTTTTTGGGGGGAGGGGGGGGGGGGGTGTTTGCGCTGTGGTAAATAAAAACCTTCACGCATGTAGTGAACACTGCGTAAGATTTTTTTTTTTTAATATTCGCATATCCTTTTACATGACATCGCTGTCAACCGCAGCATCTTTCAGCTGTCTGTTGATTTCTTGGAAAGATTAAACGGGATTACGGAGAAAGAGACCGGCCTGTGTAAGATTTTTTTTTTTTTTTGCATATCCTTTACAGGACATCGCTGTCAACAGCACTTTCAGCTGTCTATTGATTTCTTGGCAAGATTACGCTCAGTAGTTTGCCATTGCTTTCTGAGCGGCCGGCTCAGTATCCCGCAAGTCACCAGCGGGGGTCGAACCGCAACCAGTTCTCTCCCTCTACGAGACTCTGCGTGATAAATGGGATTACGGAGAAAGTGTTGTAACCCCTCAGCCAGAGAGACCGGCCTGTGTAAGATAGCAGAGGTTAATGCAACATCATTACATGTTGTTCTCACACTGGTCTGGGCGATTATGTCTCTCAACAACCATCGCTATTAAACGAATCGACTCAAAGAATGTTATTATCGTATTGCATTTAGACACTGTTACCCACTTTGTTTCTCTTCTGTTGACATCGCGGTCTCTGTCGATGCTGTTAAGTCGCCTGCCTTGCCCGCCGAAGGTTGCCGGCTCGATTCCCGATTCTGTCAATCGGTTCACGAGTGGAGTTCCCACGGCGACTCCTGTGAGTAGTCGGTAGAGCTACGGAGTTTGAGTTTTGTGCGACGCTTTCATCAGACCGCCCTGCGGAAAGAGACCCAGGCCATATGGGATTAAACCAGGTGCAATGAACTTGATATATATATATATATCATCAAGTGCCGTGCCAGCTGGCGCAGGTGTTCATAGCTCTCCACAGATCTCGGTCTTTGGTTTTCTGGATCAACTCTGCTGCTGATATTCCTCCATGCCACCGTCTCAATCCGTCCAGCATCATCTCTCTTGGTCTGCCTCTGCCTCTCTTCCCCTCGATATTTCCAGTTGTTACGATGTTCTCCAATGCCTCTCTTCTCATTTTTTTTTTTTTTTTTTTTTTTTTTTTGCGTATCCTTTTACAGGACTTAGCTGTCAACAGCAGCATCTTTCAGCTGTCTGTTGATCTCTTGGCAAGATTACGCTCAGTAGTTTGCCATTGCTTTCTGAGCGGCCGGCTCAGTATCCGCAAGTCACGAGCGGGGGTCGAACCACCTCAGTTCTCGCTCCGCTGCGAGACTTTGCGTGATAAACGGGATTACAGAGAGAAAGTGTTGTAACCCCACAGCCAGAGAGACCGGCCTCTTCTCATTACATGACCAAATAAAGCTGTTTGTCTCTTTCTTATTGTTGTATATAGTGTTCTAGTTTCATTAGCCTGTTTCAGGCAGTCGTTGTTAGTTACTTTGGCAGTCCAAGGAATTCGCAACAGTCGTCTCAGGAACCACATCTCTGTTGCTTCTAATTTCTTCTTAATTTGTTCATTTACATTCCAAGATTCACTGCCATACAGCAAAACTGGTTCTACATAGCATTTCAGCACTCTCTTTCTTACACTCAGTGATAGTGACCTATTGCACAAGATACTTTTCATTTTCTGAAATGCGGCCTTTGCTTGCCCTATTCTGCTCTTAATCTCTGTTGTACATCTTCCATCTGATGTTATAAATGTCCCTAGGTATCTAAAATTATCCACTTGGTTAAGAATGTTTCCTTCTATTTCTATGTCACATTTTGGTGTCACTATTTTCTTTGATATCGCCATTGTTACTGTTTTCTTGATATTCAAGGAGAGTCCTTTCCTTGCACTCTCTGTTACTACAGTGTCCAACAATTGTTGTAGGTCTGTTGATTTATCTGCCACCAATACTGTGTCATCTGCATAGCGTATATTATTTATATTATAACCCCCAAATAGTATTCCTGGCATCTCTTTGATCTCTCTCATTATTACTTCGCCATATAGGGAGAAGAGATCTGGTGACAAGACACACCCCTGTCGTACTCCTAGCTTTATGTGTTCGTAACTACCCTCTTTATTTCCAATTTTAATTGCTGCTACTTGGTTCCAGTAAATATTCTTTATTATTCTTAAATCTTTCCCATCAATGTTGATATCTTCCAACATTTTAATCAGTTCATCATGTTTTACTTTATCAAATGCCTTAGTATAATCTATGAAGCATAAATATATGTCTTTCTGTTTCTCTATTGACCTTTCTATTAGTGTCCGTAATGTATATATTGCATTGTTTGTGCCCTTTCCCTCCACAAATCCATACTATTCTTCACTAATTTCCATTTTTATTTTCTTTCTGGTTCTTCTCATTATAATTCTGAGTCGAAGCTTGGTGACATGGTTTATGAGGTTAATTGTACGAACATTGTTGCATTCAATTGCTCCTGGTCCTTTTGGTATAGCTATAAATACAGATTTCAGCATATCACTGGGTAAATATCCACTGCTGTAAATATCATTTAACATTTTGGTTAATATATCTACTCCAAATTCTCCCAATACTTCTAATTCTTCAATTGTGATTTCATCTGGTCCAGCTGTTTTTCCTTTCTTCATATATTTCATAGCGTCAGCGACTTCTTCTTTTAGAATAGGTGGACCTTCTAAGTTACTTTCTTCTGTTAATTCTTCCCTTTCCCCATCATTTAATTCTCTTATATACCGATTCCACCTCTTCATTGTAGCACCTTCCTCCAATAATATCTTTCCTGTTTTTGATTTCAAACACCCTGTATGTATTCTTATTTTTCTTCCCGTGAGTTCACTGATTTGTCTGTGCATATTTTTTGTATCTTTAATGGCATTTAATTCAATTTTTTTTGCACTGCTCATTTAACCAACTTTCTTTTGCATTCCAACATTTATCTTTTATTTCTTTATTTATCTTAGCGTATTCTTGTTTGTCATTTTACTCTGTTTTCTTTTGTCCATCAGCATTAAGATTTCTTCATTCATCCATTTTTTCTTAGCTATTTGACTTCTCTCCGGTAATATTTCTTTGGTAGTTTGATGAGTGGAATCCCTTAACATTTTCCATTGTTCATTTATACTCTGTATTTTAGCTATTGCATTGTACCTATTTTTCAAAGTCACTATGTATTGTTCTTGAATTTCTTTATCTACTTTCAGAACCTCTTTATTAAGTCTCATGTTCGTAACCATTTTTTCCCCTCTCTTTAATCCTACTTTTATTTGTCCACATAGTGGTACATGATCACTATTACAGTCGGCGCCAGGCATTGTTTTTAAATTAATTAGAGCATTTCTAAATCTTTTATTAATTAGTATGTAGTCAATTTGGTTGCGTATTTTCTGATCAGGGTTTTTCCATGTGAATAGTCGTCTTTTATGGTGTTTAAACCACGTGTTTCCAATTATCATATCATTGATATTTGCCCATTGTATAAGCTTTTCCCCTCTTTCATTTCTTGTACCTAAACCATAATTCCCCACTGCATCCTCCATTTTCCCCTTTCCTACTTTTATATTAGGGCTGCGACCGATTAATAAAAATTTTATAGTTAACGTTTGAAAAGAATTAACTATTAATTTAATAGTTAATTTCGATTAAACTGCTATTTGTTGTTCAATATGTGACCACGTTCGTTCTTTTGCATCTTTTGACAAACTTCAGGTATTTGTAGCGTGGATCGTGTGCTGTTGCAATCTGTAGTATTTCAATACTCGTCATATTAGCTACACGTTCACTGAAGTCATTAAAAATGCTGCCTTAAATTTAGCTATGTAGCCCGGATCATCATCGTGTACAGTCATATGCTTTATCAACGATGATAGCAGTGGCAATACACAGCTACAGGAAACATAATCTTGACCGCCAAGCATGACCGTGGTCTGACAGAATAAGTCCAAAACTTTGAAAAATTACGAAATCTTCTCCCAATCCGAATCTGACAGTTTTGGAACTTTGTATTGCATCTTTTCATCTGACATGTAGACAGCTAATGCTTCTCTGACCTGTAGAAGACTCTGCAGCATAATAAACATACTGTTTCATCTTGTTGGTACATCTTGCTGCAGTTTACACAATGGTGACTCAGTACAATTTTGCAACTCGGTTGTGTTTGCAGCACTATGTTTAAAATGGTCGACATTTTTTCGACATCCGGCTAATTTGTATAAGTGATGGGAGAAAAGTTTTCGATTAATCGTAAAAAAAATTTAATCGTTAAAATAAATTAACGATTAATCGACGTAACATTTGCCCAGGAATCACGAACAGCGAAAATGCTGGGGTTGACTGCTACGTCCTGTGAAGGACATGCAACTTTATATATATATATATATATATATATATATATATATATATATATATATATATATATATATATATATATATATATAAAGGGTCGTTCATATGAAACCCGTTCCAATGGCTTTATTACAAAAACATGAACCATTAACAAGTGTGGTAGAATTAAACAAAGCATTCATTTTGAATGAATTATGCACCATGGGTTGGTCAGAAGAAGTCGCCGTAGGCATTCAAGCAAGCATCCCATTGCTTAGGTAGGCGGCGAATGTCGTCCGCACTAAAAAAAAAAAAAGGACTGTGGTTGCTCACTGAACCAAGTGTTTACCGCGTTCATTACGTTTGCATCTGTGTGAAATCGTCGCCCCTTAAGAGCTTTTTTTAGAGGTCCGAACAAATGAAAATCGCATGGTGACAAATCAGGTCTATAGGCTGGATGTTGCAGAATTTCCCACATCTTCCAAGCTAATGCTTCCTGCACAATCTTTGCAACATGGGGACGAGCATTACCGTGCAACAAAATCATACCGTGCGAAAGCATGCCGAGTCGTTTATTCTTGATGGCTTTTTGCAGTTTGTCTAGTGTTTCCAAGTAGTGGGTAGAGTTGATGTTGACACCAGGTTCTTTCAAGTCGGCCAACAATATCCCTTCATGGTCCAAAACTGCGCTCAGCATAATCTTACCAGCGGGAGACCTGTAACATGAATTTTTTTGGCATTTGGTGACCCAGCATGCTTCCATTGCATGCTCTCTCTCTTTTGCTGCTCGGCTCAAAGTGGAGACACCATGATTCATCGCCTACCACTATGCGGAAGAGAAATGCATCACCCTCCACTCTGTAACGCAGCAAGTGGTTCAAACACCATCCCATGCGTTCCTCTTTTTGGTGGTCGGTCAACATCCGTGGTACCCACTGTGAACACACCGTCCGATATTGCAGTTTCTTACGAACGACCTTTTGAATTGTCCCAATTGACACATCAAATTCTTTTGCTAGTGAACGTTTGCTTCGACAACGGTTCATCTGTACTGCTGCATCAGTTTTGGCGATAGTGTTTTTTTTTGTTGTTGCAACAATATGCGCTTGACCCAGTCGTCGAAGATCTGTCGTGAACTGACGTCCTTTCCTAAATATTCGTGCCCAGTCTGTCACTGTTGCCGTACGTTGACTGCATGCTTCGATTAATGTCCACTGGTCGACATCCTTCAAAGGAAAGAAACTGAATCACCGCTCTTTGAGCTTCTTTGGATGGATTTTGGATCAACCCGGCCATTTTCTCAACGGTCAGAAACAGAACCTATGCATCATGGGACGATAAGCACGTGCTCTTTTATTCATTGGTCAGTACTTATCACACGACTATGACATGTATGTCGTGAAATCACTGTAATTAACAATCAGATGATAAAAATACCAAGGACAGCCTGTATTCGCCACTACAAGTTGTTTACTGCGGGGAGTCGGTGAGATCAATCAGTGGAGTCGTCTTTGAAAGTCCCCACAAGACATAAAGGTGTAGGCTTGTTATTGTGACCCGATTAGGAGAATGCAGGAAACTCGCTAGCTTGTGTTGGTTGTCATAACAAGGGAAACCACTTTTGCATTGATTAATCAAAGGGGAGAGAAGAATTCTGAAATGGATAGTCTGCCCCTGGAACCATCTGATGTGTTTTGTTTTGGTTGTTGAAACAAGAGAGACCATTTTTGCATTGATTAAACAAAGGGGAGAGAAGATTTCTGAAATGGATATTCTGCCCCTGGAACCATCTGATGTGTTAACATCAAAGAACTTCACTAGAACACTCCGAGGCTCTTTGACAAAAACATGACTTGTTTACATATAGTGTGGACAAGAAAGTTGACTTGAGCTGACGTGTTTCTGTACCGCTGTTGAAATTCGGAGAGCATCTACAGTGTTAGAGTTAATTAAAGATTAAATAACATGTGTCTTTATGGCAAATTGTAGAGGCCATCCAGGAGTGATGCGGTGTTGCATAAGGTATTACCTATAGTGTATTTAGGCATAATTAATATAGGCAGTAGCCTTGTTAAAACTAGCTAGGGTGAGGAAATAATTAGCTCTGCTAGTTGAGAATAGAGTAGTGAAGGGATGATTAGCTCTGTTAGTTGAGAATAGAGTAGTGAAGTGATGTAACAGGGTAACAGGACACGAATGCAACTGAAGGAACGCGCTTAGTAGAAATAGTCTGAGTTTATTGTTGGAGGCATGTTGTTCATATCAAAAACGTATCTTCATTATACAAGTGTAGACACATCCTGTTAGGCTGAGAACTGGGTGGTAACTAATCTCTATCCTGCCTCTACGTCAACGCGTGAGCGTCCCTAGATACTTAACTACTGGGTGCTCACGCGTGCATCACCTAATAGATCCGTTTTCCCTTTGCACGCCATGCCAACTAAACCCCTTGAACAGAGCTACTCTGTTATAGTGAGAATTAGCTCTACTAGTGAGAATAGTGTAGTGGGGTGATATTTGGAGAGATTGAGGATGGGTTGGGAGTTGGGGAAAGTGTCCAATAGTGGGATCTTTCAGTGGGGTGCCCACTGGGGTTCTGCACTCTGTTTATTGGTCTTTCCTTGTCATAGCCTGATTCGGACCTAGGTGGTGAGCTCATCTGCTCTATGACAGAGTTTAGTTCGCTGATAAATATCTGAGCGAGGCCGTAGGCTTACACTCAGCCGATAGGATCAGTGACTAGTGCTCTCACCAGATGTGTTATTTCTCTAACAGGCTCTCTGCCAGTTACGAGGAAGATCTACACTGGTTTTGAAGAAGTTAAACTCCGATTTGGAAGAACACCAGTTGAACAGTCAATGATTTTTTTTTTACGGACATGAATAACGTCCGAGAAGAAAGTCTGGACAATAATGTTTACGCTGGGCCTATGAGCAAGAGGGTCCACCATAACATGGCCCAGAAGAGCAAAACCATATAACGATTCCTGTGTGATAAGGTTCACCTAGGATGGGTGATGTTTGTTGATACACCACACATCATACGAACAATTGTAACTAAACGAGAACTTTAAATGTAACATTCACATGGTGAGGTAGATTCCAGTGAAAGATTACAAGGGACATTGTACTTGAGACAATATAGACACTAGATAGGATCAAGTATATTAACAATAACAGTGATACCTAATTTTCACAGTAAAATGGATGTGTACATTTTAGGAACTATATGAACTTATAATGTGCAGTGTGCAACCGGTCCATGATCATGTAGATGGATTACCAGGTAGCTACAGAAGAAAGTCAGTGTCTGGCAGGAGAGATACATCACTGGGTGAGGTTGTCTTGTGCTGACCTAACGTGCTGTGGTGTGTCCTTGCAAGGATGAACTGACTGGGCTATTAATCTGATGGTCCGATTCTACACACAATATAGAACACGTCACACATTCTTCGCATACGCTTCTCACATACATTACACTTTTCTTTTAATAAATTAATTGTTATTAATGTTTAGAAGCTAGAGTTGTTGAGTATGTTGCGTTGGGGAATAATGAGAGGGGGCATGATGCAGCAGTGATAGAGAGAGAGAAAGAGGTGTCCATAAACTGACGGAGTTTTGTAGACGGATTCTAGTGATTTCTCCAGGATAATGATAAGGGGTTAAAATATAATGTGGGTGTTGATTCCTCTCACTCCAGGGACGACACTTGAAACGGATACACGACAATGATCATGTTCAACGCATGCAATTACGCGCGGTGCTGCACGAACGGATTTCAAATGAACGCCCCTAATATATATATATATATATATATATATATATATATATATATATATATATATATATATATATATATATATATATATATATATATATATATATATAATGTCCACTTTGTTTACAGAAACCTATCACAATACGTAATTATGAATTATTTATAGGCTATTAAACCGTATAAATAACTAATTATTGCAATGTTATTTTACTTATACACTTATACATTATATTTTACAATATGGACAAAATCTTTTACTAATGTGTTAACAATATTTTACAATTTTGTATTATAACAAAAATTTTTTAAAGTTATCTATTAATGGCTTTAATTTAGACACAAACCGACTACATTGTCACTACAATTTTTGATTTGTAATGAGATATATGTAACTGCTTGCAATTGTTGTCAATATTCTTGAAATCTGCATCTAGTTTGCTTGTTGAAATTCGCATGACAGCATGCAAGTTGCAGTCCAACAATAAAGACCTATTCTTAGATTCGTTGATCTTCAAGCAAGAAAATGCTTGTTCGCAAATGTATGTTGATCTAAACAATGATAAAAGTTTAGCTGCACAGTTTTTTCAAGTTGGGAAATGATTCTTCTGATAAGGATGCAAAGTTGTTCAAGTTGGGAAATGATTCTTCTGATAAGGATGCAAAGTTGGTCAAGTTGGGAAATGATTCTTCTGATGAAGATCCATAGAAATCCATCAAACCATCTGATTTGAATTTCTCTTTCAGGTCATGATCTTCTTGTAAGTCAAGCAGCTCCAACTGTATGTCCTGTGTGGCTGTATCAGCTTGAAAATTAAAAGGGGAACTGAGAATATTGAACTGTGGCTCTAAGTTCTTGAAATATTAGAATCTCCATCCAAATTCTTAAGTCAATGCATCTAATTGGGCTTTGTACTTTTCAATCATTTCACCAGAAATGGTTTCTTGTTTCGGCAAAGGGAAGTGACAAAACTTTTTTTCACTTGTCTGGAGAACAGTGACAGATTTGCCTGAAATGATTTTACATGTACATGCAATTCATGTGCAAACACACCATTGCCCTGAAGTTTGACACTCAGTTCATTTAACTTTTCCGTAATTTTAATGGCAAACACAACGTCTAACTTCCACTCCTTATTGATATTGTTAGTATTAAAGTCACATTCAATGCCCTTCATCTCTAGGAACATCACTATTTCTTCTCTGAGGTCCCACACTCGCCTCAACACCTTGCCGAGACACAGCCATCGAACACTGGTGTGGTACAGGACATCAGAATGTTCAGTTTCCAAATCGTCTGAGCTGTTTGTGATTAGGCCCTCTTGATCTGATGAGGTTGATAACACTGACAACTGGGTCAATAACATGCTTGATATTCAAAACAGTTTTACACAGACTTTCATGGCGGATCACACAGTGAAGTGGTAATAATGTGTGGTCATGATATTCTGCTTTAATCTTATCACTTATCAACTTTACCAGACCTATATTTTTTCCAGTCAAAGCACGAGCTCCGTCAGTTGTAACCAACCCAGTTCTTTCAATACAGTTAGTAACAGCATTGGATATATCATGGCCTGTGGTTGTGTCTTTGAGTGACTCAACACTCAGTAACTCTTCAGTGAGTTTGAAAGAAGTGTTTATTCCACGTATAAATATCAATAATTGGGTAGTATCATGTACATCGGTACTCTCATCCAATGCAAGAGAGTACCAAAAAAAATTGTTTGCTTGCATAGTAAAGTTTATGCATCGAATTGTCACTTATCTTGTCAACACGTCTGACAACTGTTCTCCTTGATAAAGTAATGTTGTCAGTTTTGTTGTTGTTGATCTGGACACATAATGTTTGCTGCATTTAGCAAACATTCCTTGATGAACTCGCCATCAGAAAATAGTTTTTCTTTATTACAATTCTGTGTGATAGCACAAGACTAGCTTCTGTTGCAGCATCTTGAATTGAAAACTGTTTAGTGAAAACAGTTTTCTGTTTCTCCAAATTTTTCACAACTATAGGCATTTCCTTTCCCTCTCTTTGGTTGTTAAATTGTATCCGAAATCGGAATGTTATATTTGATAATATCTTTTTAAATTGTACTCCTTGAAGACAGCCACTCATGGCACAATAAGCAAACTGATTTGCTGCCAACTTTTATAAAACAGTACTTAGTTGTCCATTAATCATTAAAAACACGGCATTTATCTTCAATCTCACATTTTTTTTTTAAGTGACACTCATTGTTTTAATAAAATTCTAACAGTTAGAATTTTACAAAACTTTAAAAAGAAAATGAAACAAAACCTACTTCCGGCAGTGTGTGCAAATAAAATATTCGGAAAATAAGGAGTAAACTCAGAATAAATTTCAGAACTATATCAAAACTACTACAACAAATAAATTAATTTGACCATTGTAAATGTGGAAATAATTTATAAGAACCAAAAACTTTTGAAAATAATAACTTTTGCAAAATACATCTTGTTTTTTACATGTCGATAAATATTGCTCTGTATTAAAATCGATAAATTCGCATTTCAGCATTACATTACGAAGGTCAAGGACTGTTTACAAAAATAGAATATTAGAAAGAAATTTTATCAAAAATGTTAAAACAATCATAACGGTACGTAAAATTCTGTCAAATTCAACAAAATAACTTAAAAACGAAATACAATTTTGTATTGCTGATTGCCCTCGAGGGCCGCATTATATCAGTTGCCGGGCCGCATGCGGCCCGCGGGCCGTAGTTTGCCCACCCCTGGTTTGTGCTATTGTAAACGAGGTTAGGACTGTCTATTCCGGTAAGGACAATCATGAGCCACAGGTGACACCAAACCGTCATCCAGCTACTGATGGAAAAATCATAACTAAAGCAAGTTTAAAATAGATACCTCCCCCGATGTGTCTCCACCTTGACGTGGTGGGGGAGCTTGCGTGTCCCATCGACCCCATTTGCTTGCTGATGGATGAAAAACTACATATTGGACAGCTTATGGGATAGGGACCAGACTAAGAGAGACACAACCTGCTGCTCTGCAGGTGAGACTGAGGATAGCAGTCTAAAATTTAAATCAGGCGCACAAAGGCAGAAGTTCTTGGTCCGGACAAAACACTAAAGGCTCCCTGTCGAGGGCTGTGGCTGAACGCCTCTAAGCCACAAACCCTCGGACCTGAGAGCCGGGCCGATCCCCACCTTTCGAAAAATAAAGGCGTGATACTGAGCAAGCTACATGCTCAGGTCTGATACAAGTTCGAAGGCTCTCAGCTGGGGGATATGAGAGATTCCCGGATGAGAGGGCCAGGCCGTTTCTCGTTCACCGCTGCACGAAGGTAAGGTGCTGATCCGGCAGCACAAGTAGCCTACCTCGTGAGCGAGTACAAAAAGTCAAAAAAGTGCCCCAGTCGAAGAAAATGGCTGTGAAAACTGTATCTAACTCATAGAGAGTGTAGACAAAAGTGGAAGAACGTCTCAATGCCGCAAAATGGAACGCACGGCGAGCGAACCTATTGCGTGGTCCGAAGTCAAAAGCAAAAGCTTACCGAGTGGGTGTCGCTTGCAGTCTGACCGTCCCTGGTGTGTGCTTGAGCGATCAGTGGCAAACGAGTTGCCCAACACATGGAAGTGAGGAACTAAAGCAGCCATGAGCAGGACGTGGCAACTCCTTGAGTGTGCCCAGTCTCAGAGCAACATGTGCCGGCTCTGCAATTATGGAAGCCTCCTTGGATAGCGAGGGAATGCTCATGGTCTGCCCCTGCCTTCCCTTGAGGGCCGACCACGATGTCGTTCATCGTTCTATCTTGACCAGCTGAGATGTTAGCGACATCACAACAGTCCAACGTGCCTCGAAACCAGAGGATGGCTAACCTCATTAAAAAATGCCCGCTGAAGTCGGAAGTGTCGTCCTACGGGTGGCAAACTAAAAATTGACACTACGCAATTACGTCCGAGTGAGATGTCTCGTCCGAATGTTTCTCGTGCTAGGAACAGCTCTGACTACCTAGTTTCCGAATGCCGCTCTTGTTCGGAACAGCTCTGACTGGGTAGTTTTCCGAATGTCTGTTGAGCCTGGAAAAGCTCTGATGGGCGCAACGACAAGCACATGTCCGAAAACTCGCTGAGTGGATGCCGTCTGCAAACCTGTCTGGTTTGTGCGGGAATGACCCGGGGAAACGAAATGACCAATATATTGAAGTGAGGATTTAAAGCAGCCATGAGCAGGACGTGACGATCTCCCTCGGTGAGCCCAGATCCAGGGCGTTATGTGTCGGCCCTGCAACTATGGAAGCAACCTTGGATGGCGGAAAATGCTATGGACTGTCCCTGCCTTCCTTTCAGGGATGACCGTTGTCTTCGACCGTTCAACCTTGGCCAGCATGGTTGCAGATAGCACCACAAAAGTGAGAGTCTCCCAGGAATGCTACCTGGTCAAAAAAGCACGCTAAAGTCGATGTGTTGGCCTGCGGGTTTCGGCCTAAGGGCGCATAACAGACACACCGCAATCACATCTGAAATAACACTCCGGATGAACGAAAAGAAGAAGAAATAGATACGCTATGCAGATGGCATGGTATTGGTTGCGGATAATGCAAGAGACCTACAACAATTGTTGGATATTGTAGTAACAGAGAGTGCAAAGAAATGACTATCCTTGAATATCAAGAAAACAGTAACAATTATGATATCAAAGAAAAAGGTAACACCAAAATGTGAAGTAGAAATAGAAAGTAAAATTCTTAACCAAGTGGATAGTTTTAAATACCTAGGGGCATTTATAACATCAGATGGAAGGTGCACAACGGCGATTAAGAGCAGTATAGGGCAAGCAAAAACTGCATTTCATAAAATGAAGAGTATCCTATGCAATAAGTCATTAGGATCGAATGTAAGAAAGCGAGTGCTAAAATACTATATACAACCTGTATTGCTGTAGGCAGTGAATCTTGGAATGTAAATGAACAAAGTAGGAAGAACTGGGAAGCAACAGAGATGTGATTCCTGAGACGAATGTTGCGAATCTCTTGGACAGCCAAAGTAACTAACAATGACTGCCTGAAACAGGCTAATGAAACTAGAACATTATATGTGTGGCATAACCACTAACCACCATTATTCAGTTACCAAGAATGCACGCCAAAGAGAGGGGAAAATATATAACAATTGACTGCACAAACTCAAACAGAAACCAAAACTAAAAAACGAACGCAAAATCAAAACTGAAAATGAAAGATTGACAGATGACGTCAATTCTTGGAATTATTTCATCAGTCAAAGCTCAGGAGATCATTGGTTAGAAACAGACACGTGACAACGCCTTCATTCGAAAGCCCGCTTAGAATATGTTAATCGCGCACTTCTACCGCAAACAGCTTGGCGAGAAGATGCAAAAGCTGGTGTGACCGAATTTTCAATAAAGGACGGCAGAATGTCTGAATCCGAGGTAAGCTTGTAAATCCTTAGATTAAACTGATGACCAGATGTATCAAGTATCAAGTAATGGTATCCAGTGTTTGTAATGTCAATTGAAATGTATTATTATAAATTAAAAACCTCTGAACTGTAAAATGCTCGACTGTTAGATTCTGACGACTCAGAGCCGTTTCCCCGGGCAAACTGACAATCTAATACTCTCTTCGACAGAAACTGCACCTCTGATATTCTTAAAGATAGTTATTAACTTTGGGAAGTGCATAATAATACTACATTCTATTCTAGACAACTGTACGAAGTGATGATTCTAAAGCAATCTTGAGCATTTCATCAGAAACACTGCTGGAAATTGCTATCACTATCTACAACTCATAAGACAGTTCGTGTACTAGAACAAGTGCTTCGTTTTAAAACAGACTTATCTATGCCTATTTACAATCTAGAGAGTTGAAAGAGAAATCATATCTTCCCTTGCTCCTTCATATATTGAATAAATAGGGTTTGATGGAATAAATATTTATATTTATGTCAGATTTTACTTAGATAAGGGCACTCATGAACTGCATTACATCAGACAAGTTATGCTTCGCGGAACTCCATCACCAGAAGTTTACTTAACCCACTACTCAACATAACTTAAAACACAACACCACACCACCCAACACTCAACACCACAACAACAACAGGTAATGTGAGAGGAGTTAATATACAAAGGAGAAGGAGAAGTTGGTTAATTGGAAAACACAGAGAACCATTTATACACACTACAAACCCAATTGAGTGATAGAAATGTTATAAATGTATGCTAATTATATACATGCATCTTAACACCTCCTCACTATTGTCACTGTCTTACTGTACACGTCTCACTGACCCCAGGTCCAATGAGAACTTACATACAGCAGGAACCAGCTGATACCAGGCGTACACAGTGTGGTAAACTCTGACCACCCCAAATTAACCCAACACTAGATTAGAGAAAAGAAGAGGGGGGGGGGAACTAAGTCCTACTTCAGGAATTTAGATTTCTTCCGATCTACTTCTAGATTATTGCATTGGTAGGATTATACATATTTATGTGAATTTTACACAGTGAATTCTTGGTGGCTACCAACAACCACCCAATAAATCAACAAACCAACCAACCACCCAAATCAGACCAGAAAGAGGGAAGCCGAGAGAAAGAGATGAACCACAAGTGAGATGGAAGATGACTTGGCCATGAGCAGAGTATGGGAAGCCTTCAGAGGAGCTACACGGGCAGACCTGAAGTGGATCCACCAGACAATGGACCCAGGCTTATTCTAATCTCCAATCACCAGGTTACCTTTCTCATTGGAACACACCACACCCAATTTCAGGAACTGATACTAATTGTTGATTTATCATCTTCACACTTGGCACAACATTTACATGTTTACAGTGTGTCCACACTTGTTGACATCTTATGCATTGTTTATTTGTTGATTGACTGTAAACTTGGGCCTATATGCCATTTTCTATTTTATCCTGTGTAAACCACAACAGAAAATGTATGTAACAGGCCTAAAGACACAGGCCCAGTCAATAAATGATGAACCTTAACTGACCTTCTGTTGATTTGTCAGTTCAACCTATCTTTTGATTCTCCATCTTATGTGTGTAAACCATGTTGTCAAGGTCTACTGGAATATGTTAAATGTTTAATTGTTAAAAACACATCTACTCATGATGAGATACTAAATTTGGGAAAGAAGACTCTAGATCTATCAACTGCTCAACATCCATGATTTCTTAACATAAATCAGGCTGAGAGAATTCTCCAGACTTTCCTCAGAATTGATAAAAGGGGGGCTCAAGAGCTAAAAGAATCCTTGGAGGAGGGGCAGAATCCCAGTTGGTATTTACTATTCTCACCAGGGCCATAATCTACATCTCCTAGACTAAATTAATAAGACGAAGCCTGCAGATAACTCGAGGGTCATATTCTGGGGTTATTGAAGATATAAGAGGATGGGGCCCAATTTCTTTTGTTAGAAATCGGGCATGCACTACAGTGATCTCCCACTCCCTTCAGAATATATGACATATTGGAGGGCTGCGTCCTGGATGGTTCCCAGGGAATAAATTTAATTAAACAGTGTACATTGTGTGTAATTAAACCACTACATAAAACATTGTGCTAGTTTAAACAATTACATAAAACATTAACACAAATATCTTTAGATCAAGTATTGTCATTTTGATAAACTTAATTAATTAACAACATGTTGGTTTTCAATGATTAATCACACATAGATAGAATCTGTATTACCTGAATAATGTGCTTTCGGGTTAATTAAATATAGAGTGTGAATCTACTGTCCAAACACTACTTCTCTTCCAGAGAAGGTGTTCTTTTCCTAAGGAGTCTGATCTAACAGCATTTCATCAACTACCGGAAAATCTTATCCGGAGGGAAATCTCTGTCTAATTTCAGATTCTTTTCTTTACTAGGGATTAATTCTGGTTACTTCAATGCCTGCTGTCTTTGGCTTTTCCAGCATTGGCAGACAGACATAACATCAAGTGTTTAATATTGTGCATGCTTTGTTGTATATTTGCAGATCCAGGGACTGACAAGCTTACTAGGATCAGACCTAACTGCACTTATATTTTTTTTAGGTAGGGCAAATAAAGCAATAAATTCCGGGCATGGCGGAAACTGCTAAATTTAGGGCCCAAATAATGGAAATAGGTAAGGAATGCGGGTTAGATGGCCCTGCGCTAGCTAACTATGTTGCAGACGCATTCGACAGAAGATAAAGGCTTCAGGCTGAATTGGCTGAGAAGGAAAAACACCTTCAGGCTGAATTAGCTGAGAGGGAAAAAAGACTTCAAGCAGAAATAGAGGAGAAAGAGAAACGATTCCAGGCAGAATTGGAGGAGAAAGAGAAACGACTACAGGCTGAAATGGAAGATAAGGAGAGGGAACGTCAACACCAACTGGAGGTGAAGAGAATGGAAACTGAATTGGAGATCCGAAGACTAGAGGGAGGGAGTGCCCGCACACCCTCAACTTCATCAGGGTTGCCAGTGACAGAACCACATTCAAATGTCTCCCACCTTAATTCCGGAGCTATGTCGTTTCCTCTGGAACCATTCAATGACCAGACTGACAACATCGAAGGATTTTTATCACGCTTCGAGGCAATGGCTGTCAGCTGGGGTCTGGAAGAAGGGAGATGGGCAACCAAGTTATCGCAATCCTTAAGATCTACCGCGTACGACGTGTTCTCTCGCCTCACACGTGAGGAACAGCAGGACTACGCAACACTCAGGACGGCACTCTTGAGCCGATTCCAAGTGGACGGTGATTCTTACAAAGCTCGATTCAAAGCCGCAAGGAAAGAACCGGGCGAGAGCTACGCGCAACTGGTTGCAAGGCTTAAATCTTATATCCAACGATGGGCAAGCCTAGGGAAGTTTGAAGAAAGTTATGAGGGGCTCCGTGAGATGATCATCATTGATCAGATCAAGAGCAAAATGTCGGGTGAGATGAAAGCATTCTTAACACAAAACGGGGCCGACCACCTAGAAAACATTATCATCCTGGCAGAGAGATTTGAAAAATCTCAGAAGGAGATGGGAGGCAAGGGACGTTCGAACAACACCCCCTCTCAAGATAAAACTCCAAAGCCAAAAGAGGGTGAAAACACATTAGCCACCAAGAAAAATGGGAAATCCCAGAAAAACACTCAAAACACAGTCCAAACAGCGCCGAAGGAGGAAAAACCATTCTGCACTCATTGCAAAATTAGAGGTCACACATTTCAGAATTGTAGGAAGAAGCCACCTTCACACACAGCGGCCTGTTTGGCCAACCGAAAAGAGAAAAGAGTGAGCACTGGTGAAACGTCCAAGCAGACACCTCATCAAGACACATCATCTCGTATTCCGGTTGTAGAGTCCATCTTGATAAATGGATTCAAAACGACCTGTCTATATGATACTGGGTTATCGTATGACTGTGTTGTTTCATCATCCTTAGTTCACCCTGAAAAGGTGACAGTGGAAATAGTGGAATTACAGGGACCACTGAAGAGTTCAACGAATATGTCTCTTCCAGTGGCAAAAGTGAACATAACCTCGCGGTATGTCACTGGAACAATCAAGGCAGCAGTCTTGGACGATCCGATATATCCTGTAATCCTCGACTGTAGATTTATCGTTCTAGGAAAACCTGTTCAACATGTGGCGATGGCGACAATGACCACTCGATCCCAGGCGAAAAAGACTCCAGAAACAACTACTCCAATCCCTCGAACGGAGGAACTGAAGAGGGCACAAGAAGCCGACAGCACCTTGGATCCCTGCTTCAGAAAACTGCCAAAATCACATTTACCTCTACGTAAAGGTGATCTGTTCATGAAGTCAGCACTTCTTTACAGAAAAGCAGGACGAGCTGGACAAGAGTTTAATCAACTTGTTGTACCAACTCCATACAGGACCCAGATCTTGGAAATGGGTCATAGTCTACCATTCAGTGGACATATGGGTATAAACGCTACTACACAGCGGATTACAACTCACTACTTTTGGCCAGGGATGAACTCAGACATACAACGGTTTGTAAAATCATGCCCACAGTGTCAGAAAGTATCACTAAAACACCGGACACCACCAGCAATGTTGGGTGAATCGCCCATCACTGGAATTCCATTTGAGAAACTGGCGGTAGACATAGTCGGACCTCTCTCAGCAACGAAGAGGCGAAACCGATTCATATTAACGCTTTTGGACACAACAACCATGTGGGCCGAAGCAGTTCCTATGCCCAGCTGTGACTCCAAACACGTCGCTGATGCATTATTAGGAATATTCACACGTCTAGGATTCCCACAAAGAATCTTGACGGACAACGGTTCACAGTTTCGTGGTAAGCTCATGGAAGAGACCTTCAGACTTTTTCATGCACGCCATATCTTCAGTTCACCATATCACCCTCAGTCAAATGGACTTGTGGAAAGGTGGAACGGTACATTGATTAGTATCCTGCGCAAAATTTCCCAGGAGAAGACAGAGGATTGGGACTTGTATTTACCCGCAGCTTTATTCGCTTACAGGGAAGTACTCCATCACTGCTCTAGCCACACTGTTGTTTGGACGACCGATCAAAGGACCACTTGAGGCGTTACTTCGAACCTGGACCGATAATACTACAGATGATACAGTCGTGACTGCATCTACATATGTTGCCGAGTTGAAAAATCGTTTACAACACAGCTGGAAACAAGCGAATGTCAATCTACGTCACGCCAGACGAAGAATTGCTCGTAACTTCAACTGCAAGGCAAAGGATAGAGAGTTAGAGGTAGGAGAGAAGGTGATGTTGCTGCTTTCAACCAGTCAGAATAAGCTGCAAATAGGATGGAGAGGACCGTATGTAGTGACGGAGAAGATCTCACGTACCAACTACAGAATTTCAGTCAAAAGGCAAGATGAAAGTATTTCACATAAACCTCTTGAAGAAATATCATGAAAGACCCTCAACCACCGAACCTGCACATCTGATGGCCATGAGTGTGGCTACTGAAGTCGAAGAAGGATCAACAATGGGAGTCGAGTGCCAATTGCAAGCCAAAGAGACCTTTAAGGATGTGGAAATCAATCCCAACTTAACAAAGGATCAGCAAAAGCAGATTAGGGAACTTATGGCAAAGTATGCAGAAGTACTTACTGATAAGCCAGGAAAAACTGATTTGGAGGAATTTGACATGAAGTTAAATGACACAGTGCCTGTGCGAGTCAAGACTTACCCAGTTCCTTACGCAAAACAAAAGACTTTAGAGGAAGAAATACAACAGCTGCTCACCGCAGGAATAATCTCACCATCTGAATCACCTTACAGTGCTAGCGTCGTTTTATTGAGAAAGCCAAGTGGAGAACATAGATTGTGCATCGATTATCGACAGCTCAATGCTATTACTGAATTCCAAGCAGAACCTCTGCCTGATCAGAATAAACTCTTCACAGCACTCAACCGAGCTAAGTACTTTACTAGGATTGATCTCAGTAAGGGATATTATCAGATTCCTGTGAAACCGGAAGTTAGACCATGGTTAGCTTTCAGCACGCCTGGAGGACACTATGAGTTCAACGTTCTTCCATTCGGATTAAGTAATGCTCCCAGCGTTTTTACACGTATGATGAGAAAATTACTTGACCCACTACAGCATCCAGACATCAGTCACTTCATGGATGACATCCTGATCGCAACTGAAACATTTGAAGAGCATGTAGAAACACTGCATCTTTTGTTCAGGCGCCTCAGAGAAACTGGATTGACGGCTAGACCAAAGAAGTGTCAAATAGGATTCCAAGAATTGGACTTTCTAGGTCATAAGATATCTCATGGACTGATAACTCTACAAGAGGGAAATGTGGACAAACTCCAGAGAGCACCTCGTCCAAAAACAAAGAAGGATGTAAGATCATTTGTACCCTTATGTGGATTCTATCAAAAATACATCAAGGACTTCAACACTCTGTCAGCACCTTTAACGGATCTTACCAAAAAGGGGAAAGCAGAGAAAGTCAATTGGTCAGCTGACTGTGAGAGAGCTTTCACAGCACTAAAGCAGGCATTATCTGCTCATCCAGTCTTACATCTACCAGACCACGACGAACCATTCGTGCTGCGCACCGATGCCAGTAACATTGGAATTGGGGCAACGTTGTTGCAGAGAAAGGGAGATGTACCATCAGAGCTATTCCCTGTAGCCTATGCTAGCAGGAAATTAAATGCAGCAGAGAGGAATTACAGTACTATCGAGAGAGAATGTCTTGTGCTCGTATGGAGTGTACAGAAGTTTCAGGCATACCTATATGGCAAACACTTCACAGTGACCATCAACCACTCATGTTTCTCGCAGCATCCAAGACTCTGAATGCCCGACTTATGAGGTGGTCGCTGCTTCTTCAACCGTACTCGTTCCAGGTTGAATACGTTCCTGGGAAAATGAATGTAGGAGCGGACTTCCTGAGTCGACACCCAGTGCCTGATGAACCAGGGCAATCAGATGCAGAAGAGAATACAGGGGAGGAAAACACGGGAGAAATTTGATAACTGAAAATGCTGGAAACATAATTCCATACCGTAGAACAATCTGGGGTGGGGCCATGTGGCATAACCACTAACCACCATTATTCAGTTACCAAGAATGCACACCAAAGAGGGAAAAATATATAACAATTGACTGCACAAACTCAAACTGAAACCAAAACTGAAAAACGAACGCAAAATCAAAACTGAAAATGAAAGATTGACAGATGACGTCAATTCTTTGAATTATTTCATCAGTCAAAGCTCAGGAGATCATTGGTTAGAAACAGACACATGACAACGCCTCCATTCGAAAGCCCGCTTAGAATATGTTAATCGCGCACTTCTACCGCAAACAGCTTGGCGAGAAGACGCAAAAGCTGGTGTGACCGAATTTTCAATAAAGGACGGCAGAATGTCTGAATCCGAGGTAAGCTTGTAAATCCTTAGATTAAACTGATGACCAGATGTATCAAGTATCAAGTAATGGTATCCAGTGTTTGTAATGTCAATTGAAATGTATTATTATAAATTAAAAACCTCTGAACTGTAAAATGCTCGACTGTTAGATTCTGACGACGCAGAGCCGTTTCCCGGGCAAACTGACAATCTAATACTCTCTTCGACAGAAACTGCAACCTCTGATATTCTTAAAGATAGTTATTAACTTTGGGAAGTGCATAATAATACTACATTCTATTCTAGACAACTGTACGAAGTGATGATTCTAAAGCAATCTTGTGCATTTCATCAGAAACACTGCTGGAAATTGCTATCACTATCTACAACTCATAAGACAGTACTTGTACTAGAACAAGTGCTTCGTTTTAAAACAGACTTATCTATGCCTATTTACAATCTAGAGAGTTGAAAGAGAAATCATATCTTCCCTTTCTCCTTCATATATTGAATAAATAGGGGTTGATGGAATAAATATTTATATTTATGTCAGATTTTACTTAGATAAGGGCACTCATGAACTGCATTACATCAGACAAGTTATGCTTCTCGGAACTCCATGAAGGAGTTAGTCCTCAGGGTCGGTTATTGTTGAAATCCGTGGTTATTGTGGGTTTTTAACCGTTTTTGTCTAGTGCGCTCTTACGAGTGAGTCGTACCTCGGACTGGTTGCATGAGCGTTTGTGTCTGAGACGTCAGTTGGGGAGGGAGGGGGGGGGGGGGGTTGGTGGCGGCTATCTTTTGTGCCCGGCTCCTCTTGTGGTTTCCTTTGTTGGTGAAGGCTCTTGGCTCGACTAGTTGCAGTCCTTATAAGGACTTTTTATTTGGTATCTTTGCCTCCTGTTTTGTGTATTTTTAACAGAGGTGTTAAAAGGGAAGAGGATCTACGTCACTGCACCGGATTTATCCCCTAGGGCTCGGTCTCTATCCACATGGCGGCCTGCCGAAAGCGTCGCACAAATCACGAACTCCGTAACTCTAGCGACGATCCCCGAGAGTCTCCAAGAAAATTGTGAACCGAACGACGTGGCCCGGAATCGAACCCACAATTTTGGGAACGTGAATCAGGTGGCGTAACCACTTGGCCACGGAAACCCCTACATCTTATTGTGAACGCGGTTAGCGGGAATATGAATCGCGGTCGTTAAGGAAGTAGTCTTGAAAAGGACTGGAAATTTGTTGTTTTCGTATGTTTTTCTTCCCGATAAAGAAGCATATTTAAACAGATCAAAAATAACGACACTTACCGGTTCTGAAGCACATGATAAAACCCGTGATTTGTTGAAATAACTAACATAACAAAGTACAACTCAATTATTTCAATATACCCGGATTAGTACATGCCGTTAAGAGTATTCTGATATAGAAGTTCTAAAAATAAACTCAATGAAAATTATCCCTTACAATAGGTCTTTGCAACTGAAAGATGGGAAACGAATTCTCGTTTGTTGAATAGCACAATTTTTAAAATATGGTTGTAAATCATGGACAATTAGAGAGTAAGCACGAACATTCTTTGAGATCACATAATTTGGTTTTACTGAAGAATGTTGAAAATACGTATAACATCCAAATCATCTCATCTCATCATCTCATCTGGTTGCTCTTCTACCTTGCGGTGTCGAGGTGAAGCATAAACAGAGGGAGAGTGCCCGTTTATAGACTTCATTTATCGAGCTTCCTAAGGAATTCCCATGCTATTCCCTTAGTTCATCGCTTACATGGTCGGCATCTTCTTCTAGTTCCATTTGGTCTGTACAACTAGCTTGTTGTGGTGTACTGTCAATTGGTAGCCTAGTTATGTAGCCGAATCATTTCACTGGATGGGACGCAGAGGTGTTTCCAAGGCACCAGGGCCGGGTTATATACTGGCCAAGACCTATTGACGCGTCCTCGTCGAGTGTCCTGGGCAACAGGTCCCTTCGGGGTCCTGGCTAAAGTCAGTAGGATCGCCGATTCCTCCGAAGTCGGAGAGTGCCTGCCTGTACGGCGAGGAACAACCAGTCTGCACACCAATAAGCCAGACATGGGACAATGGATACTCAACGCAAACCTCAGGTCCTGTATGGCATCACACTGATGTTGGACAACAGGATACCTTCATCCGACATACATGACTTCGCGTTGGAGCTCAAGCCAATGAACACAAGCAAGCAAGCAAGCATTTCACTGGTTGTTTTTCTAGTGAAATCTGGCGCTGGTATAACCCCAATTTTAGTCCTCAATTCATCATTCCTGATTTTCTCTCGCCTTCATACATTGAGTATTCTTCTCAGGAATCTCCTTTCTATTGTGATTTTTCTTTTCTCATTTTCTGCCATTGTCCGGGTTTGGCATTGGTAGCATACAGATGGTAGGAAGATTGTGTTGTAAAGTGCTTTTTTAGTATCTACCGACACGTGTTTGTTCTTTAGTATTGGTGCCATTTGTCCAATGAGTTGGTTTGTCTTATTGCATCTATTTTTCATCATGTCTTCTGATTTGCAATTTGATATTATGCTTCCTAAGTACTTGAAGACCCCTACATGTTTCAGGGGGCGTTCTCTTATATAAATCTTTGTTGTTTTTTCTTCTTTGGTTATAGTCATTACGTTTGGAAAATATTGTGACAATTGATAAGATTAATAGAAAATAGACAGAGTTAGTAGCTATGGCAAACTCCTGAGCGTAATCTTGCCAAGACATCAACAATCAGCTGAAAGATGCTGATGTTGACAGCGATGTCCTGTAAAGGATATGCGAAAAAAAAAAAACAAGTCAACGAGAGAAGAATATTCTTCAGTCTTTCACTGTGGCATGGACATTACAACACATGCATTCATACAGGTTGCTATAGAACGGCATCTGTATCTGTAAAGAATCATGATCGCCCACGCAAGGTGACAGGGGCTTGATGCCAATGAAAGTGTGAGCATTACCTTAAAGCAATAATACATTTAAGTGAGTGACTTTAGTGACCCTTAATAGTTTGTTTCCGTGAACTGAGTTGGTCTGCCCAGTGCATTGTTCTGTCCAGGGCCCACAATGCTCTTAAGGCTACTCTATTTAAGTAGTGAATCAAAGACCCCCGCAGTTGAAAGAAGGTAACTCACAAAGAGAACTGGCTACTCACTTCAGAAAGCAAACCAAGTTCTTTGAGCATTACACGATAGAGGAATACAACTTGGGTACATCGTGGCAACGGGAAAATTAGAGGACAAAAGAGGTGTGGGGAGATCAGTAAAGGAGATACTAGACAGTTTGTCGTTAGAGTATGGAAGAACACGTGTGTCAGAAATAATTGGCAGCACACGAGACAGAGAGCTGTGGACAGGGCCGAGCCGTAGTTTTTCTCAGTATGATGCAAGTCTTCGAAATGCCGTCTTTAAAGATGCAATTATTCGAAATGCCGTCCTTAATGATGTAAGTCTTCGAAATGCTCCCCCCCCCCCCCACTTCGCTGCTTATGACGCCCCCCCCCCCCCCTTTACGGTTCCGCCTAATGCGGCTGCCTCTTTGTATCATAGGACGGCACAGCCCCGGCGTAGATAGACATGGATACCAACGCCAGACAGTATAGTATGAACTATAAGAAGATTGGCAGTACATAAGACAGAAGGCTGTGAACAGACATGATCACCAACGTCACACGGCATGGACTTTAAGAGGATTGGCAGTACAAGAGACAGAAGGCTGTGGACATACAAGGTCATCAATGCCGCACGGCATGGACTATAAGAGGATTGGCAGTATACGAGACAGAAGGCTGTGAAAAAACATGATCACCAATGCCAAACGGCATGGACTGTAAGAAGATTGGCAGTACACGAGACAGAAGGCTGTGGACAGACATGATCGCTAAAGCCACACGGCAAGGACTATAAGAAGATTGGCAGTACAAGAGATATACGGCTGTGGGCAGACATGATCACCAACGGCACATGACGCTCTGTGGAGAAGAAGATCGCTAACTGATAGTGCAGAGGATAGCTCGCACTAAAATCACCAGGAAACGACACGAATCGTATGCAGCCGGGCAGAAGAAGGCAGAGGCGAGGAAGGCTGACAACCCACCTAATAAAATGCGACAAAGCACAGTTGGAAGGTCAACTGAAGGACCGGGGATCAAAGTTTATCAGCATGGAGGAGAAAAGACACCAGACACAAGAGACACAGATAACAGTCGTTCGGCGCATCTTAGATGAACTGAAGCAAGTGTAGCAGAAGATTAAACACGATGTCGCAATCAAAGACGAGACGGGGGAGACTCTTAAAAAGATTCAAGAATAAAGAGAATAGATAGAACGGCTCAAGATAAAGAATAGGACATTAGAAACAGAGACATCAAGTCCCAGACAGAAGAGGAAGCAATAGAAGAGGAAGTAGAAGAGGGGGAAGACAATCAAAACGACAGTGACCAAGAGTGGACTGTGGCCAGGAGAAAAGATTACCCTCCACCAAGATCAAGCCGTCCACGACACAAGATACCAGAGAAGACCAAGAAGATTTGAAGACAGACCAAGACAGGAAAATAGATGGAGTCACAGAAGGGACGAAAGCTGGTAAAACACTCCCTGAATGAAAAAAAAAAAACCATGAGACGTGGCGGGAACACAACTACTTAAACAAAATGTCGCTTAAAAGTCGATATGGTCGACTTCATTGCAGCGCGTTTTATCCCATATGACTCAGTCTC
Organism: Cepaea hortensis; assembly: GCA_963921405.1. Taxonomy (NCBI): domain Eukaryota; kingdom Metazoa; phylum Mollusca; class Gastropoda; order Stylommatophora; family Helicidae; genus Cepaea; species Cepaea hortensis. The sequence continues at coordinate 324,200,552 of OY992876.1, read as the reverse complement.
TTTCTGCGGCAAACTGCCGAAAGCGTCGCGCAAAGCACTAACTCAGTAGCTCCAGTGACGACTCCCAGGAGTCACAAAAAATTCACTTGTGAAACGAAGGACGCGGTCCGGAATCGAACCAACAACCTTCGGAGCCCAAATCAGATGGCTTGACCAACTACACAACTACACAGAAATTACAAGTGTGCAACCATAACCAGACATGTAACACCACAACAAGGATGAAACGAACACAAAGACAACCAATCAGAATTCAGGAAGCCGAAATACGAAGCCCTATCTACCAATTACAACCAATTGAAAACTCGACGGTTTAACGGGTCCGGAGCGAAGCCAAGCGAAGCTAACAACACCAACCGTACTGGCACGTGACATAAGACGAGGGGCCAATCCGGTAGACCGAAACTGGAGTAAACATCACCTAGGCAAGTGGAGCCAAATTTAAATACGAGCAATCTGAAACTACAACAATCTTAGCCTTTCATGGAAATCGTTGTATTTAAAATAATGTCACCGACATGCGCAATGATGTTGTGCGGTTTATATATATATATATATATATATATATATATATATATATATATATATATATATATATATATATATATATATACTAGCTGACCCGGCCCGACTTCGCCCAGGCCCTGGAGGGGATCTATCTATCTATCAGTCTGTCTGTCTGCTTGTTTGTCTGTCTGTCTGTCTGTCTGGCTGACCCGGCCCGGCTTCACCCAGTCCCTGGTGGGGAGCATCTAATTTAATTCATATAAGTAGTCATATAAGCTCTCCCGTTCCCGACTATCTGTCTGTCTGTCTATCTGTCTGTCTGTCTGTCTGACCCGGCTTCACCCAGTCCCTGGTGGGGAGCATTTCATTTAATTCATAAACGTAGTCATATAACCTCTCCCGTTCCCGACTATCTGTTTGTCTGTCTATCTGTCAGTCTGTCTGTCCCGGCCCGGCTTCACCTAGTCCCTGGTGGGGAGCATCTCATTTAATTCATATACGTAGTCATATAAGCTCTCCCGTTCCCGACTGTCTGTTTATCTGTCTGTCTGTCTGACCCGGCCCGGCTTCACCCAGTCCCTGGTGGGGAGCATGTCATTTAATTCATATAAGTAGTCAAATAAGCTTCCGTTCCCGACTATCTGTCTGTCTGTCTATCTATCTGACCCGGCGTGGTTTCGCCCAGCTCCTGGCGCACAGTAACTTAAAAGAATGTCCTTCCACACACCATTCATTATTTTTAATGAAAACAGTTTTTAATCACCGACATGACAGTTGATAAGTTCTGTAAGCAGAAAAAGATGGGTTACAATGTTATGCATTATGCATTATTTTTATGCAAACTTTGAAAATGCCTTAAAGATTATATCATTATTTATTATAACTCACATGCCTGAAAATAACTATAGACAAAGAGTTTAACAATAGTGCAAGTAAGTCCAACAATATGACTATAAAATATATAGAAATGTTAATAAAAGTTATGCCCCTTGAAATAACTTTTCTAGAGTGAAGTCCCCCTGCTATATAGACATTATATAATGAAAATGGAAAAGTAAATGTTATTAAATAAGTAGAAGATTTTACATTAAGAAATTATTATAGTCGGTTGCACAGGAATGAAAGGAAGACGTATAGAAAATTTCATCTCAATCGGATGTACCGTTATCGAACGCATCCAATACATAAATACCCACAAACACACAAACATACACTCTGTTTTATATATATATATATATATATATATATATATATATATATATATATATATATATATATATATATATATATATATATATATATATATATATATATATTACATTACATTGGCACCTTGCCGTCTTGACAGACGATAGTGTGTGCTTTAAAAAGGCATAACTTTTAACTATGGCGGTAGCGAGTGTGACTGATAAGGCCAATTTGCGCTGTAAATGTCCGTTCACAGTGGGCCTCTCCATAGCACAAAGCCTGGGCTAAAATATAGAGATCATGTGTTGCCCATGCAGCATGATCCCTCTCTCGGCCTGCCTAGTTCACTCCAGAGGAAAGGTAACACCCCTACATCTGGAACAAGACATGCTGCAGAAGCTGCCGGATCAGCAAAGCAATGCTCTAACTGTCCGCCTGTCGGAGCTTCGATCCTAGACCAGTCGCCAACCAAGGCTTAGGGCCTGGTCTGCCCTGCCATGACATTTTGTCTTTAGCTTGCATTTCCTCGCACCAGGGTAAGGCTTGTACCCTCCCAATTGCGCTCTTCCGCCCGAAGCCGTTGGCACAATGTGGGGTGTCGGGTTTGGTAAGCGCCGCCCAACGTTCAGCGCTAACAGAAACCAGGTAGTACCGTCTACTGTTATACGGTAGCTCAGTCATATCTGACTAAGACCTGACTACAATATATATATATATATGTGTGTGTGTGTGTGTGTGTGTGTGTGTGTGTCAAGGCTGGTCATATATTTGCCTCGGTTGTTTTTATGACAATTTACCCTCTTTTAATCTCCCCCCACACCCTATCAAATGACAGATTAAATAAAAGAATGCAAACTCTACCTCGATTTTCAGTTGGTAGAGATCTGTTCTGCATCGTCTATTGCAGGGGTGGGCAAACTTTTCGTGCGGAGGGCCGCATTGACAAATGTAAAGCTATTGGCGGGCCGCATATATATATAAAACCGAGGCAAATATATGACCAGAAATGACACACACACACACACACACACACACACACACACACACACACACACACACACACACACACACATATATATATATATATATATATATATATATATATATATTGTTTACAGCAACCTATCACAATAAGTAATTATTAATTATTTATAGGTTATTAAGCAGTATAAATAACCAATTATTGCAATTTAATTATTTTACTTATACACTTAAATATTATATTTGACAATATGGACAAAAACTTTTACAAATTTGTTAACTCGATTTTACAACTTGTTATTATAACAAATATTCTTTATTATCTATCAATGGCTTTAATTTAGACACATAGCGACTACATTGTCACTACAGTTGTTGATTTCTAATGAGATGTATGTAACTGCTTGCAATTTTTGACAATATTCTTGAAATCTGGAGCAAGTTTACTTGTTGAAATTCGCGTGACAGCATGCAAGTTGAGTTCGACAATAAAGACCTATTCTTAGATTTGTTGATCTTCAAGCAAGAGAATGCTTGTTCGCAAATGTATGTTGATCGAAATAATGATAAAAGTTTAGCTGCAAAGTTTTTCAAGTTGGGAAATGATTCTTGTGATAAAGATCCATAGAAATCCAGCAAACCATCTGTCCTGAATTTCTCTTTCAGGTCATGATCTGCTTGTAAGTCAAGCAGCTCCAACTGTATGTCCTATGTGGCTGTATCAGCTTGAAAATTAAAAGGGGAACTGAGAATATTGATCTATGGCTCTAATTTCTTGAAATCTTGTAATTTCCATCCAAATTCTTCAATCAATGCATCTAATTGGGCTTTGTATTTTTCAGTCATTTCAGCAGAAATGGTTTCTTGTTTCAGCAAAGGGAAGTGACAAAATCTTTTTTCACTTGCTTGTCTGGAGAACAGTGTGAGTTCTGCCTGAAATGATTTTACATGTATATAGAATTCATGTGCAAACACACCATTGCCCTGAAGTTTGACACTCAGTTCATTTAACTTTTCCATAATTTCAATGGCAAAGATAAAGTCTAACTGCTACTCTTTATTGACAATGTTAGTATTAAGGACACATGCAACGCCCTTCATCTCTAGGAACATCACTATTTCTTCTCTGAGTTCCCACACTCGCCTCAACACCTTGGCGAGACTCAGCCATCGAACACAGGTGTGGTTCAGGACATCGGAATGTCGTCAAGTAATGACTTGAACTGTCTGTGATTAAGTCCTCTTGATCTGATGAGGATGATGACACTGACAACTGGGTTAATAAAATGTTTTATGTTCAAAACAGTTTTACACAGACTTTCTTGATGAATCACGCAGTGAAGTGGTAATAATGTGTGATCTGGATATTCTGCTTTAATCTTATCACTTATCAACTTTACCAGACGTACATTTTTTCCAGTCAAAGCACGAGCTCCGTCAGTTGTAACACTTGCCATCTTGTTCCAAACAAACCCAGTTCTTTTAATACAGTTAGTAGCAACATTGCCTGTGGTTGTGTCTCTGAGTGACTCAACACTCAGTAACTCTTCAGTGAGTTTGAAAGAAGTGTTTATTCCACTATAAATATCAATAATTGGGCAGTATCTTGTACATCGGTACTCTCATCCAATGCAAGAGAGTACCACAAAAATTTTTTACTTGCATCTTGAAGTTTATGCATCAAATTGTCACTGATCAGTCACACGTCTGACCACAGTTCTCCTTGATAAAGTAATGTTGTCAAATCTGGTTTTTTGCTCTGAACATATAATGTTTGCTGCATCTAGCAAACATTCCTTGATGAACTCGCCATCAGAAAATGGCTTGCTCTGTTTTACAAATCTGTGTGACAGCACAAGACTAGCTTCAGTTGCAGCATCTTGAATTGAAGACTGTTTAGTGAAAACAGTTTGCTGTTTCTCAAAATTTTTCACCAACTCAAGGCATTTCCTTTCCTTCTCTTCGGTCGTTAAATATTATCCGAAATCGGAATGTTTTGTTTGATAATGTCTTTTTAAATTGTACTCCTTGAAGACAGCCACTGACTCATGACACAACAAGCAAACTGATTTGCTACCAACTTTTATAAAACAGTACTTAGTTGTCCATTCATCATTAAAAACACGGCATTCATCTTCAATCTTACGTTTGATATTGACACTCATCATAACGGTACATGAGATTTTGTAAAATTCAACAAAATAACTTAAAAACTAATTAAAATTTTTTATTTCTAAATGCCTTCGCGGGCCGCATAAAATCACTTGGCGGGCCGCATGTGGCCCGCGGGCCGTAGTTTGCCCACCCCTGGTCTATTGTAACCAATAAAACAATAAAATGTCTTTCATTTCACCAGACACTGACAACTGATTCTGCACAAATCGAAACAAACAGACAACGACAAACGGTAGCCGCATGGCGATAACAAAAGTGAAACTGCTGAATTAGCGCTCGCGTGGAGATCAATTTAAACTTCTCGTCCTTGACCTGGGGACGTAAATTACAAGTACCTCTGAAGTCGGAGTGCGTTCGCCTATTGGCAAGGGACTCTGATTGTCAGGGAAAGCTAATCCACACGCAAAATTCAGTTGAGTATACTAGAAGTAGTAGCATATGTATCAACTACTTTTGAGTTCAGTGTGAGCGGAAACACACACACACACGCACACACACACACACACACACACACACACACACACACACACACAGGATAATCCACTTCTTCTCAGCACCTTTTTTTTTTCGCTTATACATCTTTGTACTAACGCCCACGACACATTTTATACTAAACATCTCCGCATCTTGAAATAGACCCCGTACCAAATTGCTTACCGTGTATCTGCACGTGATGCGGCCAGACGCCTTGTCCTCCCAGATCGCGATGTCTCTACAACCGAAATCACGTGCTTGTGTAACCCTGTTCAATGTTTCCAATCGCTTGTAAATTACACACACAAAGAGAACGTGTAATTAAACACACTATTAATAAACAATCACGTGAGAAAGTTAGTATGCCTCTTGCAGGACGTTGCGAGCAACCGTGGTTGACTTTTCAGGCAATTTTACTTTAAAATAATTTGAAATTGCTTGTGAATGAGAAGTCAACGCTGAGTCCAACTGACTGGTGTGTGGAGCGAAGCTACTTCTCGGCCGTCAGCGCATAGAAAGTTTAATATCGAGCCCGATACACCGCTGGGGCACGCTAACGCTGAAACTGAAAGTAAATAGTCAACCTATATTTAGTTAGCCTATATTTATTTATAGATAAATAGCAGTGACATCTGAATCAATCAATCAATCATGTGCCATGCCGGAAAGCGTGGGCATCTGAATACACAACTATAAATAGTCAACCGCACTTCGAATGGGATTCCTGTTTACATATCTCACTGATGAACACCGTTAGTCCACTTGATTTATTTATAGCATAGTGCTTGTCTGGGGCATGGCCTCCGCTTCGGCTATATATTGCACAAACTGTTAAACGTGTCCCTTACCTCTTACCCCTCTTTACTGTTTACATACATCTAAAAAAACAAATTTGTGCATATCCTTTACAGGACATAGCTGCCAACATCAGCATCTTTCAGCTGATTGTTGATTTCTTGGCAAGATTACGCTCATCAATTTGCCATTGTTTCTGAGGGACCGGCAAACATACCCCGTAAGTTACCGACGCGGTTAGATACGCTACCGATTCTCGCCGTCGTCACGTTAATCACGAGAGTATACGGGATTACGGAGAAAGTCGCTAACGCCTAGGCCAGGAAGTCCGGCTTACATACATCTGGTCGTCTTAAATTATTTACAAACAACTCAATAAACCTGATTCGGCCCAGTTATACAAGCCGTCTTCGTACACTTCTTATAGTCCATGCCGTGTGCCGTTGGTGATCATGTCTGTGCACAGTCTTCTGTCTCTTGTGCCTCCAATAATTTTTGAAACTCACGTTCCTCCATACAACGATGTCAAACTGTCATGCATTCTCTCACTTGGTCATTCCCTGCCTCTCTCCCTCTCCAACCTTCCTATTTTCACGACATACTCTAGCTCCCCTCTTCTCACGACTTGCCCAAAGAATGTGGACGGTCTTTTTCCGATGTGAGTAACCAGTTCTTTTGTGAGTTAAGTTTTTCCAGATAACTTCATTGCTCTTTCTGTCTGTCAACATGTTTTCATAACGACTTATCCCACGAATAGGCCGCTGTGTGTGCCTGCCCAGAAGACATTTCACCCTTGGGAAGAAGAACATTGTACGCCCCGCTGCATCGGTGGTTTTGTTCACTCGCTTTCAACTCGATCGGTGTCCACATACATGCAACCACTAATACTAGTTGCTACTACTAGTGAGTGGACCGGACTGATTTTTGCTAGTTGAGCCTAGCTTTCCAACTACTTACAGTTAGTGTGCATGTTGTCTTACAGGACATGGAAATAAACCCCAGCACTCTTTGACTGTTTGCGATTTTCTAAGCAATTTTACATTCAGTAGTTTGGCATTGCTTTCTAAACGGCCAACGCTCATACCGTTGTGAACATCAGACGTGCTTCTAAACCTACAGGGACTGACTTTGAACTAGGATGTAGGGATTTTGAAGCTGCGATCACTACCCCTATGTCACAGAGACCCGGCGGTTAGTTAGTTGCATATCCTGTACAGGAAGTCGCAGTCAACCCCTGCATATTTTGGCTGTTTGAGATTTCTTGGTCAGTTTACGTTCAGTAATTTGCCATTGCTTTCTGAACGACCAGCACTTATACCATTGTGTGAAAACTAGCACAACGCGATCTGCTGCCAAATCGCGCGCAGCTGTGTTTCGAACGCGGTATGCGGGATTACCCCTTCGCCATATAGCTGGCGGTAAGTAAACAACAAATATGGAGATAAAATATAGCCTTGACATCCTGGTATACGAAATGTGCGCCTCTCAGAAATAAATGTCAAGGTCGCGAGGCTTGCGTTTATGTGATCAACAGTGCACAAGCAGTCGAGACAGTGATCATTTTACGTGCAGGGTTGCCTCAGTTCGGCCCGCTGCATTTGAAGTCTGTCCGTTATTTGATTAAAGATAAGAAGACTCCAGCGATGAATGCTTTCAGCAATCTCTTTGTCTTCCATGGCGTTTTCTTACTCTTCAGAGAAGTTACGTCATTGGATTCTATGTGATTGTGATTGTTTCTTGATTTTGTTTGATAGCGATTTCTTGTGAACTCATTGGATTAATGTGCTGTCACAAACGAAGAAGGAATTGTAAGTAGTGCACGTGTATATCATTATTATTAGAATAATGCGGCACTCTTCCGAATTGCGGTCCCAAATAGTTCCGCAGTGAATACGTGATTTGGTATATCTTACAGAGCCTCAATGGGTCAAAGGTAATGGGTCAAAGGCAATGGGTCAAAGGCAAGTCTATGTGATGTCATCGGGACAAACTACATGACATATTTTTGTTAAGCTTTCGTCGTGTTCTCAGTGGCATAGCGGTAAGTATCTCCGCCTGTAACGCAGGAGACTGTGGTTCGATTCCCCACCGGCGAAATGAGGTAATTTTTTTTTTTCAATTTTCATAAATTAATTAAGCGAAAGCGACAAGATAACTATGTACAAAGACAGTTATTCGGCATATTGACAAAATTAGCTAACTTTTGATTGCCTTTTTTGTAATCAATTTTATTTTGTATTGTTAGAAGATTTTACTCAATGAAGAGATCCTTTGTATCGTTTTGTTTACGTTACTTTATTTTTTTGTCTCTGTGGGAGTCTCTGTGGCGAAGTGATCAAGCCGTTTTACTCGTGCTTCGAAGGTTGTGGGTTCGATTCCGGGCCGCGCCCTTCGGTTTACGAGTTAAATGATTCATATATTGTGATTGTAACTGACTCAGAAAGCATGCTGAGAAGGGTGAGAACAGGCAAGCTTCGTGCAGAGTGGCTTGCTTCGCTTCGGAGGTCACGGGTAGCAAGCATCACCTGGATCTTTTCTCCAGGGCATGCCGGTGTGCTGGGGAATGAACAGACGGACAGATTGGCTGGCTCGGCAGAACTTGGTGGAGTATTGATGCATGACAAGGCAGATGTGGTTGCGGCCTTGTGGGAGCACGTGTACACCTCGGAGGAGCAAATGGATCACCATAGTCTGGTTAGAATGAGGCAGCGAGGATTGACGAGGGGATCTGGCCGACGCTCGATGCTCAGAGGAAAGGCGAGACGGACATATAATCAGATTGCTACTGGAACTATTAGTGTTGGAACTCTTCGCTGGTTGCTGAGGATGGAGACGGAGCGCTTATGGGAATGTCCCGAATGCTGTGATGTCGGTTCCTAGATCAATCAATCAATCAATGATTCAGAGACTCCTGTGGGTCGTCGCTAAAAAAAGCTACGGCGTTCGTGCTTTGTGCGACGCTTTCCGCGCTGCGGGAAGAGACCGAGCCATATGGGATAAACCCGGTGGAATGAAGTCGACCTTGTCGACTTTTAAGCGACTTTTTTTTAAAGCCTTTTAAACGCTTATTTTGCTGATGATATTCGCTCGACACCACCGCACCAGTCCATCCAACATCATTTCTGTTAGCCTCGATCGTTGGGCGACGCTTACCAAACCCGACACCCCACATTGTGCCAACGGCTTCGGGCGGAAGAGCGCAATTGGGAGGGTACAAGCCTTACCCTGGTGCGAGGAAATGCAAGCTAAAGACAAAATGTCATGGCAGGGCAGACCAGGCCCTAAGCCTTGGTTGGCAGCTGGTCTAGGATCGTAGCTCCGACAGGCGGACAGTTAGAGCATTGCTTTGCTGATCCGGCAGCTTCTGCAGCTTGTCTTGTTCCAGATGTAGGGGTGTTACCTTTCCTCTGGAGTGAACTAGGCAGGCCGAGAGATGGATCATGCTGCATGGGCAACACATGATCTCTATATTTTAGCCCAGGCGTTGTGCTATGGAACGTGTTCACATGTACCCACTGTGAACGGACATTTGCAGCGCAAATTGGCCTTATCAGTCACATGCGATACAGCCTTAGGTAAAAGTTATTATGCCTTTTTAAAGCACAAACTATCGTCTGTCAAGACGGCAAGGTGCCAATGAGATTATATATATATATATATATATATATATATATATATATATATATATATATATATATATATATATATATATATATATACTAGCTGACCCGGCCCGGCTTCGCCCAGACCCTGGCGGAGATATGTCTGTCTGTCTGTCTGTCTGTCTGACCCGGCCCGGCCACTCCCAGAACCTAGTGGGGAGCATCTCATTTAATTCATATAAGTAGTCATATAAGTTCCCGTTCCTGACTATCTATCTGTCTGTCTGTCTATCTGTCTGTCTGTCTGTCTGTCTGTCTGACCCGACCCAGCTTCGCCCAGCCCCTGATGGGGAGCATCTCATTTAAGTCATATAATTAGTCATATAAGTTCCCGTTCCCGACTGTCTGTTTGTCTGTCTGTCTGTCTGTCTGCCTGCCTGCCTGTCTGTCTGTCTAATCATTTATTGGTTGCAATTAGAACAACCTTAGGTAAACGAAGACCAACTTACAAAAAGTATTAGAAAGAGCACTTGAAAGATCTTTACATCTTCCCCCAACAATTAACTTGGGTAAATGGAGCGGCGGCACCAGCAGCAGTAGAAGAAGAAAAAGGAGGAGTAGAGGAAGTAGGAGGAAGAGGGAGGTGGAGGAGGGAGGAGGAGGGAAGAAGAGGGAGGCGGAGGGAGGAGGAGGAGACAGGAGTAGGAGGGAGGAGGAGTGATTAGGAGGAGGAGGAGGGAGGAGGAGAACGAGGAGGAGGAGGAGGATGGAGGAGAATCCCCTCCTCAGCAAATCCCGCAGCGTGTAGTGGCTAACGACACCAGTTCGGTGTTGGTTTGTCACTCTTCTTTGGCTTCCTGCGTAGTGTTCTTGTTTGTCCACCCCTCTTTTAATTTGCTGTTCTCGCAGTCTGGCCATGGTTGTAGATTCACAGTCATCACTTTGTTTATGCAAAAGTCTTACTTCTCGTAGAGCATTCAGAATGTCACCCTGGTCCATGGCGCGTCCGCCCCCCCCCCCCCCCCCCCCCACAGTAGCATTACCTCCGAGCCTGTCAGCCCGCTCATTCCCTTGTACTCCCGAAGATGAAACTAATCTTTGCCAGCCGAGACCGCTCCAGAGACAGCAACCACTCTCTTCGGATCTCCCCCATCTCTATCCTCTTGAGCATGTTCATTGAGTCGCTAAGGTAACATGCCCTAGTGAATGTCTGTGTCTCGAGCCATTTTAATGCTTTACTTACTGTCATGACTTCCATAGTCAGGCTACTTGTGGTCTCAGCAAAAGTACCAGAGTCTTCCTTCACAATTCTCCTTCCGGCCTGAGCCGTAAAGACCCATGAGCTCCTCACATGTCGGACGACCGACCCATCTGTGTAAATGACAGCATCACCGTCTAGCGAATTCTCGAAAATCAACGCTTGTACTTCCGCCTCCACAGGTGCCGGGTTTTCTTGTCTGCATTTTCTGTCTAGTTGGATGCAAACTGATAAGGATGTGCAGAAATGTGTTGGCACTTGTACCCACTCCACGCCAGGTTCTAAGTCCTCAAGTGAACATACCAGTTGAAGAATGTCTTCGGCTTGACCCATCCACGACCGCCCTCTTTTTAACCTGCTGCCCTTCACCTTCATAATTTCACTATGCAGTGGATGTTGTGTAGTTGCGTTAACTCTGAGGTGGGCGCGAGCCCTGCAAACTTGTATTCTGTCTTCAATGGTTGGAAAATCAAGAAGTTAGCGCATCGCCCTGCATGCTGTATCTCTTGTACATCCAAGAATGATGCGAATAGCTTCATTCTGTATCATTTCCATCCTTTCTATTTGCCTAAGACTGAGAGTCAGGATTGCCATAGCATACTCAAGAACAGACATGACCAGCCCTTCGTATAGAAGACATAGATGGCGCTGCTCACAGTTTGATGCCGCCATCACCCGCATCGCAGCCAAACCTTGCTTGGCCTTTGTTATCACCTGGTCTATGTGCTGATTATAAGCTAGGCTTCGATCAAATCGTATCCCCAGGTAATTCATTGCCTGCGTTCTTTCCGCCGTCTCTGAACACAGATTTACAGTTGGTGTTGGAGTGTTGACAATATGATTATTCAACGAGAACCAAGTCACTGTTGCCTTTGTTGGGTTGACCATTGCCCCAGCCTCAACACACCAAGTACTTATGTGATTGAGTTCGGTTTGTAGTTCCACAGCAACCTGATCTCTATCCTTACCCTGGTGATACACTAAAACATCATCGGCATATGACAATGTCCTCCCCGGTCCCGTGATCTGCTCGCTGATTATTCTCACAGTGTAGACATTCAACAGTACTTTCTTTCTCTCTCTCCTCTATCTCTCTTCCTCCCCCTTCCTTTCTCACTAAGAACACACCCTCGCCTGTCTGCCAATCAGAAAGTTATGCCTCTCTCTCTCCCTCACTTAAGAACACACCGTCATCTGTCTGCCTGTCATAAAGTTATACCTATAAAATCTCTCTCTCTCTCTCACACACACTTAAGAACATGCCCTTGCCTTTCTGCCTGTCAGAAAGTTATCCATCTCTCTCTCTCTCTCTCTCTCTCTCTCTCTCTCTCTCTCTCTTTCTCTCTCTCTCTCTCTCTCTCTCTCTCGTCATGACACATCTTGTTGATGAGAAATAATCTACATGGGTTGGTAGAAAGAATGTATGTGCAGATAAAAGTGCAAACAAAAATATATGTGAAGCAGAAAAGAAAAGAAAACATTTTTTAAAGTCTGATTTTCAAATCCTTTATTATCACTATCAAATAACACGTTACTTTTAATTACATGAACAGCAAAAACAAAGAAAAATATAGAAAAATGTGTGTAATAACAATAATAAAGTATAATAATTGAATTTACAAATAGTTTAAACAACACACTTATAGCTAATGGAGATGGGAGATTATGTGGGTGGGTGAGGAATTTGTGTGCGGGATATGTGAGTTGGCAGGGAGATGTGTGTGTGTGTGTGTGTGTGTGTGTGTGTTGGATGTGTGGTTGAGGGATGTGTGTTTGGCTGGGTGGTTGGAGGTGTGTGGGTGGAGGATATGTGGGTGGGTAATGGGACGGGTGAAGGATTTGTGAGTGGGTGGGGAGATGTGTGTAGGTGGGGAGATGTGTAGGTGTGAGGATGTGGTGGATGGGTGGAGGCATGTATGTGTATCTCGGTTGTGTGTGTGGTTGGGTGGGGGAGTTGGGGTGAATGGGGGATGTGTGGGTGGGTGGTGGATGTGTCTCATAACATGGTAATATGTATTGTTTATGTTTACAAAATTCATTTCACAATGTTTTCTAGTTATATTTGGTCTCTGACTCAGATCCCTGGGTTCAACTCCATACTTGTAGGTCAGCATGGCCGAATGGATAAGAACACGTGTTCTTAAACATCCGGTGTGCTGATGCCGAGGTAAGGGGCTCAACCCCTACACCGGGCAGTTTGACCAAAATGCTGACCTATCGTCCTTGCTTGGAGATGTAAATTACAAGTACCTCTGAAGTCGGAGTGCATTCACTTGATGGCAAGGGACACTGTTAATAGGGGAAGCTAATCCCCATGCAAAGTTCATTCCAGCATTACTTGAAATAGTGTGTATGGACTACGCTTGAGTTCAAAGCGAGCGAGCGCAAATAAAAAACATGCTTCAGAGAATTTTCAATCAAACCCACAGCAGCCTGCTGACAATGATAATGATCAATCAAACCCACAGCAGCCTGGTGACAATGATAATGTATGATCAATCAAACCCACAGCAGCCTGCTGACAATGATAATGATCAATCAAACCCACAGCAGCCTGGTGACAATGATAATGTATGATCAATCAAACCCACAGCAGCCTGCTGACAATGATAATGATCAATCAAACCCACAGCAGCCTGGTGACAATGATAATGTATGATCAATCAAACCCACAGCAGCCTGCTGACAATGATAATGATCAATCAAACCCACAGCAGCCTGCTGACAATGCTAATGTATGATCAATCAAACCCACAGCAGCCTGCTGACAATGCTAATGTATGATCAATCAAACCCACAGCAGCCTGGTGACAATGATAATGATCAATCAAACCCACAGTAGCCTGCTGACAATGATAATGATCAATCAAACCCACAGCAGCCTGCTGACAATGCTAATGTATGATCAATCAAACCCACAGTAGCCTGCTGACAATGCTAATGTATGATCAATCAAACCCACAGCAGCCTGGTGACAATGCTAATGTATGATCAATCAAACCCACAGCAGCCTGCTGACAATGCTAATGTATGATCAATCAAACCCACAGTAGCCTGCTGACAATGCTAATGTATGATCAATCAAACCCACAGCAGCCTGGTGACAATGATAATGATCAATCAAACCCACAGTAGCCTGCTGACAATGATAATGTATGATCAATCAAACCCACAGCAGCCTGCTGACAATGATAATGATCAATCAAACCCACAGCAGCCTGGTGACAATGATAATGATCAATCAAACCCACAGTAGCCTGCTGACAATGCTAATGTATGATCAATCAAACCCACAGCAGCCTGGTGACAATGATAATGATCAATCAAACCCACAGTAGCCTGCTGACAATGCTAATGTATGATCAATCAAACCCACAGTAGCCTGCTGACAATGCTAATGTATGATCAATCAAACCCACAGCAGCCTGGTGACAATGATAATGATCAATCAAACCCACAGTAGCCTGCTGACAATGATAATGTATGATCAATCAAACCCACAGCAGCCTGCTGACAATGATAATGATCAATCAAACCCACAGCAGCCTGCTGACAATGCTAATGTATGATCAATCAAACCCACAGCAGCCTGGTGACAATGATAATGATCAATCAAACCCACAGTAGCCTGCTGACAATGATAATGATCAATCAAACCCACAGCAGCCTGCTGACAATGCTAATGTATGATCAATCAAACCCACAGTAGCCTGCTGACAATGCTAATGTATGATCAATCAAACCCACAGCAGCCTGGTGACAATGCTAATGTATGATCAATCAAACCCACAGTAGCCTGCTGACAATGCTAATGTATGATCAATCAAACCCACAGCAGCCTGCTGACAATGCTAATGTATGATCAATCAAACCCACAGCAGCCTGCTGACAATGCTAATGTATGATCAATCAAACCCACAGCAGCCTGGTGACAATGATAATGATCAATCAAACCCACAGTAGCCTGCTGACAATGATAATGATCAATCAAACCTACAGCAGCCTGCTGACAATGCTAATGTATGATCAATCAAACCCACAGTAGCCTGCTGACAATGATAATGTATGATCAATCAAACCCACAGCAGCCTGGTGACAATGATAATGATCAATCAAACCCACAGTAGCCTGCTGACAATGATAATGATCAATCAAACCCACAGTAGCCTGCTGACAATGATAATGATCAATCAAACCCACAGCAGCCTGCTGACAATGCTAATGTATGATCAATCAAACCCACAGTAGCCTGCTGACAATGCTAATGTATGATCAATCAAACCCACAGCAGCCTGGTGACAATGATAATGATCAATCAAACCCACAGTAGCCTGCTGACAATGATAATGATCAATCAAACCCACAGCATCCTGGTGACAATGCTAATGTATGATCAATCAAACCCACAGTAGCCTGCTGACAATGCTAATGTATGATCAATCAAACCCACAGCAGCCTGCTGACAATGCTAATGTATGATCAATCAAACCCACAGTAGCCTGCTGACAATGCTAATGTATGATCAATCAAACCCACAGCAGCCTGGTGACAATGATAATGATCAATCAAACCCACAGCAGCCTGCTGACAATGCTAATGTATGATCAATCAAACCCACAGCAGCCTGGTGACAATGATAATGATCAATCAAACCCACAGCAGCCTGCTGACAATGCTAATGTATGATCAATCAAACCCACAGCAGCCTGGTGACAATGATAATGATCAATCAAACCTACAGCAGCCTGCATCAATATATGAAATTATATCTCGAAATTGTGGCACAAAAGTTGTAAATATTGTCCGAAAACATGTTCTATGTGACTGTGGCGCCACTGAAATTCTGCTAAATAAGTGTTAAAACACTGCACGACTAGTGCCACCTTGGTATCTTTGTTTCCTTTTTACTTGCATCCACAACCCTTCAATTGTTTGGGTGTGAATGTCACTGTGTACAGGGTCAACAAAGTTATTGGCATGAACAACAACTGCATGATCGTAGATGCCATGGTTTAGTTGACCTACGTTGTTGTAGCCTCGCCAGGCATCGGTGACAATGGTCGTTCCTGGTAAGACGTGATCACTTATAATGCGTTCCAGTGTTGTCGCATCTCGCCTTTCCACAACTTCCAACCAGCAACGACCACTACTACCACGTTCAACCAGGCCAACTACCCATTGACCACGAGGCACGACGAAAGTGACCACGGCGGTACTTTCGGTGGAAAAAGTAGCTCTCGTCAGCTTCAACGACCACTGACTGTCCCTGAGCATCAAATCCACCAACAATGAAGATCTGTGTCGGAGCTGATGGTCTGCCTGGCATTATAATATTTCTTTACATCAAGTAGAAACAAGTGTATTGAAAGCCTCTGTATCAGTATCGGTATCTCCGTATTTATTTATATGTAACTAAGGAAGTAGTCAAAACGGAAGTAATCACACAATGGGGTCCTGTAAGGGATTGTTATTCACTACATTCACTGCAGAACTATTTGGGACCGGAATTCGGAACAGTGCCGAATAATGCTTCTATATTAGAAACACAAATGCACGCCCTTTGTACTTTGTAGGACTCGGCGTTAACCGCAGCTTGATTTTCTAGGCAAATTTACGTGAGGTAGTTTGCCATTGCTCTCTGCACGAGAAGTCAACCTTTAAGTCCACCTGACAGGTGTAGAGAATGAACCCCTGATCCCACCATCAGCACACAGGATGCGTAAAACCTAGCTTTCCCTATTACCAATGTCCCTCGCCATCAGGAAAAACCACTCCCACTCCTGAGGTACTTGTAATTTATGCCCCAAGTCGAGGACGAGAATATAAGAAGTGCCTATTTTACAGCGATGAAGGCAGACTGCATGCAAACTGATCTAAATATAAAACTAATTTATAATAATATAAATACAACCACAACTGAAGTAATGCAGGTTAGCAGATCTCCTGGTTGCACTAAATACACTGATACATCGCTGAAACAAGTTAAAGAATTTAAATATTTAGGAAGTATGATCATAGAAGATAGCAGAATAGACAGAGATCAAAATCAAATGTCAAAAAGCAAGTGCGCTTATATATCAACTATGACCCACACTGAAATATTCAAATATACCTATGTCAGCAAAACGACAGATAATAAATATATTCACACCGACCCTATGCTACTAATGTCAAACTTAGACATTATCAAAATCACACGTTTTCAAAATCAACCCCTGCGAGATGAGATGTTTGAGTAGAGCTGCCAACTTAACAATCCGAGACCGAGTAGCAAATGATGTTAACAGACAGACAGTGGGAGCAACACCTTGTGCCACATATACTGAAAAGTCGAAGATCAAAGAGTTCGACTATCTCGTTAGAATGCAACACCATCAACTACCAGCGCCAGCGCTACATCAAAGAAGATCAGATACGAGAGCAAGAAAACGTCCGAGACGAAAATGGATTGACTACATCAAAGACATCGTACAATTACACGAAATTACACTACCCAATGCCACCCATCGGACGCTGGAACGTCAACTACCCCCCCCCCCCCCCCCACCCGTCCCCTCCTTTCCCGCGACTCTTGACGGCAAAAGTGACAAATGATAATGATGAGGATGCTGAACCAGATTGCCCAGCCATCCTATACATGAGCCACAGTCACAAACTGATCAGTAAATACATTAGGTCAGGGGGCGT
The DNA here is from genome assembly GCA_963921405.1 of Cepaea hortensis. Classification (NCBI taxonomy): domain Eukaryota; kingdom Metazoa; phylum Mollusca; class Gastropoda; order Stylommatophora; family Helicidae; genus Cepaea; species Cepaea hortensis. The sequence continues at coordinate 324,182,885 of OY992876.1, read as the reverse complement.
GGTGTTCGAGCTTGCCTGGCAGGTATCTGTTTAGATGTTTGTGGCACGTCGCATGTTATATTTTACGTACATAAGACTATGTGTGTCAGGTCTTAGTCAGATATGACTGAGCTACCGTATGACAGTAGACGGTACTACCTGCTTTCTGTCAGCGCCGAATGTTGGGCGGCGCTTACCAAACCCGACACCCCACATTGTGCCAACGGCTTCGGGCGGAAGAGCGCAATTGGGAGGGTACTAGCCTTATCCTGGTGCGAGGAAATGCAACACAAAGACAAAATAAGTCATGGCAGGGCAGACCAGGCCCTAAACCTTGGTTGGCAGCTGGTCTAGGATCGAAGCTCCGACAGGCGGACAGTTAGAGAATTGCTTTGCTGATCCGGCAGCTTCTGCAGCTTGTCTTGTTCCAGATGTATAGGTGTTAACTTTCCTCTGGAGTGAACTAGGCAGGCCGAGAGAGGGATCATGCTGCATGGGCAACACATGGTTTCTTTATTTTAGCCCAGGCTTTGTGCTATGGAGAGGCAATAACTCCATCCCTGGTCTTAACCGGTCTCGGAATCAAAGCGAGAGGCAACTGTTACGGGTTATAAGTCCTTGTCAGTTGGCGTAGACATGGGGCGCCACGCGTTGCCTCTGACTGTGGGAGACACCTACAGGTGTCACTGATCAGCTACCGCCCGCCTCAAGCTGGGCAGCCCCCGGCCAATTGGGTGCTGATCCGCCACAGCCTGCCTGCTTCAAAGGGTGCTTGGGGCTAGGACAAAATCTGAATCGCAGGCTGTAAAACCAATGCACCAGGCACTAATAAAAAGAATAATAGAAACCTCAAGCTACGGCTTGCAACCTGGAACGTGAGAACCATGTGTCCAGGATTTTCCACTGACTTGACAAATATTGACGATGTGAGAAAAACGGCTGTGATTGATGCTGAACTCAATCGTCTTAACATTGATATTGCTGGCCTGCAGGAGACTCGCCTCGCTGGGAAGGGTCACTCAGGGAAAACAATTACACCTTTTTTTGGAAGGGAAGAGGGCAGGCAGAAAAAAGGCATCACGGTGTGGGCTTTGCAGTGAAGAATTCGCTACTGGGAATGATTGATATCCCAGCTGGAGGTAATGAAAGATTATTATCACTGCGCTTGGCAACCTCTTGTGGATTTGCCACCATTCTCACTGCATATGCACCGACACTCACTTCCTCTGATGATGTGAAAGATACGTTCTATGAGCAGCTAGACTCTGCGATCAAGGCAGTTCCAAAATCCGACTACATTTATATGCTCGGTGATTTCAATGCTCGTGTGGGCAAGGACTCGAGTTCATGGCCAGTGTGCCTTGGAAAATACAACATCGGTCGCATGAATGATAATGGGCAAAGGCTGCTGGAGCATTGCACTAGAAATGACCTATGTATTACAAACTCCTTTTTTAAAACAAAAGAGATGCATAAGGTCACATGGAAACATCCAAGATCCGGCCATTGGCATCAGCTGGACTTCATTATCACACGGAGACAACATCTGAACCATACATCATTAACTCGAAGTTACCACAGTGCTGACTGTGATACAGATCATTCTTTGGTTGTTGCAAGGGTTAGACTGAGACCAAAGAGAATCTACACAGCTAAGCACAAGTCTAGCCCCAGGATTAATATTATTAACACTCACGATCCTGGAAAGTGCTTTGAATTTCAACAGCAACTTGAAGACGCTTTCAAGATACATCAGAAAATTGTATAGTAAATGATAAATGGAGTAAACTTAAGGAAACTATTTATAAAACAGCGGTAGGGGTTTACGGCACTGTGGATCATAAGAGGCAGGACTGGTTTGCGGCAAACAGCCAGATACTGCAGCCCTTGATTGATAAAAAGAAGATAGCTCTCTTAAGAAACAAGGAAAGACCAACGCGTAACACTCTGAGTGAGCTTAAGCAAGCGAGGAAGGATGTACAAAAGGCTGTCAGGCAGTGTGCGAATGACTATTGGATCAAGTTATGTGAGTCCATTCAAATCGCAAGTGATAAGGGAAACATCAGAAGCATGTATGAAGGGATAAAGAAAGCCTGTGGTCCAATGATCAAAAGAAGTGCACCGCTGAAAACCTTGACTGGAGAAATCATCACTGATAAGAAACAGCAGATGGATAGATGGGTCGAGCACTATTTAGAGCTTTACTCAAGTGAGACCAAGCTGGCGGATGATACCCTCAACGCCATAGAGGCCCTGCCAACTCTTGACCACCTGGACACACTTCCCACTATAACAGAAGTTAAGTGTGCTATAAATGAGCTTGCATCTGGCAAGGCTCCAGGTAAGGATGGGATTCCAATAGAGGTTATCAGGAGTGGGCAAGACACCCTCGCTCTGCAGATCCACCAGCTAATAGAGCTATGCTGGCGAGAAGGACAAGTCCCACAGGATTTCAAAGATTCAAACATCATAACGCTGTACAAGAACAAGGGAGATCGGAGCGACTGCAACAACTATAGGGGTTTCTCACTTCTGTGTATTGTTGGGAAAGTATTTGCCAGAATTGTCCTGCGCAGACTTCAAGTCCTGGGAGATCAAGTCTACCCCGAATCACAGTGCGGCTTCCGTCAGAACCGGTCTACCATTGATATGATATTCTCATTGCGACAGATGCAAGAAAAATGCCGGGAACAAAATCAGCCACTGTTTATTGCCTTCATCGACCTCACAAAGGCATTCGATTTGGTCAGTCGTGAGGGTCTGTTCAAAGCACTAAAGAAGATTGGCTGTCCACCAACTCTTCTGTCCATTGTGGAATCGTTCCACACAGGCATGAAGGGTATAATCAAGTTTGATGGCTCAACTTCAGAAGAGTTTGAAATCAAGAGTGGAGTTAAGCAAGGTTGTGTACTAGCCCCCATCCTCTTTGGGATATACTTTTCACTTCTACTGAAATATGCCTTTCGTGATCAGGATGACGGTATATACATTTACTCACGCTCAGATGGTGGCCTCTATAATGCTCAGAGATTGAAGGCCAAGACCAAAATTAGCAGGGTACTAATCAGAGAGTTGCTTTTTGCGGATGATGCTGCGATTACGACCCACTCTGAGGAAGAATTACAACATCTACTATCTGCATTCTCCAATGCTTGTTCTGAATTTGGTTTAACAATTAACAAAAAGAAGACACAGATTATGTCACAAGGTGCACATGGTGTACCATCAATCTTTATTGACGACGCCGAACTGGAGATAGTAGACCATTTTACATATCTGTCGTGTCCTCCTTTACAGTGTCGTCCCTGGAGTGAAGAGAGTCGACACCCACATTATAATATTTTCCTCTCAATATTCTGAAGAATCCACCAGCTTCCGTCCAACACACTCCATCAGCCCGTGGACACCTTTTTCTATCACTCTCTCACTGTCGTACTATGCCCCCTTCTCATACTTCCCCAACGCAACATACTCAACAACTCTTGCTTCTAAAAATTAATAAAGATTAATTTATTAAAAGAAAAGTGTAACGTATATGAGACGTGTATGTGAAGAAAATGTGTGACGTGTTCTATAAAGTGTGTAGAATCGGACTCTCAGACAACAACCCAGTCAGCTGATCCCAGCAAGGATAGACCACAGCACGTTACGTCAGAACATGTACTTCTCACCCAGCGCCGAAACCATCCTGCTGGATACTGATTTGCCTCTGTAGACCTCTGGTAATCCCATTTCATGAACATCCGAAATAGACGCCGGTGGTATAAACAGTTAATCATGGACCGGTTGCACCCTACACAATGTCCGTTCCTATCGTTCATTAAAAAAAATGCACAAGTCCTTTGTAGTGTGTACACAGTTATTAATGTTAATTGTTAATGTACGTGTTCCTCACTCGTGTCTATCTAGCCTCAAGTATCATGTCTTGTGTCCTATTACACGAGATTATATCACACTAGGTAACTATAATCAGTAATGTTCTCAGTTAGTTACTACTGTCTGATGTTGTGTGGTGCATCAGTAATCATCACTCTCTTTGGTGAATCAACTTCCTTCTAGCTTTAGTTACGTTCTGTATGCAACTTTATTGATTGTTGAACTGGTGTTCTTCCGAATGGGATTTGTATCTTTCCCAAAAACTTGTTGAGTTTCCTTGGATCTGGTAGGGAACCTAGGATAGAAACAACACATCTGGTGATAGTACTAGTCACTGATCCTTTCGGCTGAGTGTAAGCCTATCACCTTGCCTAATGATCTTTAGCTAACTAGACTTAGTCATAGAGCAGATTAGCTACCCACCTAGAGCCGAATCAGGCTATGATAAGAAAAGACCAATAAACAGAGTGCAACCTCAGTATTCTATTCACCTTAGCATAGCCAATATCACTATTCTACTCTAACTAGTTTCCACTAACAGTGCTAATCATCACACTATAGTTTAACACGGCTACTGCCTAAAGTAATTAGAACTAATATATAATAGGTTATACCTTAAATGGCACTACTGCAGTCCTATCAATCATATCTACATCTGCCATGATAGGCACGTGTATAATTAAGTCACTAATTAACACACGGTAGATATTATTTCCACTAAGCACTGCAGTAACATTTCACTCCGACTAGAGCCACATTTTCAAGTCCCCCTAGTTGGCCCCAACTCGGGTTTATATGGCAAACTACCAAATTTGGCCACGTGACGTTATCCTTTATGCCCCCACACAGGTGGCACAGTGGCAGATCATCCCCTGTCAGGGATCCATCCTCCCTGGCTCCATTAATGTTAGATTTGTCATCACTGGTTTTGACATCCAAAACAATCTAGAGAGTTACTGTACAGTTCCAACAAAGAGTTTTTCCCAACACGCTGTCAATCTTCTCGATGTTCCGAAAACAAGACTTGACAGATGTACTGTTTCCTGTCTCTCGCTGCCAATTCCGGTTTGTCTCTGACTGTTGACAAACTGTCAAGCGATGCCGGGGCCTGTCTTCATCCCCACCGAATGTTCCCAATCCGTTAGAGATGTACACGTGCAACTACCAATATTGTCCTGGGATTTTGACATCCGATTTGTTTTTACTGTTAGTAAAATAGTTGTCGCTGGCAGATAGTCCGTTTAATCAGAAAATCCTCTATCATAATCAACCGGTTAAACACACGGTTTTATTTTGTGACATAGGCCCCCTCCTAAGAGAGTAGTCCATCTCACTCTTCTCCACCGTGAGTTTAATCCAGATGATTCATTCTTCTTCTTCAGGAGCTGGGTGTCTTGACAAGAAATCCGCTCCAACATTTTCCTTCCCAGGAATGTACTCTACTGTGAAATTATAAGGTTGAAGTAACAACGACCACCGCATCAAACGTGCGTTGAGCCATACAAATATGGCTGAAATTTTTGCACTGCCCATACGAGGGACAAGCACTCTCTCTCGACGGTTGAATAATTCCTCTCCGCCTGTAGTAATTTCTTGCTTGCGTATGCCACAGGTTTCAAAACCGAAGCATCGTCTTTTCCTTCCTGTAACAAAGCTGCCCCAATTCCAATCGCACTCGCATCTGTTCTCAACACAAATTGTTTGGAAAGGTCAGGGAGCTGTAATACAGGTTTGCTGACCAAGGCCTCCTTTAACTGACTATAGGCATTCTCACATTCTGGTGTCCAAATGATTTGTTCCGGGAATCCCTTTTTCAAGGTTTCCGTCAACGGAGCTCCCAGTTCCGTGAAATGTGGGATAAATTTGTGGTAGAACCCACACAACGAGAGAAAAGATCGCACATCCTTCTTCGTTTTTGGCCTTGGTGCATTTCTGATTTTCTCCAGGTTCTTCTCTTCTGGGACAATGTGTCCTGGAGTGATGGTGTGACCTAGAAATTCCAGAGTCTGGTAACCAATCATGCACTTGGTTGGACGAGCGGTAAGCCCTGCTTCCTTGAGCCTATTAAACACTCTCTCCAAGGATTGTAAGTGGTCATCCAGGCTGTCACTGGAAATCAGAATATCATCCATGAATGAGATGATGGACGGATCCTGTAACGGATCTAGTAAAGTCCTCATCATGCGTGTAAACACACTAGGTGCATTGCTGAGTCCAAAGGGCATGACCTTGAATTCGTAGTGTCCACTCTGTGTACTGAAAGCTAACAGTGGTCGAATCTCCGGTTTGACTGGTATCTAATAGTACACCCGACTCAGATCCACCTTCGAAAAGTACCGAGCCTTATGGAGCCTAGCGAATAACTGAGTTGGATTCGGCAAAGGTTCCACCTGAAACTGTGTGTGACTGTTCAGAAGTCGGTAGTCTATACACAACCTGTGTTCTCCACTTGGTTTGCGTAACAAAACCACCCCCGCATTGTTTGGGGATGTGGATGGTGCAATCACGTCATCCTCCAGCAATTTTTGTATTTCCTCCTCCAGGGCCTTTTCTTTAGAGAATGGCACTGGGTAAACCTTTTGGCGAACAGGCTCCTGTGTGGTCAAAGTCATCTCGAACTCAACCAACCTCGTTCGTCCTGGTTTATCAGTCAGTATCTCCTTCTGAGACTTGAGAACCTGGGTTATCTTTTCCCTCTCCTGGGAGGTCAGATCAGGGTTCACTTTCACATCCCTATAGGTTTCCTGGTGTACTAAGGGATATTCCCTGCCCTCGCTGGTTCCCACTTCAGTCTCCACTGCAACTGCCATTGCCATGAGGTTAGCTGCCTTGTCTCCGGGTCTCTCTTCGTATTTCCGCAAGAGATTGATATGGAAAATCTTCGACTTTCCCCGTATCCGGATTTGATAGTTGGTTCTGGATATCACCCTTTCCACGGGAAATGGTCCTTGCCAACCTATCTCCAGTTTGTTGATTCCCGTTGGGAGTAGCAACAAGACTTTATCTCCCACCTCTAGAGATCTTTCTTTAGACCTACGGTTGTAGTAAGCCGCATGTCTTTTCCTGGCCTTTTTCAAGTTTTGATTTGCCAGAGTCCATCCCTTGTGGAGTTTTTCTTTCAGTTCCTCCACGTATTTGTAGGATGAGATCACTTCTTCTGACGTCCCCTCTTCAGTCCAACTCCTCAACATGGCTTCCAACGGTCCTTTGATTGGACGACCAAACAGCAATGTAGCGGGTGGTAGTCCTGTTGAGCCATGAGGAACTTCCCGATAGGCAAAGAGTGCTGCTGGGATATATTCATCCCACCTATCAGGTTTTTCCTGCGCTAGTTTCCTGAGCATTGTCATCAACGTGCCGTTGAAACGCTCTACTTGTCCACTGGCTTGAGGGTGGTAAGGGCTGGTATGTATGTGGTTAGAGTGAAACACCCTAAATACCTCCTCCATGAGTTTTCCACAAAACTGAGATCCATTGTCCGTCAGAATTTGATCCGGAAAGCCTAATCTGGTAAAGGCCTCCATCAGTGCGTCCGCCACTCGTTTCGAGTCAATCGTGGTCAACGGTATGGCTTCACCCCACATTGTACAGCAATCCACCATTGTGAGTATATACATGTTCCTCTTCCTAGTCCTGGGAAGTGGACCCACGATATCGATGGCTACCCTCTCGAAAGGAGAGTTCATGATGGGCATCTCACCCAACACCACCGGTGCTGTCCAGTGTTTCGGTGCCACCCTCTGGCACTCATGGCATGACTTCACATACCGACGCACATCATCTGTCATTCCCGGCCAATAGTAATGGCAGGAAATTCGCTGCATGGTGGCGGCTATACCCATGTGTCCACTAAAGGAGATGGTATGCCCCATATGAAGAATCTGGGACCGGTGAGCTTTTGGGACGACCAACTGACCGTATAGGTTGTCTCCCCTTCCTGCTCTCCTGTAGAGTATCCTATTCTTCATGTAGTACTGCCCCCGTCCTGGTGGATCAGCACTTTTCTGCAGCTTTCTGTAGCAAGGACGTAAAGTATCATCCTCACTCTGGGCAGTTCGTAGCTCCCCCGGCATTGGGTTAGTCACAATTGCGTCTGCCTCTTCCGTTTTCGTCTGAGAGCGAGTCTGCATTGCTCCCATATGGATTGGCTCCCTGGGCATTCCCAGAAAGACATACCGGCAACCTAGAATGACTGGAAAAATGGGATCGGTCAATACAGCGGCCTTGATGGTGCCGGTGACGTACCTTGACCGAATCTCCACATTAGCAATAGGCAACTTCATGGTTACAGCACTCTTCTGTGCAGGCTGTATATCCAAGGTTTCACCTGTGAATTGTTCTGGATGTACCAGATCCGCAGAAATCACGGCCTCCCCGTCCAGTCCTGTGTCGTATAAACACTCCACTTGACGACCGTTAACCTCTACCAATTCCACTACAGGTGGTTTTTCCTGGTCTGGAGTCTCTTCCTCGGCCTCGACCTGTTCGGTGGGCTCCACCTTAGGTTTCCCGGGGCACACGACGAATTGAGTGTCTCCTGACTTTCCCCTGCAGTCAATAGCATTGTGCGTGTTTGACTTGCATTGGTTGCACCATTTCCCTGTCCTAGATTTTCTATTGTCGGACTTGAGTGAGCTCTCCTGGTGGCGAGCTTCCTTGTTGACCTTGGCATTTTCCGTGACAACCTCCTTGGAAGTCACTTGACATGCTGCGAAGTGAGGGTTCTTAGCCTTCGATTTGCAGTCCCTCGTATTGTGAGAGGGTGACTTACAAATTGAACACCACTTCTCCGACCACGGTCGTTTTGGTGTAGAGCTTGAAGTGCTCTTGCTTCCCTCCTTCTTCTTCTCTGAACTATCCTCTGATTTTTGCACATAAGGTTCCCACTTTTTTGTTCCTGAGTTTTTGGTTTTCTTCTTGTCATGTTTCTCTTGACTTTTGGGGTTGGTGGAAAGGTTCTCCCCTGCCTCCCCATGTACCTCGACGAACCGTTCTGCTAATTTAGTCACGAGGTCAATACGTTCCGCTCCTTGTTCTCCCAGGAACGTCCTGAGAGGTTTAGACATTTGCTTCTTCAGCTGGTCGACCACCATGAGCTCTTCCAGACTCTCATAGTCATGTGCGAACCCAGCCAAATCCATCCACTTATGGAGATAAGATTTTAGACGCAAACTGTAGGCGGCAAACAACTCCCCCGGTTCTTGTTTCGCTGCTCGAAATTTTTTCCGGTAGGTATGTGACGTAACCTCGAATCGTTTCAGCAGAGCCGTCTTTAACTCGTCATAATTGTTCTCATGTCCTGGTGGCAGGCGAGAATAAACCTCGTATCCGGTCCCGCGTAATCCCTGGGATAGCTTAAGATTCCATTTGTTACGCTCCAGACCCATAGCAACTGACATAGCCTCGAAGCGTTGAAGGTATTGGTCAATCTTCTCTTTGTCCTCCTCGTAGACCGCCAAAGGAAACTGCATGGCATGGTACCCATGTCCACCTACTGGTGTTGACCCTGGGATGGAGGAACCTCCAACTGCTCCCTCAGTTTCTCTATTAGATTGACTCTTCAACTCGAGTTCCCTCATCCGGTACTCGTGCTCCCTTTTCTGTGCTTCCTGTTCAGCTTCTAATTTCCTAGTTGCTTGCTCAGCTTCAAATTTCCTAGCTGCTTGCTCAGCTTCAAATTTCTTAGCTGCTTGCTCAGCTTCCAATTTCTTAGCTGCTTGCTCAGCTTCCAATTCCATCCTTCTCAATTCCAACTCGGCCTTTCGATCTTCCCTTTCTGCTTGACGATACTCTCTCTCTCCACTTCCTGTATGTAATCCGTTAGAGCAGACCCCGACAGTCCCATGTCTTCCCCCTTTGCCCTTAATTCTAACGTGGTAAGTTTAGGGGTGGCCATTATACAGAGAGGTAAGCTAGCAGGTCGAGTACAATATAACTGCAAATTACTATATGAACAAGTACTATAAATCTAGATATTACTACAAACCGCACATTCACTCAGTGATAAGAGTAGAATCAGGACCACAGACCTATGCAGACGTGTGAAGTGTGAACAGGTCAGATATTTGTCCTAACCCCTATCCACATTCACTCTAGCTGGATTCTCCAAAATGATATCCCCCTCTTATAACTAAAGATCCCGTGTCCAAAGACCCCGTTGTCAGAAGATCCCACTGTCAAAGGTTCCTGCTTGCAGGAGATCTCGCTGTCCAAGGATTCCGTTTACGGGAGATCCCGCTGTCCAAGGATTCCGTTTACGAGAGATCCCGCTGTCCAAAGATCCCGTTTGCGAGAGGTCCCGCTGTCCAAAGATCCCGGACGAGCCCCCAATAATGTCGTGTCCTCCTTTACAGTGTCGTCCCTGGAGTGAAGAGAGTCGACACCCACATTATAATATTTTCCTCTCAATATTCTGGAGAATCCACCAGCTTCCGTCCAACACACTCCATCAGCCCGTGGACACCTTTTTCTATCACTCTCTCACTGTCGTACTATGCCCCCTTCTCATACTTCCCCAACGCAACATACTCAACAACTCTTGCTTCTAAAAATTAATAAAGATTAATTTATTAAAAGAAAAGTGTAACGTATATGAGACGTGTATGTGAAGAAAATGTGTGACGTGTTCTATAAAGTGTGTAGAATCGGACTCTCAGACAACAACCCAGTCAGCTGATCCCAGCAAGGATAGACCACAGCACGTTACGTCAGAACATGTACTTCTCACCCAGCGCCGAAACCATCCTGCTGGATACTGATTTACCTCTGGTAATCCAATTTCATGAACATCCGAAATAGACACCGGTGGTATAAACAGTTAATCATGGACCGGTTGCACCCTACACAATGTCCGTTCCTATCGTTCATTAAAAAAATGCACAAGTCCTTTGTAGTGTGTACACAGTTATTAATGTTAATTGTTAATGTACGTGTTCCTCACTCGTGTCTATCTAGCCTCAAGTATCATGTCTTGTGTTCTATTACACGAGATTATATCACACTAGGTAACTATAATCAGTAATGTTCTCAGTTAGTTACTACTGTCTGATGTTGTGTGGTGCATCAGTAATAATCACTCTCTTTGGTGAATCAACTTCCTTCTAGCTTTAGTTACGTTCTGTATGCAACTTTATTGATTGTTGAACTGGTGTTCTTCCGAATGGGATTTGTATCTTTCCCAAAAACTTGTTGAGTTTCCTTGGATCTGGTAGGGAACCTAGGATAGAAACAACACATCTGGTGATAGTACTAGTCACTGATCCTTTCGGCTGAGTGTAAGCCTATCACCTTGCCTAATGATCTTTAGCTAACTAGACTTAGTCATAGAGCAGATTAGCTACCCACCTAGAGCCGAATCAGGCTATGATAAGAAAAGACCAATAAACAGAGTGCAACCTCAGTATTCTATTCACATTAGCAGAGCCAATATCACTATTCTACTCTAACTAGTTTCCACTAACAGTGCTAATCATCACACTATAGTTTAACACGGCTACTGCCTAAAGTAATTAGAACTAATATATAATAGGTTATACCTTAAATGGCACTACTGCAGTCCTATCAATCATATCTACATCTGCCATGATAGGCACGTGTAAAATTAAGTCACTAATTAACACACGGTAGATATTATTTCCACTAAGCACTGCAGTGACATTTCACTCCGACTAGAGCCACATTTTCAAGTCCCCCTAGTTGGCCCCAACTCGGGTTTATATGGCAAACTACCAAAGTTGGCCACGTGACGTTATCCTTTATGCCCCCACACAGGTGGCACAGTGGCAGATCATCCCCTGTCAGGGATCCATCCTCCCTGGCTCCATTAATGTTAGATTTGTCATCACTGGTTTTGACATCCAAAACAATCTAGAGAGTTACTGTACAGTTCCAACAAAGAGTTTTTCCCAACACGCTGTCAATCTTCTCGATGTTCCGAAAACAAGACTTGACAGATGTACTGTTTCCTGTCTCTCGCTGCCAATTCCGGTTTGTCTCTGTCTGTTGACAAACTGTCAAGCGATGCCGGGACCTGTCTTCATCCCCACCGAATGTTCCCAATCCGTTAGAGATGTACACGTGCAACTACCAATATTGTCCTGGGATTTTGACATCCGATTTGTTTTTACTGTTAGTAAAATAGTTGTCGCTGGCAGATAGTCCGTTTAATCAGAAAATCCTCTATCATAATCAACCGGTTAAACACACGGTTTTATTTTGTGACAATATCTTGGATCAGAGGTAAATAGCAAATTATCCCTCGATCAGGAAATCAACATCAGGATTGGCAAGGCAGCAACAACAATGAACATGTTAGCAAAAAGAGTCTGGGAGAACAGGAAGCTTACTGCCAAAACAAAAGTCCTCGTCTACCAAGCCTGTGTCCTTAGTACTCTTCTTTATGGCAGTGAAACCTGGACAACTTACTCACGCCAAGAGAAACGTTTAAACAGCTTTCATATGCGGTGTCTGCGAAGAATACTTGGTATTAAGTGGCAAGACAAAATCACAAATGCTGAAGTATTGGAAAGATCAGGTTGTGTGACGGTGTATTCCATGCTCAGTCTTCGTAGACTTAGATGGATAGGACACGTTAGGAGGATGGATGATGGTAGAATACCAAAGGACATCTTTTTTGGTGAATTACAGACGGGTAGGAGATCTCAGGGTCGGCCTCTACTACGATACAAAGATGTGTGTAAGCGGGACATGATTGATACAGGCATTGATAATGCACAATGGGAGCACGTCGCCGCTGAACGTGTTGCATGGAGGGCAACTATCAGAAATGGAATAAAGACAAAGGAGAAAATGATTGCAGATAAAGCACACACAGAGCGTGAGAGACGTAAGTTGGTGCAAAATGGTGGAAATGACCATGTTTTCACATGCACCTACTGTGGGCAAACATTTGCAGCAAGAATTGGCCTTACCAGCCACACTCGCCACCGCCATGGATCGTAGTTATTGCCATATGACAGTTATTAAGCCTTTTTGAAGCACAATGTACCAAACTATCGTCTGTCAAGACGGAAAGGTGCCAATGACATAAGACTAGTTATCTTTGAATGTCTGTTGACGATGTCCTCTGCACCATTAATCTCCTTGACCTCTCTGATACCAGACGGTTGACTGAAACGATCCTGCTCTTGTGAGGGGGGGGGGGTGGTGGGGGGTCTCCCATTTATAGATATGTATCTTTAGTATGTGGGCTGTTTACGCGAGCTCCTAACTTGCAATCTCCTTCTAAGTACTCCATCTAACTTACCTGGAGCGACTCTTTGACACTATGTTTATTATGTACCCTCTGAAGAAACTCTCTCTGAAGAAACAACAGAACAGTTCTGTGTGTTTATAGCATACTGTATCCAATATCGTATATGAAAAAGAGAACATTAACTTGATGTGGGTCCGTATTATACAAGAGATGCAGAGGCAGGACCGCGTTAACATAGCATCACCATCATCATCATCATGTGCGTTGTCAACAATCGTGGGCGGCCATGGTTCGCCATCTCATACGATCACCAGTCTAGGAGCAGCTCTGTATTCTTGTCTCAACTACGTAAACATCTAGACAGTAAATGATTGGCACCTGGCCGTTTTGAAAGACGATAGTTTGTAAAATGGAGTTATACTTCTCTATAGCACAAAGCCTGTGCTGAATTTAGAGACCATGTGTTTCCCATGCAACCTGATCACTCTCTCCGCCTGCCTAGTTGACTCCAGAGGAAAAATAACAACGGTACATCTGCTTGACAAGCTGCAGAAGCTGCCGGATCAGCAAAGCAATGCTGTAACTGTCCGCCTGTTGGAGCTTCGATCTTATACCAGTCGTCGACCAAGGCTTATGGCCTGGTCTGTCCTGGCATGACATTTTGTCTTTAGGTAGCATTTCCTTGCATTAGGATAAGGCTTATACCCTCCCAATTGCACTCCTCTGCCTGAAGCCGTTAGCACAATGTGGGGTGTCGGGTTTGGCGAGAGCCGCCCAACATTCGGCGCTAACAGAAAGCAGGTAGTACCGTCTACTGTCATACGGCAGCTCAGTCATATCTAACTATACCTGATACATGCAACAAGAACTTTTCATAAAATTACACGACAGAGAATATCGGGAAGGCTTTCTATGGCCAGATAATCGCCACCGCGTTAAAGACAGCTGCACTGCTGGCACGGTAACTAGGGCGTGTAACTTAGAAGTGCTGTCTAACCGGTCAAACATTGACAGCTGGAAGATATAAATAGAAACTAGACAACTTCGTCATAGTGGGAAATTCCCGCAATTGCCTGGCGTTGTATCATAGTCTGTGCACAACTTGCCAATAATGTGGCAAGTTGTGACTAGAATTAAAACAAATAGTTTCTACAGTGATTTCTTATAATATACTAGTGCTGTTTCATATTGTGTAGATTATACAATAATATAACTAAGATATATTTGATATCCGTATTGTGTCCGACATAATAAAATATGTCCGCTATCAGTGATCACTATCAGTTTCCTATGTGGGGCCTGTGCTCTGTGGTCTGCGACCTTGCTCATGACATTACCAGCGCATCTTGCCATCCACATCGCTAGCTGGCCTGTGCAGATTGTATGATAATACATTTCAGACAACTGTGATATCGTCTTCACTACGGTCAGTATATTTACACATCTCCCATTAGCGACTTAACTGATTAAATGCTATGCGATGATTAACCGCCTGTCTGTATCTGGTGTGGGTTTATATATAGTAGTTTTGTAAAACAACCTCCATTAATTTGGCATATAATACACAGGGGCGTCACGCGGGGGGTGCGGGCCGCACCGGGTGACACCATCAAGGGGTGACACCAAAATAAAAAAATTGCAAATTTGACAAAGCAGACATAGCAAAATAACAAAAATTTAACTTTGTCCGAGTTTGTCGAAGTTCTTTATTTATGTTTTACCTGAAGTATTGAAGTTATATTGTTCAATTTGTTTTCTTTCTTATGTCCTTATTAACTTTTTGACTTATTTTACAAACATTACTATATGCGATTATATATGGTACAGGAACACTCGGAAGAAGACCATGGTGAAAGTCTAGAGGGGTGACACCAAGAGTTTACCGCACTGGGTGACACCAACCCCAGTGACGCCACTGATACAATATATCTGCTACCATATTAACAACGTTTAACAGTGACACACCCCTACTTCCCCTTTCCCGCCATCCATTGTTGTATTGGCCAACCTTACTTTTTGATTGGCACTGAGCCTGTTAAACTATTAATATTGTAGTTTGCAATACTGATCTCTTTATCATCATCATCATCATTATCAAGGGCTTTGCCAGCTGACGAAGGCGTTCATATCTTTTCCCAGATCTGGGTCCTTGGTGTTCTGGATCAACTCTGCAGATGATATTCATTCACGCAACCGTCTCAGTCCATCCAACATCATTTCTCTTGGTCTGTCTCCGCCTCTTTCTCCACACTGATCTTTCCAGTCGTCACGATGTTCTCCAATGACCAAAGAAAGCTGCTTGTCTCTTTCTTATTGTTGTATATAATGTTCTAGTTTCATTAGCCTGTTTGTTAGTTGCTCTGGCAGTCCAAGGCAACCGCAACATTCGTCCGAGGAATAGGGTTGCCAGACGTCCGGCAAAAAGAGCACATACCCTCCTTTTTAGCCTAATGTCCTCCGTCCGGCAGGCAAAGCTAAAAACATTTACAATGTCCGGCTTTTCTTATATTTTATGTTTTTTAAAATATATTTTATGAGTAATTAATAAAGATTGTAAGGTAATAATTGTACAATTGGCTGTTTAAATAATGTTTTTTCTTTTTAGCATTTTGAAAAAGGCCTCCATTGAATTTATATTTTATTTTTTAAGATGATTGTTTCTTGGTCGATTCACTAAGAGTAAGATACACTTATTGGCAGCTATTGTAATAAAATTGCACTGATTGTGGGTTTAATCTGGAACGATTCAAATGAAACATTCAATATGTCCTCCTTCCAAGAGAATTTAAAAACACAACACCTGGAATACCAAATTAATGCACAAAATACTTTTGACTTCGCTAAGAAAACAATACATACACCAACAGGTTGTCTGAAAACCAAAGAAGGTGGAATCAATGTGGAAAAAAAACATATTTTAAATAAATGATCAGCGTACGTGAAATGGGGATATAAAGGCGGGGAAGTGGTTGTGGTTGTAGTTGTGTTTGTTGTTGTAGTTGTAGTTGTTTGTAGCTGTGATTGTAGTTGTGGTTGTTGCTGTGGTTGTAGCTGTAATTGTGATTGTAGCAGCAAATAGTCTCTGGGGCTGGGGATGTCCAAAAAGAATAAGGTGATTTTAATTTCAACAAAATGCTTATAGTTTTTGATGCGGTTTTGATGACTGTTTTGTCAGATACATTTGTCCTCAATCAATCAATCAATCAATCAATCAATCAATCAGTCAGTCAGTCAATCAATCAGCTAGTCAGTCAAACAACCAGCCGTTCAATCGATTAGCCAATCAGTCAGCTAGATAACCGGCCATCCAATTAACCGACCAATCAATGAACCAGTTAACCAGCCGCCCAAAAAGCCAGCCAATCAACAGCCAGCCATTGTTGAATTATGCCGCATGGAGTTTGGATGGCTGAAGTACATAATCTACTTCTCCAAGCACCCCTTTCCATAGAAAACTAAACACGTCCCAACCTGTAATCATAATTATCATGATCATCATGATCATGATCATCATGATCATGATCATCATCATCATCATCATCATCATCATCAAGTGCTATGCCAGCTAGCGTAAGCGTTCGTGTCTCTCCACAGATTTCGGTGTTTGATGTTCTCAATCAACTCTACTGATGATATTCCTCCATGCCACCGTATCAGTCCATCCAGCGTCATTTCTCTTGGTCTGCCTCTGTCTCTCTTCCCCTTGATTTTTCAAGTTGTCACGATGTTCTCCAATACATCTCCTCTCATCACATTCCAAAGAAAGCTGTTTATTTCTTTCATATTGTTGTATTTAATGTCATAGTTTCATTAGCCTCTTTCAGGCAATCGTCGTTAGTTACTCTGGCAGTCCAAGGAATTCGCAGCATTCGTTCCAGGAACCGCATCTCTGTTGCTCCTAAGTTCTTCCTGGTTTGTATTACAAAGATGTCAGTAGCAATAATTTGATAACTTTGATCTCTTTCCTTCTCCAGGCAAGTTCAATGTCAAGTCGCACTTCTGCTGTTGAAGAACTGAAATTGCTACAGTTCGCACATATTTTCGACCGTATGCTAATTTTATCCATCAGAAGGCCTTTTGACAAACTTGTCCCTGAACTTGTTTCATCAATGTGTATTCCCGATGCGACCCCGATGAAGAGCCTGGTATACAATGCTCACTCGGGATTATTCTGGCAGAACTCAGCTCTGTTGAAGAAGTTGACTCCAAGCAATTTACACTCGTGATTATATTTGTAGTTCTGAACTTTCAACGATTGTTATTATCCCTTGCTCTTCAGTGTTAAAGTCGTGGGTCTCAAGCCATATTGAACTAACAGTGTGTCTGCTCTGGGGAGAAGGAGCCAAAGCAGCCCGTGTTTAGCTCAGTTTGGTTTGATTTCATGAACAATCTTGGTTACACAATCATTGGTGACTTTTCACCTTTGACCTGTAATATTTCAAATCATGGAAGGAAGTACGTGTCTAAGTATCCTTGTGTGCGTCATATTTGCCACCTTGGGACCCGCAGACCAGTTACATGTAGAAAGTGTAGTAAGACATCTAGAGGGCCTAGCTAGGTATCTAGAGGGCCTAGCTAGGTATCTAGAGCGCCCAACAGTGCTTCTGAAGAACCTAACAAAGCATCTAGAGAGCCCAACAGTGCTTCTGAAGAACCTAACAAAGCATCTAGAGAGCCCAGCAGTGCTTCTGAAGAACCTAACAAAGCATCTAGAGAGCCCAGCAGTGCTTCTGAAGAACCTAACAAAGCATCTAGAGAGCCCAGCAGTGCTTCTGGAGAGCCTAGTATGGCAACTAGAGAGCCCAGCAGTGCTTCTGAAGAACCTAGAAAAGCATCTAGAGAGCCCAGTAGTGCTTCTGGTGAGCCTAGCCAGGCATCTAGAGAGCCCAGCAGTGCTTATGAAGAGTCCAGCAGTGCCTCTGAAGAGTCCAGCAGTGCCTCTGAAGAGTCCAGCTGTGCTTCTGAAGAGCCAAGCATGGCATCTAGAGAGCCCAGCAGTGCTTATGAAGAGTCCAGCAGTGCCTCTGAATAGTCCAGTAGTGCATCTAGAGAGCATGACAAGGCATTTAGAGAGTCCAGCTGTGCCTCTGAAGAGTCCAACAGAGTCTCTTGAGGGCCTAGCAGAGCATCTAGAGATCCTATCAGTGCTCCGGAAGAGCACATCAATGCATCTAGAGATCCTAACAGTGCCCCTAAAGAGTCCAGCAAGGCATCTAGAGATCCTAGCAGTGCCCCTAAAGAGTCCAGCAAGGCATCTAGAGATCCTAGCAGTGCCCCTAAAGAGTCCAGCAAGGCATCTTGAGAATCTTTCAGAGCCAGCTGCGTCTCTGTACGAGAACTGTCTATTCCGCTCAGATTACCAAATGTCAAAACCAGCTATAGCCAGCAGTAACTCAACAAACTGGCCGTCCTCTGGTTTCCTACGTAAATCATATCGCTACATTTTGACCTCGCCTCACCAACATCAAATCCGTATGCCTCATTCTCCGGATTATCACAATCCCTTGTTGCACTGGTTACAAATACATGTACTATTTGATATAAAGGTTCACGGTTGGTTTGAGGCATATAATATTACTTTGTTTTATGGCTTTTTCACCTATTGCTGTGCCAGAAAGAGGAGACTGCGACAGAACAGTACTTTTAGTTCTACATTGGGTGTTTTTTCTCGTTTAACTTCAGTGCTTACAACGGTAGGAAACAAAGAAAAATCTGCTAGTAACAAGGAAAATGACCTGTTTAAGAACTGTTCTTGGATTTTCAAATATCCGAGCATCCCGAGGCAGAGATATCACCTAGTTTATCCAGTATTTCAGCCGGACAGCTGGGAGCGAACTGCATCTTATGCAAAACTTGCCTTCCGAGAAGTGTCAGAAACTGTGTCCTTTATTCAGTTGTCTGATGCAGGTTTTAAGTACACGGGACATGACTTACAAGTCACATGTGACAAATGTAATAAGTCACTGAATATTAGGGACTTTACTTCGTCACCTTCAGAAGCGAGATACCATGAAGCGGGATGCAGCTTTGTTCAGACAGCAACGATCGATGCAGACAAAGCGTTTGATAGTGAACAGTCGTCACCTGCATCAGAAACACCTTCATCGCCGCTTTCAGAGACAACATTACCCAAAGAGGGGTGTGGCGCTGCTGAAGAACAACCTACCAATGAAGTACAGACAAGTGGTCAGTCACAGTGGTCAGCTGCAGCAAGTCCACCACCATCTGTAGCACCATGTATTCATGCTGCTGGTTTGCATGAAGAAGTACGCGCCAACAACTTCCCTAGCATTGCAGGCATTAGTTCAGGATCTGGTGATGGAGCTGGTGCCAGAAACGACATAGAAGAGGACGGACCCTCCAGTTTTCTAGAACCTATCACAAAGGCTGTTGGTGGCCATGACCAGGTTAGCAAGCCAGGCATGTCATTGTTAGGTCACTCGGAGAACTGGGCAGGCCAGCAGCAAGGTATGTCTCAAAGAACGAGCGGGATCTCGCGCCATGAAACCTCGACAACGTCCGCTTTTGGCTCAGGAGAGACACAGAACCAGGGAAGTGGTTCCACGGCATCTGAACAGCAAGCGATACAGTTGCCAACAGCTGGCGGCCCTGGGCAGTTGACAGGTAAGGCATTTTAATTATGGCTTTTGAATAGAGAGATAAAACTGTAGATGTTGGTGTTGTCATTAGCATAATCATCATTGTCATCCTCATCATCGTCAGCATCATCATTGTTTTTATCATTGCCACCACCACTGTCATCATCATTATATCCATCACCAACACCATCAAAATCACCATCACTACCATCACCACCACTATCATCATCATCATAATCACCATCATCATCATCATTACCATCATCATCATCATCATCATCATCACCACCACCAACATAATCATCATAGTCACCATCTTCATTATCATCATCATCATCATCATCGCCATCACCATCACCATGATTGTCATGATCATGATCATGATCATCATCATCACCATCATCATCATCATCATCATCATCAGCATCATCATCACCATCATCATAACCATCATAATCATGATCACCACCACTATCAACATTATTTTCACAATTATCATCACTATCATCATCACCACTATCATACAGTGCCATCTCGGTATGGAAACACTGTTTCTCCCGGACCTTAGAGGTACTATCAAATTGACTTTTTCCAGTTCATCTTTGGATGTTATCTACCCACATATAGCTTTGTCTTCCTCTCGCACGCTTCCCTTTCACTTTCTCCAGCAGTACATCTTTTAAGAAGGATCTGTGGGTCTTTATATGGGCAAAGTCTGGGTTCTCGTTGAGTCCCGGGTTTGTCAGATGTTGTTTGTTGTCTGGGGGTGGAGGAGGGGGAGGAGGAGGAGAAGAAGAAGAAGAAGAAGAAGAACAAGAACAAGAAGAAGAAGAATAACAAGAAGAAGAAGAACGAACAATCTTTATTTTATAGGGTTAAGAATTGGTCACGCAGGCCCGTCTGACATTCTGCCCTTCTGCTCTCTGTCCTCTCATACGTTATTTCATTTATACATCACTTATAAAGCTAATCATAGACAACAACAGAACAATATGCATTAAAACGCATGAAAAAAATCAGTAATACTTGGCACACTAAGGCAAGTTTTAACATGGCCATTATAAATACCTCAGGAAGGTGTAACGTGCCATACATATATGGGAATGTTTATTATACTAGATGATTTGTTTGTGTTTATTATACTAGAAGAAGAAGAAGAAGAAGAAGAAGAAGAAGAAGAAGAAGAAGAAGAAGAAGAAGAAGAAGAAGAAGAAGAAGAAGAATGAAAATGTAAAGCATCATTTGCCTATCACATAGCCAGGAATTCTAAACTTCAATATTAAATATGATCACTTTATTGCCACAATGCTTATTTTTATTTTCAATATCATCTTATTATTTATATTCTTCTTGTTTGTGCTTCCTTCCTCATTCCTATCTTGATTGCCTCTTCCATCACCCGTTCCTCTGACTCACAACAATCTCCTACTTACTCCACAGCTTCTGCAGGCGATCAGGACACACTTCAACAGGGGGCCAGTGGAACAAGCTGTAAATCACAGACCCAGCGTGAGTTAGGTATGTTTAGGTTACTCCACACACAGACCCAGCGTGAGTTAGGTATGTTTAGGTTACTCCATACACAAACCCAGCGTGAGTTAGGTATGTTTAGGTTACTCCACACACAGACCCAGCGTGAGTTAGGTATGTTTAGGTTACTCCATACACAGACCCAGCGTGAGTTATGTATGTTTAGGTTGCTCCACACACAGACCCAGCGTGAGTTAGGTATGTTTAGGTTACTCCACACACAGACCCAGCATGAGTTAGGTATGTTTAGGCTATTACACATGCATACAGTTGGAGTTGGGTATGTTTAGGTTACTCCACACACAGCCCCAGCATGAGTTAGGTATGTTTAAGTTACTCCACACACATACCCGGCGTGAGTTAGGTATGTTTAGGTTATTCCACACACAGACCCAGCGTGGATTACGTACATTTAGGTTACTCCACACACAGACCCAGCGTGAGTTCGGTACATTTAGGTTACTCCACACACAGACCCAGCGTGAGTTAGGTATGTTTAGGTTACTCCACACACACAGGCCCAGCATGAGTTAGATATGTTTAGGTTATTACACATGCATACACCTGGAGTTGAGTATGTTTAGGTTACTCCACACACAGACCCAGCGTGAGTTAGGTATGTTTAGGTTACTCCACACACAGACCCAGCATGAGTTAGGTATGTTTAGGCTATTACACATGCATACAGTTGGAGTTAGATATGTTTAGGTTACTCCACACACCGACCCAGCATGAGTTAGGTATGTTTACGTTACTCCACACACAGACCCGGCGTGAGTTAGGAATGTTTATGTTACTCCACACACAGACCCAGCGTGGGTTACGTACATTTAGGTTACTCCACACACAGACCCGGCGTGAGTTAGGTATGTTTAGGTTATTCCACACACAGACCCGGCGTGAGCTAGGTATGTTTAGGTTACTAGGTTACTTTAGGTGGAGTTGGGCGTGTTTAGGTTACCCCCCCCCCCCCCCCCACACACACGCACAAAACACCCCTCCCTAGAGTTGGGTATGTTAGGTCACTACACACACACATACGCAGCTAGTGTTGGTATATCAGGTTACGTCACACACACACAGCATGAGTTAGGAATCTTTATCAGAGATGTGAGACTACGACTTTCCTATGCAGAGACTTCTAAAGAGCATCATATACCAAGTCATCACTGCAGAGTTCATGCTAATTAGATGTGAATGTGCGCAGTTGTCAAAAGTCCCTGTTGATAACTTCGGCTTTGGAGACCGACTAAAAAGATTACAAATAAAATACAAATATTTACTAATTGGTGCCTGCGTAAAATAGGAGTAAAAAGGAATGACAGATTTGCCAATGTGGAGTTCATAGAGAGAACTAAACAAATACCAGTGAACCAAGAAGCAAAGAAAATATGCTGGCGCAGGATAGGCCATAGAATAAAAACAGATGAGAGTAGAATAACTAGAAAGGCCTTTATCTGGTATCCACAAGGAAAACGATATAGAGTAAGACCTAAAACACACGGAGAATAGAAGCAGAGACACCCGCAGAAGTCGGATGTGTCGGCGTTAAAGGCGCAGTATTGCAGCTCCGCTATAAACAGGCACAACACAATCACATCCGGGAAAAAAAGACTCAGTGATGAACGCAGAAGAAGAAGCATAGACACAAGTGAGTACAATGGGGAGGATATGGGCCGAGCTGTCTGGGATATGTAAGCAAAGGACAGCTTGCGGAGAGTTGGTTAAGGGGCTACATGATAACAGAAGAACTCCGGTTGTCATAGCCATTGTATTGTTCTTGTTTTTGTTTGTTTCAGATGAAACAAAGGATTTTCAGCCAGAGGTCCATCACTCCGATCACGAAGTCCAAGGTGAACACAAGTGTCTAAAGAACCCCGGGCACTATTCTTACTTCCCCATTGGCAACTTCCGGATGGAGTACATCCCGTCAAACGTAAGAACTCCGGAAGTGCACAGTTTCTTCAGTCTTGTTGCCAAACTGACAGTCAAAGTTGTGTTAGCCGTTAGGAAAAGGCTGAGGCTCTGTCCCCCCAATGAAGAAACTAAATTCCAGTTTGGCACTGGATTTGCCGTTTCTGAACCAGGTGAACATTATCAAATTCCCAATACAGAACATTCTGGAAAACTGAGCAGTGTGAGAAAATACCTGCCTTATGGACGAAAGAATGGGTACATATACATTGAGACAAACCGACATCTTGTCAAGGATAAAGCTGAGGCAGAGAATACGGTTGTTGAATTCTTTTACGACCAAACAAACCGGAGAGGCGTGGTTGTTGCAAAGGGTGTGGATGTCTGCCACAGTTGTGTTCCGGGCGACCTTAAGTCCATCTTAGTGTGCCGAACGTCCGATGTGACTTTGGTTAACATGGTCAAGGAATGCAGCGAGAAAATCGAAATCATGGCCAAAAACTTTCCCCAGAATATCAAAGAGGCAATGATGAGGAGGGTTTTTCTGTTTAGTCATCCTCATGGCGCAGAGAAAGTTTTCTCCTTTGGGGAGTACGTGATGGTGAAGTACAGAATGGACAAGACAACTACTTCGGATGGGCGCGAGGTTACCAAGCTGGTAAAGATAGGCAATCACACACAGAGTGAGTGTTTTACCTTGTTGTGTTCACTCATTGATGTCTTTGTTTCCGTTGGCTTGTTTTGAACTCAAGCTTAGTCCACACGTTCTACTGCCACTACTAGTTCCTACTAATAGTAGCCAGTGCAATGGACAGATTTTTGTGTGGAGATTAGCTTTTCCTATTACCAGTCTCCCTCTCCATCAGGCGAATCCATTCCCCTGTCTGATGTAATTGTAATTTACGTTCCCAAGTCAAGGACGAGAAGTCAACATTTTAATCCACCTTGACCGGTGTTGGGGTTGAACCCACTACCTCATCATCAGCTTACCGGAAGTTTAAGCGGTGGCGCTTTAATCATTTCGGCCACGACAACTCATTGATTGATAGCCTTTCCTCTTCTGTATGTCTATAGGAGAATTCTGGTTTGTACTGCCACAATCAAAGGTGATGTGCCCTGCCTGTCTATATATGTGGAAGCCGGTATCTCTAAGGAGGTGTCAGCCCAGTATGCTCCTCAGACTAGTGTCTGCCCAGGATGTTCCACAGACTAGTGTCTGCCCAGGATGTCCCACAGATTAGTGTCTGCCCAGGATGTCCAACGGACTAGTGTCTGCCCAGTATGCTCCACAGATTAGTGTCTGCCCAGGATGCTCCACAGACTAGTGTTTGCCCAGGATGTCCAACGGACTAGTGTCTGCCCAGGATGTTCCACAGACTAGTGTCTGCCCAGGATGTTCCACGGACTAGTGTCTGCCCAGTATGCTCCACAGACTAGTGTCTGCCCAGGATGTCCAACGGACTAGTGTCTGCCCAGGATGTCCCACGGACTAGTGTCTGCCCAGGATGTCCCACGGACTAGTGTCTGCCCAGTATGCTCCACAGACTAGTGTCTGCCCAGTATGCTCCACAGACTAGTGTCTGCCATGGATGTTCCACAGACTAGTGTCTGCCCAGTATGCTCCACAGACTAGTGTCTGCCCAGGATGTTCCACAGACTAGTGTCTGCCCAGGATGTTCCACAGACTAGTGTCTGCCCAGGATGTTCCACAGACTAGTGTCTGCCCAGGATGTTCCACAGACTAGTGTCTGCCCAGGATGTTCCACAGACTAGTGTCTGCCCAGGATGTTCCACAGACAAGTGTTTGCCCAGGATGTTCCACAGACTAGTATCTGCCCAGGATGTTCCACAGACTAGTGTCTGCCCAGGATGTCCCACGGACTAGTGTCTGCCCAGGATGTCCCACGGACTAGTGTCTGCCCAGGATGTCCCACGGACTATTGTCTGCCCAGTATGCTCCACACACTAGTGTCTGCTCAGGATGTCCCACGGACTAGTGTCTGCCCAGGATGTCCCACGGACTAGTGTCTGCCCAGTATGCTCCACAGACTAGTGTCTGCCCAGGATGCTCCACAGACTAGTGTCTGCCCAGGATGTCCCAGGACTAGTGTCTGCCCAGTATGCTCCACAGACTAGTGTCTGCCCAGGATGTTCCACAGACTAGTGTCTGCCCAGGATGTTCCACAGACTAGTGTCTGCCCAGTATGCTCCACAGACTAGTGTCTGCCCAGGATGTTCCACAGACTAGTGTCTGCCCAGGATGTCCCACAGACTAGTGTCTGCCCAGGATGTCCCACAGACTAGTGTCTGCCCAGTATGCTCCACAGACTAGTGTCTGCCCAGGATGTTCCACAGACTAGTGTCTGCCCAGGATGTTCCACAGACTAGTATCTGCCCAGGATGTTCCACAGACTAGTGTCTGCCCAGTATGCTTCACAGACTAGTGTCTGCCCAGGATGTTCCAGAGACCAGTGTCTGCCCAGGATGTCCCACAGACTAGTGTCTGCCCAGGATGCTCCACAGACTAGTGTCTGCCCAGGATGTCCCACAGACTAGTGTCTGCCCAGGATGTCCCACAGACTAGTGTCTGCCCAGGATGCTCCACAGACTAGTGTCTGCCCAGGATGTCCCACGGACTAGTGTCTGCCCAGTATGCTCCACAGACTAGTGTCTGCCCAGGATGTCCCACAGACTAGTGTCTGCCCAGTATGCTCCACAGACTAGTGTCTGCCCAGGATGTTCCACAGACTAGTGTCTGCCCAGGATGTTCCACAGACTAGTGTCTGCCCAGGATGTTCCACAGACTAGTGTCTGCCCAGGATGTTCCACAGACTAGTATCTGCCCAGGATGTTCCACAGACTAGTGTCTGCCCAGGATGTTCCACAGACTAGTGTCTGCCCAGGATGTCCCACGGACTAGTGTCTGCCCAGTATGTCCCACGGACTAGTGTCTGCCAAGTATGTTCCACAGACTAGTGTCTGCCCAGTATGCTCCACAGACTAGTGTCTGCCCAGTATGCTCCACAGACTAGTGTCTGCCCAGGATGTTCCACAGACTAGTGTCTGCCCAGGATGTTCCACAGACTAGTGTCTGCCCAGGATGTTCCACAGACTAGTGTCTGCCCAGTATGCTCCACAGACTAGTGTCTGCCCAGGATGTTCCACAGACTAGTGTCTGCCCAGGATGTTCCACAGACTAGTGTCTGCCCAGGATGTCCCACAGACTAGTGTCTGCCCAGGATGCTCCACAGACTATTGTCTGCCCAGGATGCTCCACAGACTAGTGTCTGCCCAGGATGTCCCACGGACTAGTGTCTGCCCAGTATGCTCCACAGACTAGTGTCTGCCCAGTATGCTCCACAGACTAGTGTCTGCCCAGGATGTTCCACAGACTAGTGTCTGCCCAGGATGTTCCACAGACTAGTGTCTGCTCAGGATGTCCCACAGACTAGTGTCTGCCCAGGATGCTCCACAGACTAGTGTCTGCCCAGGATGTCCCACGGACTAGTGTCTGCCCAGTATGCTCCCCAGGATGTTCCACAGACTAGTGTCTGCCCAGGATGTTCCACAGACTAGTGTCTGCCCAGGATATCCCACAGACTAGTGTCTGGCCAGGATGTCCCACAGACTAGTGTCTGCCCAGGATGTCTCACAGACTAGTGTCTGCCCAGTATGCTCCACAGACTAGTGTCTGCCCATGATGTTCCACAGACTAGTGTCTGCCCAGGATGTTCCACAGACTAGTGTCTGCTCAGGATGTCCCACAGACTAGTGTCTGCCCAGGATGCTCCACAGACTAGTGTCTGCCCAGGATGTCCCACGGACTAGTGTCTGCCCAGTATGCTCCCCAGGATGTTCCACAGACTAGTGTCTGCCCAGGATGTTCCACAGACTAGTGTCTGCCCAGGATATCCCACAGACTAGTGTCTGGCCAGGATGTCCCACAGACTAGTGTCTGCCCAGGATGTCTCACAGACTAGTGTCTGCCCAGTATGCTCCACAGACTAGTGTCTGCCCATGATGTTCCACAGACTAGTGTCTGCCCAGGATGTTCCACAGACTAGTGTCTGTCCAGGATGTCCCACAGACTAGTGTCTGCCCAGGATGTCCCACAGACTAGTGTCTGCCCAGGATGTTCCACAGACTAGTGTCTGCCCAGGATGTCCCACAGACTAGTGTCTGCCCAGTATGCCCCACAGACTAGTTTCTGCCCAGGATGATCCACAGACTAGTGTCTGCCCAGTATGCTCCACAGACTTGTGTCTGCCCAGGATGTCCCACAGACTAGTGTCTGCCCAGTATGCTCCACAGATTAGTGTCTGCCCAGGATGTTCCATAGAATATTGTCTGCCCAGGATGTTCCATAGACTATTGTCTGCCCTGGATGTCCCACAGACTAGTGTCTGTCCAGGATATCTCAACGACTAGTGTGTCTGCCCAGGATGTCCCACAGACTAGTGTCTGCCCAGGATGTTCCACAGACTAGTGTCTGCCCAGGATGTCCCACAGACAAGTGTCTGCCCAGTATGTTCCACAGACTAGTGTCTGCCCAGGATATCTCAACGACTAGTGTGTCTGTCCAGGATGTCCAACAGAATAGTGTCTGCCCAGGATGTCCCACAGACTAGTGTCTGCCCAGGATGTCCCAAAGATTAGTGTCTGCCCAGGATGTTCCACAGATTAGTGTCTGCCCAGGATGTTCCACAGACTAGTGGCTGCCCAGGATGTCCAACTGAATAGTGTCTGCCCAGGATGTCCCTCAGGCTAGTGTCTGCCCAGTATGCTCCACAGACTAGTGTCTGCCCAGGATGTCCCACAGACTAGTGTCTGCCCAGGATGTCCCACAGACTAGTGTCTGCCGAGGATGTTACACAGACTATTGTCTGCCCATGATGTTACACAGAGTAGTGTCTGCCCAGGACGTTACACAGAGTAGTGTCTGCCCAGGACGTTACACAGAGTAGTACCTGCCCAGGATGTTACACATAGTAGTACTTGCCCAGGATGTTACACATAGTAGTACTTGCCCAGGATGTCTCACAGATTAGTATCTGCCCAGGATGTTCCACAGAGTAGAACTTGCTCAGGATGTTCCACAGAGTAGAACCTGCCCAGGATGTTCCACAGAGTAGTATCTGCCCAGGATTTTACACAGACTAGTACCTGACCAGGATTTTACACAGACTAGTACCTGATCAGGATGTTTCACAGGTTAGTATCTGTCCAGGATTTTACACAAACTAGTATCTGCCCAGGATGTTCCACAGAGTAGTGTCTGCCCAGGATGTTCCACACAGTAGTATCTGCCCAGGATGTCCCACAGACTAGTGTCTGCCCAGGATGTTCCACAGAGTAGTATCTATCCAGGATGTTCCACGGAGTAGTATCTGACCAGGATGTTCCACAGAGTAGAACTTGCTTAGGATGTTCCACAGAGTAGAACCTGCCCAGGATGTCCCACAAACTAGTATCTGCCCAGGATGTTCCACAGAGTAGTATCTATCCAGGATGTTCCACAGAGTAGTATCTGACCAGGATGTTTCACAGAGTAGAACTTGCTCAGGATGTTCCACAGAGTAGAACCTGCCCAGGATGTCCCACAAACTAATATCTGCCCAGGATGTTCCACAGAGTAGTATCTATCCAGGATGTTCCACAGAGTAGTATCTATCCAGGATGTTCCACAGAGTAGTATCTATCCAGGTTGTTCCACAGAGTAGTATCTGCCCAGGATGTTCCATATAGTAGTATCTGCCCAGGATGTTCCACAGAGTAGTATCTGCCCAGGATGTTCCACAGAGTAGTATCTATCCAGGATATTCCACAGAATAGTATCTATCCAGGATGTTCCACAGAGTAGTATCTGACCATGATGTTTCACAGAGTAGAACTTGCTCAGGATGTTCCACAGAGTAGAACCTGCCCAGGATGTCCCACAAACTAGTATCTGCCCAGGATGTTCCATATAGTAGTATCTGCCCAGGATGTTACACAGAGTAGTATCTGACCAGGATGTTCTACAGAGTAGTATCTGACCAGGATGTTCCATATAGTAGTATCTGCCCAGGATGTTCCACAGAGTAGTATCTGCCCAGGATGTTCCACAGAGTAGTATCTGCCCAGGATTTTACACAGAGTAGTATCTGACCAGGATGTTCCATATAGTAGTATCTGACCAGGATGTTCCATATAGTAGTATCTGACCAGGATGTTTCACAGAGTAGTATCTGACCAGGATGTTCCACAGAGTAGTATCTATCCAGGATGTTCCATATAGTAGTATCTGTCCAGGATGTTCCATATAGTAGTATCTGACCAGGATGTTCCATATAGTAGTATCTGACCAGGATGTTTCACAGAGTAGTATCTATCCAGGATGTTCCATATAGTAGTATCTGACCAGGATGTTCTACAGAGTAGTATCTGACCAGGATGTTCCATATAGTAGTATCTGACCAGGATGTTCCATATAGTAGTATCTGACAAGGATGTTTCACAGAGTAGTATCTATCCAGGATGTTCCACAGAGTAGTATCTATCCAGGATGTTCCATATAGTAGTATCTGACCAGGATGTTCCATATAGTAGTATCTGACCAGGATGTTCCATATAGTAGTATCTGACCACGATGTTTCACAGAGTAGTATCTATCCAGGATGTTCCATATAGTAGTATCTGACCAGGATGTTCTACAGAGTAGTATCTGACCAGGATGTTCCATATAGTAGTATCTGACCAGGATGTTCCATATAGTAGTATCTGACCAGGATGTTCCATATAGTAGTATCTGACCAGGATGTTTCACAGAGTAGTATCTGACCAGGATGTTTCACAGAGTAGTATCTGCCCAGGATGTTCCACAGAGTAGTATCTATCCAGGATGTTCCACAGAGTAGTATCTATCCAGGATGTTCCACAGAGTAGTATCTATCCAGGATGTTCCACAGAGTAGTATCTGCCCATGATGTTCCATATAGTAGTATCTGCCCAGGATGTTCCACAGAGT
Organism: Cepaea hortensis; assembly: GCA_963921405.1. NCBI lineage: Eukaryota > Metazoa > Mollusca > Gastropoda > Stylommatophora > Helicidae > Cepaea > Cepaea hortensis. Next base: position 324,152,767 of record OY992876.1, on the reverse strand, counting down.
AGTATCTGCCCAGGATGTTCCACAGAGTAGTATCTATCCAGGATGTTCCACAGAGTAGTATCTGACCAGGATGTTTCACAGAGTAGAACTTGCTCAGGATGTTCCACAGAGTGGAACCTGCCCAGGATGTCCCACAAACTAGTATCTGCCCAGGATGTTCCACAGAGTAGTATCTATCCAGGATGTTCCACAGAGTAGTATCTGCCCAGGATGTTCCATATAGTAGTATCTGACCAGGATGTTCCACAGAGTAGTATCTGCCCAGGATTTTACACGGAGTAGTATCTGACCAGGATGTTCCATATAGTAGTATCTGCCCAGGATGTTCCATATAGTAGTATCTGACCAGGATGTTCCATATAGTAGTATCTGACCAGGATGTTCCATATAGTAGTATCTGCCCAGGATGTTCCATATAGTAGTATCTGCCCAGGATGTTCCATATAGTAGTATCTGACCAGGATGTTCCACAGAGTAGTATCTGCCCAGGATTTTACACAGAGTAGTATCTGACCAGGATGTTCCATATAGTAGTATCTGCCCAGGATGTTCCATATAGTAGTATCTGACCAGGATGTTCCACAGAGTAGTATCTGCCCAGGATGTTCCATATAGTAGTATCTGACCAGGATGTTCTACAGAGTAGTATCTGACCAGGATGTTCCATATAGTAGTATCTGCCCAGGATGTTCCACAGAGTAGTATCTGACCAGGATGTTCCACAGAGTAGTATCTGACCAGGATGTTCCACAGAGTAGTATCTGACCAGGATGTTCCACAGAGTAGTATCTATCCAGGATGTTCCACAGAGTAGTATCTGACCAGGATCTTCCACAGAGTAGTATCTGTCCAGGATGTTCTACAGAGTAGTATCTATCCAGGATGTTCCACAGAGTAGTATCTGACCAGGATGTTCCACAGAGTAGTATCTGACCAGGATGTTCCACAGAGTAGTATCTGCCCAGGATGTTCCACAGAGTAGTATCTATCCAGGATTTTCCACAGAGTAGTATCTATCCAGGATGTTCCACAGAGTAGTTTCTGCCCAGGATGTTCCACAGAGTAGTATCTGCCCAGGATTTTACACAGACTAGTACCTGACCAGGATGTTCCACAGGTTAGTATCTGCCCAGGATTTTACACAGAGTAGTATCTGCCCAGGATTTTACACAGACTAGTATCTGCCCAGAATACTACATGTGGAGATGAGGAGAGGTCTTGGTCAATAGGAGCTCCAACTCTGACACATCATGTTCATGCACACACACATTCACACACACAAGCGTGCTCACGCACATGCACACTTGCACTCATCCACACATAGACAGACAGATAGCGAGACAGACAGGTGCGTCTATGGGTGGGTGGGTGGATGGAGAGAGAGAGAGAGAGAGAGAGAGAGAGAGAGAGATAATATCCAACACTACTAAGTATAGGCTGTACAACTAACAATAACATTCAAGATCTAAGTTGAGACTTTGTAACTAAGAGACCAGGTTACAATTATCTAAAGCCACAGCCCAAACCTGGAAAAAATGTCACAACTGAGCAGTTACAGAACCATCACACCCCCCCCCCCCCCACCCCAGAATTTACAAGGTACATTGCTGAAGAATGTAGCTAAGATAGGCATGTCACCTTGGAGAGTACACGAATGCTCCCAGACACTTTGCAGTCACAAACCAGCAAAGGCAACATGGGATAATGTTGGAACTTTGTGGCTAAGATAGTCATGTCACCTTGGAGAGTATACGAATGCTCCCAGACACTTTGCAGTCACAAACCAGCAAAGGCAACATGGGATAATGTTGGAACTTTGTGGCTAAGATAGTCATGTCACCTCTGGAGTGTACAAGAGTGCTTCCAGACATTGTTGGTAGCCACAAGCCAGCGAAGGCAACATGAGATATTGCAGGAAGTTTTGTATGTGGTATAGATGAAGAATTTTAAAGCACGCAAAAACAGAAGCTGTGGAAATGGATCTCGAAGATGCCTATAATTGTGTGGACTTGACACATCTTATGCAATGCTTGGTGGGCTGTGACGTCAACCTTTGGCTGTTGGTTGCCAGATCCTGTAACTGAGAAGCCGGGATGTTTCACTTAGAATCAAAGATGTTACACACATTAATATTGTCACTCATCATGTCTCCTACCAACTGGCGTAGGCGTTCATGTCTCTCCACAGATCTCTGTACTTGGTGTTCCTGATCAAGCCCGATGATGATATTTCTGCATGCCACCGTCTCAATATATCCAACATCATTTCCCTTTGTCTGACTCTGCCTCATGCCTCTCTTCCCATTGATCTTTCCAATCGTCACGATATATTCCATTGCCTCTCTTCTCAGTATATGAGCAAAGAACGTAGTTTGACTCTTTGTTAGTTTCATTCACCTCTCCCGGACAATCATTATTAGTTACTCTGGCTGTCCAAGGTATTCTCAACATTCGTCTCAGGAACCACTATTCTTTGCTTCCAAGCTCTTTCTAATTTGTACACGTCTGTTCCATGATTCACTGCCATACAGCAAAACAGGTTCAATAAACCACGACAGTTCTCACTTACTGGCATTTAATGACAGTTGCTTATAGCATAAAGTATTTTTCAGTTTCTGATATGAAGATTTAGGTTGACAAGTTCTGCTCTCAATCTCTGTCACATAGTTCTATCAACTGAAAATCGAGAAACAGTTCGATTTAGTTATATGTTTCATTTGACAGGTGGGGGAAAATCCGGGAAAGGGCGTCCCAAAAGTATTTTTCAGTGATAATTTAATTTTCTTAAAACTGTCCCGCAAAACCAAGATGTCTGGCATCCCTACCTTGGCTGGTAAACTGGACCACAGCTGCACTTATGAAGAGGCCAATGGCGTTCTTTGTGTCTGCCCTAGACACCGCGTCCCACATACATCCAGGCTATCGCAGGTTTATTCAACATCTCTACAGAATACGACCCCTAGGACCATGATGTACTGGGATGTTCACAGATGATTTCTCACTGTATTGGATTCTTTTGAACGGACAGGCATGGTCTGATCAGGGATATATAAGGAACTCTGCAGAAGGTGACCTAGTAGTGCCAACAGACCGGTTCTGTGGTGAATCCTGGGAAGACGTGTGGTGCTTGTTGAACAACGACACCGTTTTCCAAAGCAGACCTGGCATATGTCTGAAATCGGCAGATAGCTGAAAAAAGTGATAAATTGGGGGTTAACATATTTCTTCGTAATCCCGTATATTCTCGTGAGTAACGTAACCTGCGCGAGAATCGGTAGCGGTTCTCGCCGTGTTAGTAACTTACGGGGTATGTGTGCCGGCCGTTCAGAAAGCAATGGCAAACTACTGAGAGTAATTTTGCTTAGTACATCAACAGCAGCTGAAAAATGCTGATGTTGACTGCAACGTCTGTAAGGGATATGCCAAAAAAAAAAAAAAACAAATTACTAGAGCGACCAGCATCTACACCTTAGGAGATTTACGACCAGTATGTTACTGGAGCGACCAGCATCTACACCATAGGAGATTTACAACCAGTATGTTACTGGAGCCGGTCTCCCTGGCCAAGATTAGCGACTTTCTCCGTAATCCCGTATTCTCTCGTGAGTAACGTGACGACGGCGAGAATTGGTAGCGGTTCTAACCGCATCGGTAACTTAACGGGGTATGTGAGCCGGTCGCTCAGAAAGCAATGGCAAACTACTGAGCGTAATCTTGCCAAGAAATCAACAATCAGCTGAAAGATGCTGATGTTGACAGCGATGTCCTGTAAAGTATATGCAAACATTTCTTCTTAATGTTACTGGAGCGACCAGCATCTACACAATTGGAGATTTACAACCAGTATGTTACTGGAGCCACCAGCATCTACACCATAGGAGATTTACAGAGGAAGATGGAGCACCCTTGCGTTTGCCGGGATTTTTATGTTGATGCTTAAAAGCAACAGCCAAACTGGTTGAGAGGAACGTTTCTAGGACAGCATCACTCTAGCAGACGCTAAGTCTATTTCAAGGTTCAGAAAATGTAAATAGTGGATTGGACTGAGAGCTACAACTCTCAGTCTGCCAACAGATTCACAGAGAAATAGAAATGTACAAGGTGAAACTATAGTAGACCTGTAAATATACAATGAGTGAATCAAGAACAATCAGAATTGACCGACATTGATAGAGGACAATCACAAGTTCCACACTTCTCGAGACAAAAGCCAGGCAGCGCTGTTAATTTTCGGTAACTTACGTGTATGTGTATTATTGTGTAGAGTGTTAATTGTGGTTGTTTTGGTGTATGTTTGTGTGCTGACGAAGGCTTTATCCGCAACATCCATTTTGCTACTTGTGATTGTGTTCAAGTAAAACTTACCAACTCTGTTTCTCGTTGATTCACTCGGAAGTTTCAGGATCAGCCAGCCATACAGCCAGCCAGTCAGTAAGTCAGTCAAATGACACTACACCAAGCAGGTGTTTATTTTATCAGCACATTTATCCGAACTCAAGAACAGAACAGAACCAGAACAACGACTATCATTCTCTTGACTGGCAGGAACAGGTCATTGTTTTACGACTCCGGCAGGACATAAGAGGCTGGACAATCATATGTCCATGCTTTCTCTGGGTGACTCACCATTATGCTCATGCAGGCAGGCAATGTGAGCATGTTCTCCAGGATCTCCTCTAGTAGTCAGCCAAGAAGGCAATGATGGCCCAGTGAGACGGCGCTGCACTCAAATTTGTATGGAACAAAACGGTAGCTTCAAAAACCTGTTTACTAAATCACGAGAACTCGTCTATTGGTGTAAACATGGAAGAACGAACGCTAGACGAAGAAGAAGAAGAAGCACATTGATTTTGCTCATAAATAAACGGAGCCGTACTCGCACATTAACAATACATTCACTGACATGGCTGATTGTCATTTGTTTTAATTTGTTTTTATTCCAGTTTCCCAGAACCCAGAGGAAGTCCGGAAGCTGTTGCTGTACACGGCCGACACCTGCCCTGGTTCAGCTGGTGGTATTGTTGTGTCCTTCAAGAAGACAGGACCTCCAGAGGCAGGGGACATTGTCCTAGACCTGTGGATGCACAACGGAGTGGATGTCAAGCACAGTTTGAACGCATCCGTCATGAGAAGTAATCATTCTTATTTGTTTTTGGAAAATGTTTTCATGTTTTAATTTTGCAGGATTGAATTGACATTTAGCACGATGCTGGGGCTGGAGTTGGGGGTGTGGCGGCTAGACGCAGGCCTGCCGTAGCTGTGATCCGGGGTTCCATCCCCACCAGGGCGGTTTCGAATTTTAAAAATTGACTTGGGCTCTCAAGTGGACTCAGCCTAACATGGGTACCGGGGAGTGGCTTGGGAAGTTAAGGCGGCCGGAATGATTCCAGTAGAAACATTTCTCTTGGTCACGTGTGTAACCTCTGTGAGGTCACTACTCGGTGTGACTGACCCGGTCGTCAACAGTCTGTCACATCACCCATCTTCCAATCATATTTTCTACTATCAATCTATCTATTCTTCTATTCTATCTATATTTTTAACGGGAACGGGCCGAACATAGATAGACAGATAGATAGATAGATAGATAGATAAGATTAGATAGATAGATAGATAGATAGATAAGATTAGATTAGATAGATAGATAGATAGATAGATAGATAGATAGACAGATAGTCGGGAATGGGAGCTTAAATGACTACTTATATGAATTAAATGAGATGCTCCCCACCAGGGCCTGGGCGAAGTCGGGCCGGGTCGGACAGAAAGATAGACAGACAGACAGATAGACAGACAGACAGATAGTCGGGAACGGGAGCTTATATGGCTACTTATATGAATTAAATGAGATGCTCCCCACCAGGGACTGGGTGAAGCCGGGCCGGGTCAGACAGACAGACAGATAGTCGGGAACGGGAGCTTATATAACTACTTATATGAATTAAATGAGATGCTCCCCACCAGGAGCTGGGCGAAGCCGGACCGAAGTTTGATTCCGAGACCAGTTAAGACCAGGGATGGAGTTATTGCCTCTCCATAGCACAAAGCCTGGGCTAAAATATAGAGATCATGTGTTGCCCATGCAGCATGATCCCTCTCTCGGCCTGCCTAGTTCACTCCAGAGGAGTGCGGGCTGTTGGATTGCCGAGACTCCTGCCTATTCCATTTTTCACATTGGAGAGTGGGGAGCATTTTTGTGATATTCACTGGCACAGGAACGGAACATAATAGGGACGACCTGTTGCCGTGAAGTTGGAACCTCGACTGATTGACTGACTGACTGACTGACTGACTAACTCACTCACTCACTCACTCACTCCCTCACTCACTCTTAGATTTGTTGATCTTCAAGCAAGAGAATGCTTGTTCGCAAATGTATGTTGATCCAAACAATGATAAAAGTTTAGCTGCAAAGTTTTTCAAGTTGGGAAATGATTCTTGTGATAAAGATCCATAGAAATCCACAAACCATCTAACTTAAATTTCTCTTTCAGGTCATGATCTGGTTGTAAGTCAAGCAGGTCCAACTGTATGTCCTCTGTGGCTGTGGCTCTAAGTTCTTGAAATCTTGGAATCTCCATCCAAATTCTTCAATCAATGCATCTAATTGGGCTTTGTACTTTTCAGTCATTTTACCAGAAATGGTTTCTTGTTTCAGCAAAGGGAAGTGACAAAATCTGTTTTGAAGAACAGTGTTGTATTCTCATCTCATATCATCTTGTACCTTGCGGTGTCGAGGTGAAAATAAACAGCGGGAGGGTGCCCGCGTATGGGCTTCGTGTATCGATATTCCCATGGGCTCTTCTATTTCCTCCGTCCATCGTTTACGTGGTCGGCCTTTTCCGCTGCTTCCATCTGGTGTGTACATCGTTGTACAATATTGTATTGTTCGTTGTAAATGGTTTGCTGTATGCATGAAATCTTATAAGAGGAATTTCTGATAAGAAGAACTATCTCTAGCGTCCCAGGTGAGTTCGCCATGTCAGGTCTGCACTGTTTATAAATAGGTGATAAAAATAGAGAAGATTGACAATGAGTATCTTTATTATCATTGCAGGTGTAACCATGGATGACATTGCCAACCACGGGCACCAGGTCGTATTCAGACCATCAGTACAAGAAGACATGGCTGCAGAAGCTGAGCGTGCAGCTAACCAGGTGGTCAGTTCACCTGTCTTCACAGTATCCAGACCACCGTGTCATCCAGCCTACGTCACGTACAGGAAACGGTTGGAGAGCTATCCAGATCCATTTATCCATGTCCACACACGCGAAGATCTCGCAGATGCTGGATTTTTCTGTGCCCGTAAGATGGTTTTACTGGTGTTTAAAATATATTTGCACTGTTGGGGTTGTTAGTGTGACATTGTGTGAGTATTCATACGTATCCCGTGATTGTGTTATATATGTAATTCAAAACAATGTTTTCCCGTGATGAATTTGAATAACGAAGACACAAACAATAGATTGCACGATTTATTGCCTGGCATATTTCGCTGCATCTCGTCAGGTACATACTGCAGAAATCACACAACTTAGTGAATTAATTAGATAAATCCTTCAAACTGAAATATACACATGTTCGCACAGTAATGTCGATTGTCTACCACGGTAATTTTAAACTGACTAACATGTCTTTCTGCTTACACAAGGACGGCTTACGAAGGTTGATAAGAATAGCTTCAGCAAACTTTAACAATCGACTACTTTGTGTGTTGAACAACACACGGAAGGCACTGTCTCTTGCAACCACGTGACCACTCTCGAACACGTGTCTCCCGACCGATGAAGCCAGACTTTTCCGGTGTGTCGGCCTGCCTAGGCTACCATCTTCTGTGTGTAGTATCTTGTCCAACCAATTCGGGATATGTTCCGAAACCCTGCAATGTAACTGTCGCTCAGTTCTGCCTATGTAGATGGCCTCGCATCTGCATGTAAATTGGTAAATACAATTTGATTTGGCGTACAAAGCTACAGGTTCTTTTACTGCTGGGACTGGGATTGGTGTGTTTCTGTACCTGATGACTAGAGCTGCAACACAGAATGTTCGCTCGACTGCTGTGGTGAGCCGGTCCCGCAGACGTTGCATTACGTCATCTCCTCGGAAGGTTAGCTGGATGAATACTTTGAGTTTAGGGACTGTAGTTACTTCTGATTTCGGTTTGGGCTGTTGGCAGTGGCGCTTTATAAATCCTGTGGAGTACCCATTCAGGTTTAAGGCATTCTTCAGAGTTTTAAATTCCTCTGTCAGTGTGTCCTGGGTGCATATCTTCCTAGCACGGTCAAACAGGGTCCGTACTAAGCCCCGTTTGTACTGGACAGGTGCGAAGCTCTGAAAATTTAAGTATTGGCCAGTCCATGTTTCTTTGCGGTACACCGATCTTTGAATTGTGCCATCTGCTCTACGTCTCATTAGGATATCTAGAAATGGCAACGCTTCGTTGTGTTCGTGTTCCATAGATAAAGAGATGTTTATATGTGTCTCGTTCATTGTGGCCTGGAACGACGTTGCTTGTAGCTCGTCTGTGGTGATAATTAGTATATCGTCCACGTAACGACGGTAAAAGGCCAAGTTATTGATTTCTGAGGATCAGAAGAAAAGAGAAGAAAAGAGATTAGAAGAAAAGAGATCCTCAGAAATCAATAACTTGGCCTTTTACCGTCGTTACGTGGACGATATACTAATTATCACCACAGACGAGCTACAAGCAACGTCGTTCCAGGCCACAATGAACGAGACACATATAAACATCTCTTTATCTATGGAACACGAACACAACGAAGCGTTGCCGTTTCTAGATATCCTAATGAGACGTAGAGCAGATGGCACAATTCAAAGATCGGTGTACCGCAAAGAAACATGGACTGGCCAATACTTAAATTTTCAGAGCTTCGCACCTGTCCAGTACAAACGGGGCTTAGTACGGACCCTGTTTGACCGTGCTAGGAAGATATGCAACCAGGACACACTGACAGAGGAATTTAAAACTCTGAAGAATGCCTTAAACTTGAATGGGTACTCCACAGGATTTATAAAGCGCCACTGCCAACAGCCCAAACCGAAATCAGAAGTAACTACAGTCCCTAAACTCAAAGTATTCATCCAGCTAACCTTCCGAGGAGATGACGTAATGCAACGTCTGCGGGACCGGCTCACCACAGCAGTCGAGCGAACATTCTGTGTTGCAGCTCTAGTCATCAGGTACAGAAACACACCAATCCCAGTCCCAGCAGTAAAAGAACCTGTAGCTTTGTACGCCAAATCAAATTGTATTTACCAATTTACATGCAGATGCGAGGCCATCTACATAGGCAGAACTGAGCGACAGTTACATTGCAGGGTTTCGGAACATATCCCGAATTGGTTGGACAAGATACTACACACAGAAGATGGTAGCCTAGGCAGGCCGACACACCGGAAAAGTCTGGCTTCATCGGTCGGGAGACACGTGTTCGAGAGTGGTCACGTGGTTGCAAGAGACAGTGCCTTCCGTGTGTTGTTCAACACACAAAGTAGTCGATTGTTAAAGTTTGCTGAAGCTATTCTTATCAACCTTCGTAAGCCGTCCTTGTGTAAGCAGAAAGACATGTTAGTCAGTTTAAAATTACCGTGGTAGACAATCGACATTACTGTGCGAACATGTGTATATTTCAGTTTGAAGGATTTATCTAATTAATTCACGTAAGTTGTGTGATTTCTGCAGTATGTACCTGACGAGATGCAGCGAAATATGCCAGGCAATAAATCGTGCAATCTATTGTTTGTGTCTTCGTTATATATGTAAGATGTTAACATTACATTGTACTAGCATTTATGTTTATGATGTTGTATTGCATATTCTGCTTATTTAAAATTTCTTATATTAATATTACATTGTATGAGCATTTATATCTATGATTTTAAATTGTATCGCTTGTTTATTCTAAATTTATAATATTAATACAAGGGGGCTTTAATGAAAACCATTAATGTTTTATGTGTGTGTGTGGTGAATATATTCTGAAAGAGTAAAAACCAAATGTGTCATATTTCGATTTATTCACCACTGAGTTCAGTGCAGTCCTCCCGCTCCGACAAACTGCTTGAATTCCTGTAGAAAAGAAGTCTCTTGGTCGCGTGTGTAACCACTCTGGGGTCACCACTCGGTGTGCCTGACCCGGCGGTGAACAGTCTGTCATAGAAGTCACGCTGTTGTGAAGCTTCCTTCTCCACTCATACACTTGCTGTATTGACAGGCATACATCGCCATACTTGACCTTCATTCGCCATGAATTTCTAAAGGTTTCAACCCTTCACCCATAAAGAAAAAAAAAAAAAAACGGATAACAGACCGTTGCTCCTCTTTGGTGCATGCCAGAAGTTCTATGGCCATCTTTAAACTGTCTCTATGGCATCACCATATTCGACGGCACCATGACGTCACGTACTCGACACTCTTGACACCCTTAACAACAATATTGACAGGTTACAAGACAATGACATGGTTATTGTCTTTTTTATAACACTTTTACAGTTTTCATGTGAAGCCTCATCATATGACATTGTTCTAGCTTTTTGTTTCTGCGATGTTGTATTTTAATCACGGGAAGGAAGAAAAAAATTATAATAGTGATATGGTTAGGGCGTTTGCTTCAGATTCGGAAAGTAGCAGTTCCAGCCTCGCTAAGAATGTTCCCATTAACCATTGATGTGTAATGATACAATATTAACCCTACCCCCTATTCTGTTTGTTAGTGAGATCAAATACTTAGTCTTCTGAGATAGGGCTAAAAACAGGCGATCCCGTGTGCATGATGTGCACGTAAAAAAACAAAAAACAAAAATACCACGTAAGTTGGAAATCGCAAAGAGTAGGCAGTAAGATCACTGCTTTAGTAAAAGAAATAAGAAAGAACACATACCCGCCGGTAGTTATATCCCTTTAGCTTGGATGGAATAAAAACAATAGTCGCTTAAAAGTCGACAGACCGGGTTTTATCCCATATGGCTCGGTCTCTTTCCGCAGCCCGGAAAGCGTCACACAAAGTACGAACTCCGTAGCTCTAGCGACGACCCACAGGAGTCTCCAAAAGATTTCACTCGTGAACCGAAGGACGCGGCCCGGAATCGAACCCACAACCTTCGGAGCCCGAGTCAAACGGCTTGACCACTTCGCCACGGAGACTGTCTAGAGCAGTGGTTTTCAACCGTTTTAGGTCCATGCACCCCTTCACCATATGCTCAGAATGTCATCACAACCCCTCTCCCCTTTCTTATTTCCTCCCACGTAAAAATGGAAGCAAAATGTAATAACACATACTAGAACATGTCTAGACGTCTACCTAAAACGTGATTTGTGGGTCTTCTTACATTATAAAACGAATTTCAGAAGCGCGAGAAGTACAGAACCGTAAAGTATGGAGGGAAAAACAATATCAAGTCATCAATTCTTGTTATAATGCGATTTTGAAATAACCTTAATTCCCCCCCCCCCCCCCCCCCCCCCCCCCCCGTCTGGAAACCCTAAAATTCAACCAGGGGGGGGGGGGGGGATTCCTCGCTGGTTGAGAACCACTGGTCTAGAGGAAGACAACCTGACACAAATATACACTAAAGTTGGCCGCACTGACCTTTGAGGTGCATAGCCAGGTGTGGTGAACTGCCCCTGAAGGAGGGGCGAAGTGCGTTTGTTTTAAATCTGTGACGTTAATATTACACAATGCTGTATTAAGGTATATATGATGTTGTGTATATGGATGGCTTGGCCACATGGCATGGTCGAGACAAGAACACGGGGCTGATTTTCGACTCTGGTGATCGTGTACGATGGCAAAACATGACCATCCACACTTACCGGCATGGCACATGATGATGATGGTGATATACACATTGGGTGGCGGTATAGGGGTATCCCCTATCAAAGGAGAAGTAAGGTGCCTCCTTCCCTCCGCTAGCCTACGGGACACCCTTGGGCAAGGTGGAGTACCCGTTTAGCACAACCCTCCGCTCTCACCATCCTTCCCTATCAGGGTTACGTTAAACCATGGGTGCAAGAGGTGGATGAAGTTGAAGAGCAGCCGACAGATAGTTGTAGGTTATAGTCTCCAATTTCGCGACGGTAGGCAGAGGGTCTCTTTTTGGAGGCAATGGCTACAGTCATCAACCTGTATGGTCACTGCTAAGAAGGAAAGAAAGCAATGGCAAACTACCTTTGTTTTTACAGATACCTGGACAATCAAGTTGCGTCAATTCATAGAGAAGAACAAAACGCTGATCGACGACTCAGGTGATCGCGTGAGATGGCGAAACATGACCGCCCACGCTTATCGGCATGGTACATTATGATCAAGCTATATACATATCTTGTATGTATAAAGATCACACTGGCCTATTCAGTGACATAAAGAACATTTAATACAGCTATCTGTTCAGAGATCTCTTGCTGGTGTCTTTAGGCTAAGAATTTGAAACGAAAATAAGAACTCGCATGACGAAGCAATATGAGAGATTCAAACACTCAGGCTCGGTAAAAATAATCAGTAAATTAAATCTATCAACCAGTCCGCCATCAGCTCAATCAGTCACGACCCAATCATTTATTAGTCAATCAATCAAAATGTACAGAATCCAATGTTTTAACACATGACATCAGTTTACACTTGTACACAGTAACACACCGGAGACGGTGGGGTATTGGTGCTTGATACGGCAGACGTGGTCGAGACCCTTTGGAATAGTGTGTATAGTGGTGAAGAAGGGGTGGATATTCACGGCTTGTAGAGAATGTTGCTGCAGAGAGTGACCAGAGGATCTGGCCGACACTCAAAACTCTGAGGACAGGCCAGACGGACACAATCAGACTGCTACTGGTACCATTAGAAGTGGGACTCTTCACTGGCTGTCGATAATGAGGACGGGGCACCTATAGGCATGTCCCGAGTGAACACGGATGCGAATGTCTCGAGTAAATACAGATGGGAATGTCCCGGGTGAACACGGGTGGGAAATGCCCCAGGTGTTGTGTATGTTTATGGCGGTTCTTGACTCCACTCAGCTCAACTATATCGGCACTGTGTTTCAGGGGCGGTGAACGTATATCGCACTTCCCCGACACACCGAGTCGTGGGCTCGAAATCTGTCGTCTGCGGTTTACCAATAGACCGCTTTGTGTTAATTTCATTAGTATGAGGTCGTTGAGAAATCAATGGCAAACTACAGAAGGTAAATATTGGCTACTAAACCACAAATAGTCAAACATACTGGGGTTTATTGCGATGTCCTGTCAGGGCCTTTAATACAGTTACATGTCAGGTGAGGTCATGATACATCTTCTACCCAACAGAGTATGCGGACTGTGTTCGATGCTTCCAGTGCGGCTTGGGCCTGAAGTCTTGGAGGGCCGGAGATGTCATCAATGTGGAGCACTTCCGGAACAGGCCTGACTGCCAGTTCCTCCTTCTGAAGCTTCGGGAGTCTGGCATTGATGTTTCCACGCTGGCAGCTCAGCTACGACAGCATAGGGGTGCAGGTGAGTCTGCTGCTTGTTGCCTGTCCAGACTTTTATGCAACTTTATGTAAAAACTAGGAAATTGGCATTTATTTCCATCTAGTCTAGGAGTACAGGTATGCCTGGTGTTTGCCCAATCTTTCTGGGCAACTTTGGTTCAAAGTTAGGAGATTGGCATTTCTTTCCATCTAGTCTAGGAGTGTAGGTATTCTTGTTGTCTGCCAAATCTTTTGGGCAACTTTATGTCAAAGTTAGGAGGTTGGTATTTCTTTCCATCTAGATTAGGAGTACAGGTATGCCTGTTTGCCCAATCTTTCTGGGCAACTTTGTTTCAAAGTTAGGAGATTGGCATTTCTTTCCATATAATCTAGGAGTGTAGGTATTCTTGTTGTCTGCTGTTATGACTTGGTGCTTCTGTTATGATTTGCTGCGACTACTGCTGTTGTGATTTGGTACTGCTGTTGTGAATTGGTATTTTCTGTTGTGATTGGGTACTGCTGTTGTGACTTGATACTCCTACTGTTGTCGTGACGTGTTTGTTCTTCTGTTGTGGTAATTTGCTGCTTCTTATGCTGTTTTATTTGTTACTTTTGTCTTACCGTTACATGCTGCTTTTGTTGTTGCTTTTTCTTCTGTTGTGACATACCTTCTTTTTTTTCTGTTGTGAATTACTGCCTTTATTGTTGTTGTTCAGATATCGTGTATGTTTTCTACTATTGTCATTTGATGATTTCTGTTGTTGTCGTCTGTTGTCATTTATTGTTTTGGTGTTTAATGAAAATACGATCGTTTCTGATTTCAGAACAACCTCAGACAATCTCAAACACTGAACTTGAGGTTGGATCTCGAAATGCTCAGCACCTAGCCAGAGTGAGAGAAGATATCAGACCAACAGTGCCCGACCTGAAGCAATCACACAACACAGACATTCAGAAGGATACATATTTGTCTCAACTAATCAAAGATACAAGCCATATTCAACCTCATCGAGAATACGTAGTAAACATGGCCCTAACTTCACCGACAGAGACCAGAGGTATGACAATGAAGAGTTTTAAGAGTGTTCTTCCGCACGTGCCTTGTCTGCTGGCATGGGCGATCATGCTTCTCCACATATTGCTATCTCCAACGGCATGTATCAATTCGTGTGCTGACTCCCTTCTGTCACGTGACACAAGATTGGCAAGAATTTTCTCTCTCTATCTTCCCCTATCTTTCTACACAAATCTGTCCAGTTTTCACACGTTCCAGTTTGTGTCTTCTCTTGATATGGCCAAAACAAATTATGACTGCTTCTTTTTGATGTTTATGATGAGTTGTCTTTGCGACTTAGGCTACATAAGAATTATGATGAATATTGGATATTAAGGCGAATACAATTGAGGACAATGAAATGTTTTGGATATGTAAATAGACACGAGTGTCTGGAAATGATCATTATGGAGAAATGAATACTAGGCAAGCGAAGAAAAAGAACACGCCATAGATAGATAGTGTACACGTCACAGCCACGGAGGCGGGACGACTTACTTGTGATAGACAGCAGTTTTGAAACACTGTCAAGGCGGTACAACTCTGAACACGACTGGCCTTTGGATGGCAGATGGATATACGGATGATATCGCCCTTCCTAATTATCGGCGTATGGATGAGATATAGCACCTTATTGAATAGGGGCGAAAAACTGGGAGTGTTAAAACATCTTCATCTTATCATTGCCATAGGCGAGATGTTGATCATTACTACGGCTATGGCTGATGTGTGCGTTTACTTGGCAGTGATGATATATTGGCATCAACAATACTTGAGTTGATACCCATGGTCTTATACCTCATAGTGGAGATGATATATTGGCATTAACAATACTTGAGTTGATACCCATGGTCTTATACCTCATAGTGGAGTTTACAATCTTGATGACTCTGCGTTCGTAGCAACTCATGTACGGACGGCTAGTCCTTTCTATGACATGCACATCTTCTCTGTGCGGGCGTACTTCTGCGCCATGTCATTGATACCTCAAGATGATGGCGTGGTCTTCTCATCATCGCCATTTCTACTATTATATTAGGCTCTGGTTCCTCTCTTCCACTGTACATGTGATACCAATCAGCTATTCGAAACAGAACTCAACTGTCAGAATCTCTATGTCCAACCGAGATGCAGGAACATCGTTACGCCCGCCAGGCGAATAGTCGCCAGCCGGGATGCAGTAACATCGTTACGGCCGCCAGGCGAGTACCAGTTACCTGCCCACAGGCTGCTGGCTGACGCGATCGTCAGCGGTCAGGCAAGGACAAAGCAGGACGCACGCAGTCCTCGTGAAGCCAGTCCACAGGGCAAGCACTGTGTGAGGAAACCGGCAGACTGCTTGGGAATTCGGACATGACAAGACGTGTGGGTTGAGAAAGGCTTCGTATCGTTTCTGTGCCCGAAAGTCGAGTGCTTGTATATCTTGTGAGATAGACTGTGATGCTGTGGGTTTTGTCTGTAAGTGTACTGATGTGATAGGGTTCAGTCCCACTGTAAATATTGTTTCTTATTTTATTATTAATGTAGTAATCGTCTGGAATAATTGTGTAGTGTGTGGTAGAAAGCGAACAATATTAATTGTATATATTATAAAACAAGAAACAATATTTACAGTGGGACTGAACCCTATCACATCAGTACACTTACAGACAAAACCCACAGCATCACAGTCTATCTCACAAGATATACAAGCACTCGACTTTCGGGCACAGAAACGATACGAAGCCTTTCTCAACCCACACGTCTTGTCATGTCCGAATTCCCAAGCAGTCTGACGGTTTCCTCACACAGTGCTTGCCCTGTGGACTGGCTTCACGAGGACTGCGTGCGTCCTGCTTTGTCCTTGCCTGACCGCTGACGATCGCGTCAGCCAGCAGCCTGTGGGCAGGTAACTGGTACTCGCCTGGCGGCCGTAACGATGTTACTGCATCCCGGCTGGCGACTATTCGCCTGGCGGGCGTAACGATGTTCCTGCATCTCGGTTGGAGACATAGAGATTCTGACATCAACATTTCCTCAAGAACATCACAAGGACTCTGTTTCCACTTGTTTATTATCTCTAAGTATTACCAACACTGTCATTTATAAAACAATGTCATTTATAAACACGCTTACCGCTCTTGCACAATATCTAGAGAATGCACAACTAATATAAACTAACTAATACTGCAGGGGCTCATTATTTGGCCATTCTACGGGAACGAAAGAACTAGGTCCAGCTCCGACCATAGCTCCAGTCCAACTCATCTGAAGGTGACGTTTTGTCCTCTCGCAAAACGTCCCGAGCGCTTTTCACGCTATAGTGACCACCGCTCGTGACGGGTCACTTTGCACAGTATACTTGTATCGACCGCACTTTTCAGTGAATCCTGCCATGGTCGATAATACTATAAATCATCTCATCTGGTTCCTTGCGGTGTCGAGGTGAAGCATAAACAACGGGAGAGTGTCCGTTTTTGGACTTCATATATCGAGACTCCCCTGGACTCTGTTATTCCCACTGCCCATTTCCATTTGGGTTAGTCCAATTATGCTTCATTCATTTTCTTTGAGCTCTAGGAAAAAATCCCCAGCTTGCTACGCCAGTCACAGGTTTAAGACAGGAAAATGTCACCAATGGGAGTCTGTCCCCCCTGGCTAGCCAAAACCCCGTTGACCCATGACCTCGAGGTCTTTGTTTCCCGGTCTACACCATGGGGAGGTGGGGGTTGACTTGTGTAGTCTGCGGGTCATCGGCAGGCTACTGATTTTCGCTTTTCACCCCTCCTGAGCCGGCTATGTGGCAAAGGGGTTAAGGACGATATTCGTAATCCCACATACTGGCGTTCGAAACAAATCTGCGGGCGATTTGGCAGCAGACCGCCTTGCATTGGTTTTTATGAAATGGTATGAGTGCCGGCCATTCAGAAAGCAATGGCAAACTACTAAACGTTAACTTGCCAAGAAATCACAAACATTAAAAAAACTGTTGGGGTTGACTGCGACGCACTGTAAAGAATATGCAACTAACTAACCAACCAACCCACCCACCAACTAACTTACTGACTAACTAACTAACTAACTAACTAGCTAACTAACTAACTAACTAGCTAGCTAGCTAGCTAGCTAACTAACTGTAACAGGAAAAATGAATATAAAGGATAGGAGGACATAAGTTTCCTATTCTTGGGTGCTCAAAGACAAAGAAGCGCAACACTGACTTTTAGTGGGCCAGAGAAGAAAAGATAATAAGAAGAAAGAAAAAGAACACCTTATATATTCCCTCCAGTTAACAAAAGAAAGGGATAGAAAATTAGACAGAAGATTTCCAGGAGTTCTTTGAGCGGAGGGTATACTGTTGTATACCCCAGACAAAAGATCACACTGTAGGACTGTAACAACATCAATGAATGGGACCGACAATAACCAACGTTACTGGGACAACAAAGACTAAACATAATACAACAGCAAAGACTAGATAAACAAGGTAAAACAATACGCATCAGTCTTTATTTTGTCCAATACTGTAGCACATATTCATAACTATGCGGATGACAAAGTGTGGTTACTTATGGACAAGACAATCAACACTTTACATCACTGACATTCATATAGGCAGTCTGCCGCAAATAGCCAGACCTCTGCCTGTTGTGGCCGAGCCTACAGAGTACTCCTAAGACTTTGCTACGATACCTATACAGCCGGCTGACCAGGACTGGACAACAGAGAGACCATTACTTGGAAAATAGAAAGTAACACAACTCTAAATCTGAGTATGAGCCTTACAGTGCGGAGACGGGACTTACCACCCTGAGACACACAACACAACACTATGGATCCCTGTAGTACACAGCGGAAAATCAGTGGATTGAGCTCCAGATATTACCAAATCCCTGTGCCTCAGCCAAATCCAATATTGTGCCTAATGCCGCCAGTGAAAGTCATGTCCCCAAACCGATTGGGACACATTACAATAACAAGACCACAACTTCAAAAATAGAAGTATAAACATGAGTGTGAAAGGTTGAACCAGGAACTACACCTTTAACCACGCAGTAACAAACTAAGGTATGGAAAGCTCGACTATGGGATCAGTTGGGAGGGGAGGTGGAAAATGTGAGGTAAGGGAAAATGGGGGGTAATTAAGGACCCAGGGTTGTTCCCTTCGGCAGGAATCACATCCTGCAATCAAAGTAAACAACCAAAAACATATTTAACAACTGTTAAATATTACTACTATATTAACAACAACTTAAAAACTATAAAATAACTGCCTATGAATTAATAATATACCCATACTCTCATTCAGACACAGTCTGTCACATTATTCACACTGGTCAAGTTAAGCCCTGCACCAGCAACATACATGGGGACAGTTGGACATCACATCTCAACATCAAGTGACACAACAACAACAACATCATGATGCATGTGACAGCCAGCCAGTCACATGCTGTATACATGCCTCAATAAGACAACCTTGTTTGAACCTACCCACACAGTTTTTACATATAACATGACATGTCAATAGAATGATAGCAAATCAATAAATGGTCAGAATAACTAACAGTATATTATTTCTCATGGTGGCCAAACCCAGCATTCAATATGTCAGAGAATACTCATGCAGCCTTATGATGAGAATACTGCACCAGCTACCAATTATTAAACTACATATCTGTCCACATTTAGAGGCTATCTACACATAACACATCCTATTGATCTATAGTTACAGCTCAAAGGCACTTCCGAGGTTTATTTAGCAGCATAACACCTGATTTACCCCATTTTAAGTGAACTCAGCTGGCCATTAATAATTAAACTACACCAACACATATTCCTGTACATATAGATGTTACTTACACCCAACAGGAACTTCTTATTTTAGCTAAAACACTCATCTTGGCCTTTGTTTACATTCTCCGTTTTAGCTACCTGCCAATGCCAGCAGTAAAAAACCAACTGGCGATCTATTAATTTAATTGTGTTGCGTATCCCTTACGGGACGTTGCAGTCAACACCAGCATTTTCAGCTGCTGTTGATGTACTAGGCAAGTGTTACGTTCAGTAGTTTGCCATTGCTTTCTGAACGACCGGCCTCTATACCTTTTTCGAAAAAACCAGCACCGCCGTGTTTCGAACCCGGGTATACGGGCTCACAAACCGCGTTCGCAAGCACTTCAGCCACAGAGATGGCCTATTCGCTGTTTCCGTTTCGGGGGAGGTCTCATTTACATCCTTCACAAAGCCTTAACATTATTCTAACACCTATCTCTTAACTTCAACAACTATTCTAATTATCTGTTACTAAACCTTAGGCCATTAACACATGCGGGGCTAGTTATGACCCAAATTTCCTACATTCGTTAATAAAAGCAAGCAATTTGATTTGCAACATACCTCAACCATCGTGCACCAGTGTTCCAGCAGTAATGTTTCTGCGAGCCATATTCTGCGGGCTCTCTTCACTGTCTTATTTGTTTCACAGGTCTATGCACCTGAATTAATATATTTGGCAACACCTGGTTAGCGCTGGTCACACACACACGGTTTCCGACTGGAGATGGTGTGAGGGGGACGATCACATTCCCCCTCTCTGCTTGATGTCAATGCGGCCTTCGGCCGTTGAGGCCACTCCAGCACTGAATCCCCAGGGCAAAAACGCGCGCTCAATTTTTAACCTTTCAAATTACCCATGATCCTCCAGCTGCAGGGGAGGGGTTTCTTGTTGTTGCATCAGCCAAACATCCTGTGGAGCCGTGTCGTGTCACGCGGCTTCATAACTATCTTACTATCTATCTAACTAACTAACTATCTAACTAACTAGCTAGCTAGCTAGCTAGATAACTATCTAACTAACTAACTAGCTAGCTAACTGACTGACTGACTGACTGACTGACTAACTAACTAACCAACCACTCCTGAGGGAGGCTAGTCGACCCTAACCCAGGTGGCTGCAGGGCCAGGGGGCGGGGTTGACTTGTGTAGTCTGCGGGTCATCGGCAGGCTACTAATGTTCACTGTTAACCACTACTGGGAGAGGCTAGCTGATCATAACCGTCCTGGCTGCATGGCCGGTGCAGTCCACACCTTGTAGATCTCTTACCACTCCGCCTACTGTTGTCCAGGCAATAAGTAAACGAGACAACCTGCCCACAACAGAATAGTCATAGCATTGTGATTCTGGTGGACCCTGGCTGGCACCACAGAGTTCGTGAGCTGTGCTAAGATTCTCCTTGTGTAACCTATGGAAGGATACTGAAGCACTTATGTGGATATCTGTGTTATATGAAAGTGCTTCTTGATAAAGGAAATCAAACTCCTGTGTTCGCTTGGTAGTTGTTTACTGAAGTTTAGTACGCAGGCGCGCACATGCGTGCACGCAAACATACAGTCACATCCCCACCTATCACACCCACCTGCCTAAACAAAAACACACACTCCCCACCCAATCACACCCACTTGTACCCAACCACATGCATCAACCCATACACCCAGCGCATACTCAGCCACACACCCAACTTACCCACATGCAGGCATGCCTTAACAGAATTGTGAAAGGAATAAAAAAAAAAAAAGACAGTATAAATTGCTAAGAACATACAATATGAAATGAAATCAACGAATGTGATTTGTCAAGAACAAAACAGATAGTTAGTTGTGGTGGGTGGAATCAGAAAGTATAACTTGTCAAGAACAGAACAGATAGTTGGTTGTGGCAGATGAAATCAGGAAGTATAACTTGTCAAGAACAGAACAGATAGTTGGTTTAGGTGGTTCCTATTTTCTTTTTTTTTTTTAAACTTACTATTTCATTTCTACCATCATCTGTTATTACATGTCCAAGGTAGCAGAAACTTAAAATCAGCATTGTACAATCCTAAATCTTTCATTGTTGAACAGCTCCTGTAGACACGAGAAGATCAGCCGTGACAATCCTGGAGCGGGAGCAGTACTACCTTAAACAGATCTTCATATGCAAGATCTGCTGCAAGAACCAGGTGAAAGACCTCTTCTTGCCCTGCGGTGAGCTGGTGGCCTGCGTGGACTGCTCCAAGCTGCTCACTCACTGCCCGTCCTGCAACAAGAAGATCCTGGCCACAGTCACCACATACTTCAGCTAAACTGGGACACCGGCATCAGACAGTTCAACCTTTTGACCCTCGGGTTTCTCTGCTGAAGCTTCAAGGTTCCACAACTCTGTATGAGAAGTCGTACTGGCTGAAAGGGTCAGAGTGTTTGCTCTGAAACTTCCGCTGTACTGATGGCGAGGTAGGTGGTTCAACCCCCTACACTGGTATTACGTTGGACAGAAACTTTCTCAGAACCTAACGTTGCCTAGAAAATCATGCAATTATTGTTATTATTTAAACTGTGTATGAGTGGCCCCGACTGGCGGAGTTACACACGTTTACACAACTGTGTAAGAGTGGCCCCGACTGACAGAGTTACACACGTTTACACAACTGTATAAGAGTGGACCCGACTGACAGAGTTACACACGTTTACACAACTGTGTAAGAGTGGCCCGACTGACAGAGTTACACACGTTTACACAACTGTGTAAGAGTAGCCCCGACTGACAGAGTTACACACGTTTACACAACTGTGTACAAGTGGCCCCGACTGACAGAGTTACACACGTTTACACAACTGTGTATGTGTGGCCCCGACTGACAGAGTTACACACGTTTACACAACTGTGTAAGAGTGACCCCAACTGACAGAGTTACACACGTTTACACAACTGTGTATAAGTGGCCCCAGCTGACAGAGTTACACACGTTTACACAACTGTGTACAATTGGCCCCGACTGACAGAGTTACACACGTTTACACAACTGTGTAAGAGTAGCCCCGACTGACAGAGTTACACACGTTTACACAACTGTGTACAAGTGGCCCCGACTGACAGAGTTACACACGTTTACACAACTGTGTAAGAGTAGCCCCGACTGACAGAGTTACACACGTTTACACAACTGTGTAAGAGTGGCCCCAACTGACATAGCTGCACACGTTTACACAACTGTGTACAAGTGGCCCCGGCTGACAGAGTTACACACGTTTACACAACTGTGTACAATTGGCCCCGGCTGACAGAGTTACACACGTTTACACAACTGTGTACAAGTGGCCCCGACTGACAGAGTTACACACGTTTACACAACTGTGTAAGAGTTGCCCCGGCTGCCAGAGTTACACACGTTTACACAACTGTGTACAAGTGGCCCCGACTGACAGAGTTACACACGTTTACACAACTGTGTAAGAGTGGCCCCGACTGACAGAGTTACACACGTTTACACAACTGTGTAAGAGTGGCCCCGGCTGACAGAGTTACACACGTTTACACAACTGTGTACAAGTGGCCCCGACTGACAGAGTTACACACGTTTACACAACTGTGTAAGAGTGGCCCCGACTGACAGAGTTACACATGTTTACAAAGTGTGTAAATCAGAACAACAAGAGAATGGTTTGTTAATTCATTACCCATTGCTTATGACTTTATGGTCAGTAATTTGAGGTCGTGTGACCAAGTGCCTTTACAGCACATGATCACAGCTTATTTAAAGAAAGACCAGGCTTATATCTGTGAATGATCTGCTATAATGCTAACAGACAGGTCAGAAATATGAATATCAATTGAGAAGCCCTTTGAGGTCACAAAGACAGTTCATAAATAAACACACATAGTATTGTTTGACGCTCATAGAAGTGAGAAGAAGGAAGTAGAGACTAGAGGGCGCACTTGATAATATAAACATTGAAACCTGTAGTTACCGACCAGATTTCAACCTGTCACCTACAAACGATGACAGACTCTCGCTGCTGGAGCAAGTGTGCTTCCACGCGTCACCAACTAGGCACCGTTAGTTCTCTAGTCTACTTCCTTCTACTTCTGTGAGCGTCAAACAATACATATATGGTTATAACACTTCCTATGTTCCTGCATGATTCTGATGTACTGATTAACACTTATCTAAATGCAATATTTTAATTATGTAAACATTATTTCATTGATGTTTCAAGAACATTTGTAAAATAATCAAGAAAGTAATATACAAGTGTATTGGATACAGTAATTTAATTACATTTGGCAGTTCATAAATGTTGGACTTTATGAGAAGAAATGAATTAGAGAACTTGGTGACAACTGGCAAGATTGAAGGGAAAAGAACAAGGGGAAGGCAGAGTAGTAAATATCTGGATGGCTTGGCCACGTGGTATGGTCGAGACAAGAACATAGAGCTGATCCACAACTCTGGTGACCGTGTGAGATGGCGAAACATAACCGCCCACGCTTATCGGCATGGCACATGATGATGATACATAAATGTCATCAGATGTCAAAAATGTTATACAAGAGGCAATATTGCAGTTTTAGACGAATTTCAAGTTAACGAAAGACGAAGAATCAATCACAGATTTTATGAATTAAATAGTATACAGTAATCCTAACTTTACCAATTTTGCTGCAGTGAAGAATATATTTTGCATAGTTAAATGTATACATACATGTAAACGCTAGTCAATGGAATGTTCAGTTGCATCCATTCTAGTTCATGAAAGGAACTGCAGACATTCCCAAGCTAATGCCATGAATCTTTTACGTACTGGTACTTGCCAGAAAGTAAACGAAACAGTACGAAGGAAGTAATGGAATGAGTGTCGGTTATTCAGAAAGCAATAGC
The DNA here is from genome assembly GCA_963921405.1 of Cepaea hortensis. Classification (NCBI taxonomy): domain Eukaryota; kingdom Metazoa; phylum Mollusca; class Gastropoda; order Stylommatophora; family Helicidae; genus Cepaea; species Cepaea hortensis. The sequence goes on along the minus strand of OY992876.1, from coordinate 324,128,572 downwards.
AACCTCATCATCATCATCAAGTGCCATGCCAGCTGACGTAAGCGTTCATGCCTCTCCACATATCTCGGTCTTTGTTCTGGGTCAACTCTTCTGCTGATATTCCTCCATGCCACCGCCTCAGTCCATCCAGCATCATTTCTCTTGGTCGGCCTCTGCCTCTCTTCACCTCGATCTTTCCAGTCGTCACGATGTTCTCCAGATGGTAAACCACAAAACGTAAAATTGGTTAGAAAATCACAAATGGCACCAAATAAAAACATAATAATAATTCAGGGATGGATTGTGACGTCCTGTAAAGGACATACAAGTAACTTTTATCCTGGTTCCCGTCTGATTGTTTTCCTGCTTTTTTTAGATTTTGTATGTACTTTACTTTTTGTCATTGATTTTATCCTGCATTTCTTGATGTTCATTTGATTAACAGTTCGACTGCTTGTTAAACGGAATGACGTTTTAGATATGACATATGTTCGAGACTCTCACACTCTCACTTAAACATATATTGTCATGCACATAGATTTTGCCTCAAGGATTCATTTGTCAGAGGGTCATAATAACAGCCTTCTTACATTATACTATATTTTATCGTGTTAACCCACCTCATTCAGATCATCATTGTTTGAGACGGTCCCAAGTCCGTAGACACGCGAGTAGTGCTTGAGCAATTGTGTTCGTTCATAAACTGATGGGCACTCATAGAAGTAGAAGACAGAAGTAGAGACTAGAGGACGCACTAGACAACATAAATAAACACACATGTATTGTTTGACACTTATATAAGTAGAGACTATAGGACTCACAAGACAACATACACATTTAATTTTAAAGCTATACTTACCGACCGTGATTGGAACCTGTCACCTCTAAATGACGACAGCGCCTTGCCGCAGGAACAAGTGTACTTCGACGCTTGACAAACTAGACACCCCTAAAACGATGTCTTCATTAGCCAGGTCTGTCATTCACATAAACCCACAACTATGGAATACGGACAGAATTTGTGTCAAACCATTGGGATAGCTCTATATGTCTAATAATTTTATACTAAATTAGCATAGGTCAAATAACAAACATACAAACACATCGAACCGTAATGCTGTGTCGAGTATACTACCGAACATTTAAAGAAGAGAAATGATTGGTCTTTTCCAATGTTTTACACGCACTACACATTAATATCAATTGGGGAACCCTTTGAGGCCACTAAGACAATTCATAAATAAACACACATGTATTATTTGACGCTCATAGAAGTAGAAAAAAGAAGTAGAGACTAGAGTACTAAATGCTATTTTTGTACTTTTGTGTGTGAACTATTTTCAGTCATTCATAGTTGTTTGTCTGTAGTTTTGTGTGAAGTATGTTATATGTGACATCTCACTGCAACTGTCCTTTCAATCTGTGCTGTCTTATGTCCGACACTTTGATCATTCATTTCTGTTCCCTACACCAAATGGTACACTCTTCTGCCCACCCGGTGGTCATGAGTTGAGTCAAGAACCGACATCATTGCAGTCTGTACATTTTCATAAACGCTCAGTCATCATCTTCAACAGCCAACGAAGAGTTCAAATACAAATGAAACCAGTTGCAATGTGATTATATGTCCGTCGGGCTTTACCTTTAAGTGACGACCAGTCCACCAGATCCTCTGACCACCACTTGCTGCTGCCTTCTCTCTAGACCATGATAGTCTATCTGTTCTTCTGCATTATTCAATTGCTCCCAGGTGAACATCTGCCTTATCATGCATCAAATCACCCCTTAAAGGTGCGGCACCAGTCAATCTGTCTGCCTGTTAATTTCCAACCACACAAGAGTGTCGTGGAGAAAAGACCTAGCGAATGCTCACATCCCGCAACCTCTGAATTGATACATACCATTCAGCACGAAGCATGCCGGTCTTCACCCTTGTCAGTATGCTTTGTGAATCAGTTACAGTCATAACATGCGTATACAGTTTGTTCTCCAACCAGTGGAAAGCTGCAGTAACCGCCTCCACCTCCATTCTCAGACTTGCCAAGCTTTCCTTTACTAGATATCGGTCATTGATTTTTGCTATGAATCCCCAGGACTTGTTTGCCTCTGAACACAGAGCCATCGGTATAGATAATCACATCGCCAGGTGGTGGCAGGTTTGATCCGCATCTGAGCGGATCCGGATTTGTATAAAACTAACTTGGTCCCCCAGGTCGACCAGATTTAAATGAGTGCCAAGAAATATGTCTTGGGGTGGGAAAGTGGGCGGGTTCATACTGATGACGTCATCCGCCGGGTTCCAATTGGTGGATACAAATATGATTCTAGCATCATGTATCCGGTGCGCTTTAAGGCGCGTAGAAAGGTCCTTTGCCAACATCGCGTGGTCTCACTTGTCTAAGAACCTTGCTTACATCAGATAGTCTCACTTGTCTAAGGATCTTCTTTGCTTACATCACGTGGTCTCTCTTGTCTTAGGACATTCTTTGCTTACATCAGATGGTCTCACTTGTCTAAGGATATTCTTTGCTTACATCAGACGGTCTCACTTGTCTAAGGACCTTCTTTGTTTAATCACGTGGTCTCACTTGTCTAAGGACCTATTTTGCTTACATCAGATGGCCTCACTTGTCAAAGGACCTTCTTTACTTACATCAGATGGTCACACTTGTCTAAGGACCTTCTTCCTGGCATGTCTGAGCCGCTCCTGGACACTTGGGTCATTCATTTCAGTGTATGACATCAAATGGAGGAGCTGTGGTGGCGTACTAATTAGCGTGCTTACCTATCACAATAGTGGTCAGGGCTCAATACCCGCTGTAGCAGGATTCATTTTGCTGAACAGGATGGCTCATGGATCAATCCAGCCTCCTACAATCGGTAACGAGTAATGTTCAAAATTATCAGTTAAATGTCTGGGAAGGCGGTGTGGCTTGTAAAGGAACTGGGCATCGCAGCTCATTGTGCCACTGACTCAGTATATGTGAAGGCTTAACACTTCACACTCATATGGCAGTTTGTGAATTGGGACTACCTTCACACCAAAGCAACACTGGTGTGCCGTCGAATAGGTTCCCACTGAGGGGATATTTCTGATCGGATTGTATGCATATTTCTAATTAATTTGCAGAGATATTTCTAACCACATAGTGGGGATATTTCCAATTAATTTGAAGGGATATTTCTAATCAGATTGTGGAGATATTTTTAATTAGTTTGTAGGGATATTTCTAATCAGATTTTATGGATATTTCTAATTAATTTCTAGGGATATTTTTAATAAGATTGTAGGGATATTTCAAATTAATTCGTAGGTATATTTCAAATTAATTTGTAGGTATATTTCTAATCAGATTGTTTGGATATTTCTAATCAGATTGCAGGGATATTTCTAATCAGATTTTAGGGATATTTCTAATCAGATTGTAGTGATGATTTTAATAAATTTGTAGGGATATTTCTACTCAGATTGTAGAGATATATTGTAATCAGATTGTAGAGCTATGTTTAGACAGATTGTAGAGAAATATGTAGGGAAATTGTAGGGATACTTGTAGTCAGATTGGAGAAATGTAATAACTGACAGAAGTGAAGACACATAGTAAATCACTGTGTATTGGCTAATCAAATTCGAGAGTGTTAAGTATTGATGGGGTAATAAATAATTTATGTGATGAAAGATATCTAATTTATCACATCACCAATATTTGATGTTCTCGATTTATAACATATGGTCATCTTGAGGTAATGAAAGTTAAGAATGTTAAGTATTGATGGAGTGATAAATAATTTATGTGATGAAAGATATTTAATTTATCACATCACCAATATTTTATGTTCTCGATAGTTAACATATGATCATCTGAAGGTAATGAAATGTAAGAATGTTAAGTGTTGATGAAGTGATAAATAATTTATGTAACGGAATATATTTCATTTATCACGGCACCGATATTTGACGTTCTCAATTTATAACTTAGGATCATATTGAGGTAATTAAAGTTAAGAATATTATTTCTGAAAGTTAAGATTGTTAAGTATTGGTGAAGTAATAAATCATTTATGTAATCGAAGATATTTCATTTATCACAGCACCAATATTTGATTTTCTTGATTTATAACTTAGGATCATATTGCGGTAATGAAAAATAGGAATGTTAAGTGTTGATGAAGTGATAAATAATTTATGTAAAAGAAGATACTTCATTTATCACAGCACCAATATTTGATGTTCTTGATTTATAACTTAGGATAGTCATGGGTATTAAACTCTAGAGTGGTAAGTTGAGTAAGTAATAAATAATTTATGTGAAAGAAGATATTTCATTTATCACAGCACCAATATTTGATGTTATCGATTTATAACTTAGGATAATATTGAGGTAATTAAAGTTAAGAATGTTAAGTGTTGATGAAGTGATAAATACTTTATGTAATAGAAGATATTTCATTTATCACAACACCAACATTTGATGTTCTCGATTTATAACTTAGAATTATCATGGGTATTAAACTCTAGAGTGTTAAGTTGAGTAAGTAATAAATAGTTTATGTGGAAGAAGATATTTCATTTACCACAGCACCAATATTTGAGGCCCATTTGAGTCCATCTCGAACCCAGGGCAGTGATTAAAAAAGTTCCTGATGAGGATTTCAACACATGACCATCCGCCCCCCTCCTCCTCACCCACCCCATACCTACTTCCTCCTCCTTCTTATACCTTTACGACTACAGTTAAGGTATAGTCCCACAACCACGCGTGCCAAACCCTTGTGGCTGAGACGTGTCTACGGCGCGAGACGTGTCTACGGCGTGTGACATGTCTACTGCGCGAGACAGCAGTCTCAGACCAAGCCTCTTTAGCTGCTTTTTGCCCACATAAACAAGAGGTCTACAGTGTTGCTGTCTTTTACTTCCCCATTAGAACCCTGGTGCCATATATTTCCATGTTTACCCCCTCATTTATCATCTTGTATTTCTTCAAACTTCCTTATTATGCTGTATTCCTCATTCCTCCCATTTGTTGTTATGAATATTTGCGTTTTCTTTCCCTCATACAATTAGTGAAAATTTTAAGACATCGCTATATGAGCATGAGCACGAAAGAGACAACAGCTATGAATGAACACATAACTCTGCGAACTATTTTAAAATATTTTCTCAAAATGAAACTGTGTCTTCGGTCGTAAAGATGTAAAATTATCAACGCAAATAAATACAAAGTAGGCCCAAAGTTTCACAATGTGGCAACTCGTATCCAACAAACCAGGTTGTCATTCTTTTTATTTCAGCTGTAAATTCTAATTTAAAATCAATCAACGCACCTGTGCGACTCGCGTGTTTAAGTGGGAGGGGACAAGCGAGTCTGTTGTGCACTAGGCCTCCCGGCATTTCGACACGAGACTACACACTTAGAAGTATCTAGTCATCTTGTCCACATGACAGGAGGCCTCTTTCACGTTTACATGCCGACAGCTCGGAAAATGTATAAAAAATCATCTTTGCGATGATGTGAGACTTGAGGTCAGCTTCTTTCAGTGCATGGCAATTATTTTAAAATGTAGAGAGAATTGTTATGTTTATTTGTGTATATGATTGCAGTTGTGGCAAGACATATTTTTGACAGTGTTGTGTCATGGCACGGAAGGGAGTCAACACACGAATTGATCCATGCCGTCGGAAATCGTAATTTGTGGAGAGGCATGATTGCCCACTCCAGCCGGCAAGACACTGGATGATGATGATTTGCATTGATTGAGATAAAATTGTAATATGGAACATGAACGAGAAAAGATTGGTACCCTTTACTGGGACAAGATCACAAGTATCAAAATGGACGTTGCAGCTAAAGCCTTCGTCAGCACATAAAAAACATCCATGTGCTATCTCATATAAAGCAAACTATACATTCATTCACAGGCAACTATTGCATTAATTGGGTCTTCGCTGGCTTTTGAAGATATAACGGAGCACGTATGGGAATGTCTCGAGTACTATGATGTCGGTTGTTGACACAACTCAACTCGTATTGCATGAGATGACATTGAAAAAAATAGAAAATGAATATTTTCTTCATACATTACTTGCATGTCTTCATAAGTAAGTATTTATTCAGATATAATTGAAACAATAGAACATGAATATTTGCTTCATACATTACTTGCATGTCTTCATAATGAAGTATTTCGTAAGATATTGAAAAAAATAGAACATGAATATTTGCTTAATACATTACTTGCATGTTTTCGTAATGAAGTATTTCATCAGATATCATTGAAGAAATAGAACACGAATATTTGCTTCATACATTACGGGCGTGACTTCATAATGAAGTATTTCATCAGATACCATTGAAAAAATAGAGCATGAATGTTTGCTTCATACATTACTTGCATGTCTTCATAATGAAGTATTTCATAAGATATCATTGAAAAAAATAGAACATGAATATTTGCTTAGTACATTACTTGCATGTCTTCATGATCAAGTATTTCATCCCCCCAAAAAAAATTGAAAAAATAGAGCATGAATGTTTGCTTCAAAGAATACTTGCATGTCTTCATAATCGAGTATTTCATCAGATACTATTGACAAAATAGAACATGAATGTTTGCTTCATACATTACTTGCATGTCTTCATAATGAAGTATTTCATCAGATATTGAAAAAATAGAACATGAATATTTGCTTCATACATTACTTGCATGTCTTCATAATGAAGTATTTCATATGATACCATTGGAAAAAAAGAAAATGAATATTTGCTTAATACATTACTTGCATGTCTTCATAATGAAGTATTTCATCAGATATCATTGAAAAAATAGAACATGAATATTTGCTTCATACATTACTTGCATGTCTTCATAATGATGTATTTCATAAGGTACCATTGGAAAAATAGAAAATGAATATTTGCTTAATACATTACTTGCATGTTTTCATAATGAAGTATTTCATGAGATATCATTGAAAAAATAGAACATGAATATTTGCTTAATACATTACTTGCATGTTTTCATAATGAAGTATTTCATCAGATATCATTGAAGAAATAGACCATGAATATTTGCTTCATACATTACGTGCATGACTTCATAATGAAGTATTTCATCAGATATCATTGAAAAAATAGAGCATGAATGTTTGATTCATATATTACTTGCATGTCTTCATAATGAAGTATTTCATCAGATATCATTGAAAAAAAATAGAACATGAATATTTGCTTAATACATTACTTGCATGTTTTCATAATGAAGTATTTCATCAGATATTGAAAAAGTAGAGCATGAATATTTGTTTCATACATTACTTGCATGGCTTCATAATGAACTATTTAATCAGATATCATTGAAAAAATAGAAAATGAATATTTGCTTCATACATTACTTGCATGTCTTCATAATGAAGTATTTCATCGGATATCATTGAAAAAACAGAACATGAATATTTGCTTCATACATTACTTGCATGTCTTCATAATCAAGTATTTCATCAGATATAATTGACGAAATAGAACATGAATGATTGCTTCATACATTACTTGCATGTCTTCATAATGAAGTATTTCATCAGATTCATTGAAAAGATAGAACATGAATGTTTGCTTCATACATTGCTTTCATGTCTTCATAATCAAGTATTTCATCAGATTCATTGAAAAAATAGAGCATGAATGTTTGCTTCATACATTACTTGCATGTCTTCATAATGAAGTATTTCATTAGATTCATTGAAAAAATAGAGCATGAATTTTTGCTTCATACATTACTTGCATGTCTTCATAATCAAGTATTTCATCAGATATTGAAAAAAATAGAACATGAATATTTGCTTCATACATTATTTGCATGTCTTCATAATCAAGTATTTCTTCAGATATCATTGAAACAAAAATAGAACATGAATGTTTGCTTCATACAATACTTGTATGTCTTCATAATGAAGTATTTCATCATATATCATTGAAAAAATAGAACATGAATATTTGCTTCATACATTACTTGCATGTCTTCATAATCAAGTATTTCATCAGGTATCATTGGAAAAGAAATAGAACATGAATATTTGCTTCATAAATTACTTGAATGTCATCACAATCAAGTATTTCAGCCGATAAATGACTGCGACATTTTCTTTTCATTTCATTCTGTGTTTGTCTGTTTCATACTACTCTCTTTAATTTTATACATGGCTGCATTGATAGCTTGCGCATGTTTTATGAGTGTCTATTTCTGGGTCTCTCCCTTCCTATTCCCCCCCCCCCCCCATATTGCGTCTTTTGGTACTCTGCTCTGGAGTTTACCACTGTCTTACGATGTGACTAAGGCATGACATACTGCACTTTTGTATTTCTTTAAGAAGTGTGCTTTCTTCTCTTATGTTTTCCAGTTTTTCAATATGTGTATGTATATGAGAAATGCTTTTGGTACATTTCCACCGTGCTTTCATTCGACTGCTCGTCTGGGGGTGGGGTAGGTGGGTAGGAAGATGTTGGTGAGGGGTGGCGGGGGGGGGGGGATAAAAGAAGTAACGGCTGAAGGAGGATATGACAATAAAAAATAAAAACAGGTACGTGCGAATTCAGGGAGAACATTTTTTTTTTAAAAATACGTAGCTGTTTTCACCTTTAAAAAAAAAAGAAAAGAAAATACATGTTTAACTGTTTCCAACTGATTTTTTTAAACAAAAATATATATCTGAATTTTTTGTACTGTTTTTTTTTTAAAAAAAGATACATACCTAAGTGTGTTCAAAATTGGTTAAATACATACCTAACTGTTTACAACTGTTTTTAAACTGTGATAGACAAATGTGCAGCAAATGATAGCGTAAATCAGGTAAATTGCTTTAAATACGCTGTCAGGTCTTAGTCAGATATGACTGAGCTACCACATGACAGTAGACGGTACTACCTGCTTTCTGTTAGCGCCGAACGTTGGGCGGCGCTTACCAAACCCGACACCCCACACATTGTGCCAACGGCTTCAGGCGGAGGAGCGCAATTGGGAGGGTACACGCCTTACCCTAGTGCGAGGAAATGCAACCTAAAGACTAAATGTCACGGCATGGCAGATCAGGCCCTAAGCCTTGGTCGGCAACTGGTCTAGGATCGAAGCTCCGACAGGCGGACAGTTAGAGCATTGCTTTGCTGATCCGGTAGCTTCTGCAGCTTGTCTAGTTCCAGGCGTATTGGTGTTACCTTTCTTCTGGAGTAAACTAGGCAGGCCGAGAGAGGGATCATGCTGCGTGGGCAACACATGGTCTCTACAATTCAGCCCAGGCTTTGTGTTGTGGAGAGGTATAACTCCATCCCCGGTTACCTTCATGGGTTGTAGTTATTGTGCCTTGTTTGAAGCTCAATGTAACAAACTTGTGTCTATCAAGATGGCAAGGTGCCAGTAAAGAATGTAGAGAGGGGTGTCATGTGGTAGAAGAACTGATGTAAGCCTTATCTTGGTGTTAGAGATTGCGCGCGCGTGTCTGTACATGCGTGCGTTCGCGCGTGCGTGCGTGTGTTGGGTGTATTTTTAAAAATTTATATTCAAAGAGAGTTCTTTCTTTGCACTCTCCGTTACTACAGTGTCCAACAATTGTTGTAGATATTTTGTATTATCCGCCACCAATACAATGTCATCTTCATAGCTTATATTATAACTTCCGATTAGTATTCCTGGCTTCTCTTTGATCTCTTTTATTATTACTTCACTATAGAGGGAGACGATATCCGGTGACAAAACACATCCCTTGTACTCATAGCGTTATTTGTTCCTAATTGCCCTCTTTGTTTCCCATTTTAATTGCTGCTACTTGGTTCCAGTAAATATTTTTTTTTTGTTATTATTCTGAGATCTTTCCCATCAATGATGATACTTTCCAACAGTTTAAGTAGTTCGTCATGCTTTGCTTTATCAAATGCCTTGGTATTATTGTTATAGGCTGTTTAATATATATGTTAAATGTCTCAGTTTATGTTCTTTTTAACCGATTCAGTGATTAATGGTAATATACGGACACATGTGACCACTCATTTGGACTGAAGGACAATATGTCGCCATATTAGGGTCTTCATGTTATTTGTTTTCTTGCGTGGCATCTCCCGCAATTTCAGTACTCAGTAAACGTTAATGAACATTATAATACTTGTTCATTTGTTTGTGTACCATTTTTGTTCCAAATATACTTTTTTTTGCTTGGTACTGAATCGGTTAAACATTATAATCTGCCTAGGTAGATTTAATCATTATGTAAGCGGCTCGGAATGATAGGGGAACTCCTCCAGAGGGCGCACCGCTACGATTTGTCTGGAACCTTGGGATCCAAGTCCAGTATAGAAAGATAGACGCAGGTATAATCTGCCGCTTTCACTGCCACCCAGGTAGATCAAGAAGATCTAGAACCGAGTTCATGTTCATTGGTGGTCGTGAAGTTCTGCTTTGAAAAATCCAGTATTTGAGTGCGTTTTCTGGGGTTTTCAGTTACTTAATTTTCGCTAGTTATATACATATTGTCTTGTACTGACGTTTCCATTGATACCAGCATTGTTTTTACTTGTTGCTTGTATTTATACGTTTTCACTGATACCTATAATTGTTGCTACACTTTATGATTTTGCTTGCTGGTACTATTATACGAGGGACGTTCAATAAGTAATGCTTCCTATTTTGTATCTATGTAAATACTTTGTCGGTGTGCAATTTACTAAATTAGCGATATTCCCCATCCACTGTTCTGCACTGTATATCACTACCAACCTGTTTCAGTCACAGGTTGCTCCACAGTAACAGTTTAAAAATGGCCACCAAAGAAGTTCGGTTAAAGCAACATAGTATCATAGAATTCCTCAAGGCTGACGGCGAGACCCCGATTCGCATCCACGAACGTTTGAGTATTTTTTTATGGAAATTCAAAGTGGATGTTAGCACTGTGCGATGTTGGGTAAGTCGTGACGAAGCTGAAGTATGTCAATCCTCACTGGCTGACGCAAAGCGAACTGGCCGTCCATCAACCGTATTGACTCCACACAACATTCATCGAGTTGATGACATTATTCGTCATGACGGTCGTTAACACTGGGTGAACTGTGTTCCATGTTGTCCGTTAGTAAAGGCAGTGCCCAGGCCATCATTAAAGACCTGGGTTATTCAAAGGTTTGTGCACGGTGGGTACCCAGAATGTCGACAGACACACATAAAGAAGCAAGGAAAACCGTAGCTATCAACCTCCTGCACCGTTACGAAACTGAAGGAGAAGGGTTTTTATCGAATATTGTGAGACAGGTGATGAGACTTGGGTTGAATTCTTTGAACCAGAATCCGAGAGGCAGTCAATGGAATGGCATCACACAACATCACCGACAAGAAAGAAGTTCAAAATGTCACTATCTGTACGGAAATTTATGGCCTCCGTGTGTGTGGGTGAAAAAGTGTGATTCTTCTCGACTTCTTGGAACAGGGAAACATGGTGAATGCTGACCGTAACATTGAAACTTTGAAGAAGCCTAGAGGGCGTTTTCGAAGAATTTACCCATTCAAAGATCTGAGAACTGCACTACTATTGCACGATAATGTCATGCCACACACCGCTAAATGCACCATTGACACAATTGCAGAATTTTGCACCTTCAGACTTCCATCTGTTTGGACCACTGAAAGAACATATTCGTGGACATCACTTTGAGGGCACCGAGACCCTTAAACGGGCCGTACCCAGTGGTTTAGGAAAAAAGACACGGATTATTTACCATGCGATGATACATGGCCTTGTGAGAAAATGGACAAAAACCATAACGAATACTTTATTGAGAAATACATTTTTGAAGTACAGACTTAAGGCTTCATTGTCAATTTGTGTAGACCAAGTATTTCACTTCATATGTGTGCATCATTTTTCTCATTTTATGTCTATTAATGTCGTGATATTTTTGGTGTTATAAAAATAAAATATGGAATTACGGCAACTTGTCATAACAATCTGTTTGCTACCCGAGCTTGTGCCATGTTACATGTTTATGATATGTGTTATCGGGTCACGCTGTGGAAGTACGTCATGTCACTATTTGATGGGATGCTGTCACTCGATGTGATGGCATTTTGTAATGCCACGTTTTGATGACTTATTTTCACATCAAATTTTGATGGCATATTTTCACACCAAATTTAATGGGACATTTTCACGTCATATTCCGATGGCACATTGTCATATCCTATTTTGATGGTATATTGTCAAGTCCAATTTTGATGCGTAATATTTTGATGGCATATTGTCACGTCAAGATTTTGATGCGTAATATTTTGATGGCTTATTGTCACGTGATATTTTGCTGGCATATTGTCACATTATATTTTGATGGCATATTGTCACGTCCTATTTTGATGACATATTGTCACGCCCTATTTTGGTGACATTCTCACTTCCTGTTTTGATGGCATATTGTCGCATTATATATTAATGGCATATTGTCACGTGCTAAATTGATTTCATATTGTCACGTCCTATTTTGATGGCGTATTGTCACGTCCTATTTTGATGACAACTTCTCACGTTCTATTCTGATGGCATATTGTCACGTCCCATTTTGATGAGTAATATTTTGATGACATATTGTCACGTTCTATTTTGATGGCATATTGTCACATCCTATTTTGATGCATAATATTTTGATGGCATATTGTCACGTCCTATTTTGATGGCATATCGCCACGTTCTATTTTGATGGCATATTATCACGTTCTATTTTGATGGCATATTGTCATGTCCTATTTCGATGCGTAATATTTAGATGGCATATTGTGCCTCATGTACGCATATCATGGACCTGATAGAGAGAAGTATAAGCTTGTAACTGATCTGACAGTTGTGCCTCATATACGTCCAGAACAAGATGTGTGCCTTCCGTCTGCACGGCTTAGGTACTTCCTGCCTTGGTTAGTCATAGAATGCACCAGGTGATCACCTAAGTTCCAACAGCCACGTTACAAATATATGCTGTGCTGAAATCTTCAAACAGCCACTTTAGGAATGTATGATGTTTCTGAAAACTTCGAACAGCCATGTTACAAATGTATAATGTGCCGAAGGCTTCAAACAGCCACGTTACAAATGTATGATGTGCTGGATGATCTTTGGAATCGAAAGGAGAGTGCAACTGAGCAGACGGAGCATTGATATCTGGAAGGCTGGCTCAGAAGGGAGCGAGTCAAAGATCCGGACGACAATCAAAGTGTTGAGGAAAAGCCCGGTATACTTGTAACCAAGTCACTACTGCAATAATCAGCATGACAACTTCGGCACTCTGATGGATTTATTCAGAAGGAGATGTTTTCTTGTTTATTGCGCTGGCTCTCTTTGAACTCAACACTTGCTACTACTTCTAGTAATTGCCACTACTTTGGAGTCCACTGGACTGATTTTTGCGTGCGGTTGAACTTTCTCTATTACCAGTGTCCTTCGCCATCAGGCTAATCCACTCCGACTTCTAAGATACTTTACGTCCCCAAGTCAAGGATGAGAAGTCAACATTGTAGTCCAACTGACCAGTGTAGGGGTTGAACCCGCTACCTCGGCATCAGCACGCCGAAGGTTTAAGAGCGAGCGCTCTTATCCATTGAACCATACTGATCTCTTAAGAATTGAGTCTCTGTGGCGAAGTGGTCAAGCTGTCTGCCTCGAGCTCCGAAGGCTATGGGCTCCATTCTGGGCTACGTCTTTCAGTTTCTTCTTCTTCTTCGTTCATCCGGAGTTTTTTTTTCGGATGTGATTGCGTTGTGCCTGTTTACAGCAGAGCTGCGTTCTTGCGCCGTTAGGCCGACACATCCGACTTCTGCGGGCATTTGTTGACCGGGTTAACCTTCCCGGGGGTCTTTCAGTTTACTAGTGCATTTTTCGAGGAGACTCATGGGAGTCGTTGCTGGAGCTACGGAGTTCGTGCTTTGTGCGACGGTTTCGGCAGGCAGCCCTGCGGAAATAGACCGAGCCATATGCAATGAAGTCGATCCTCTTTTTCTTTTTGATCTCCCAAGAAGAGAGGAGAGAACCCAAATGCGTGTCCGGAGTGTGGTGATAATAATAATAAAGAGTCCGAGCTGCTGTGATTATGTGACGTGTTGTGACCATCACATATGTCGGAGCTCACGTGCACGGGGACTAGATAGCCAGTCTTTACCTCACGTAGCGAACGACGATAGCTGTCGTCGAACCTTGTCCAACAGCGCCCATGCCATTGCCAGCATAACGGTCTACCCGTGACCCCAGGGGACCGTCAGTGTGATAACCTGAACGACAGACATCATGTTAAGAGAGGAACACAGACACAAAGACATTAAAAAGCTGGGTTGAACACATTTATTCATTCATTCAGTAGCATGTCCTTTGCAGAACCTAGCTACCATAACAACCTTCCGGAAAACCTTTCGATCATAAGCAAGATGTCCCGCGTCCGATACACCCATCTGGAGATAATCCGCCACATCCTGCACCCATATTCTCTTTGGCCTTCCTCTTCCTCTCTTCCCAGGCATATACCCCTCCATTATTATTCTCTCCAAACTTTCGTGACGTTTCAAGTTACCAACATATTTCAATTTTCTTTGTTTTATCGTCTTTAATAGCCAACCTTCGTCAATATTCAGCTCTTGAAGTATTGATGCATTTGTTCTTTTCTTTACCCAAGATATTCTTAGAACTCGTCAATAACATTTATATTCAAAGGCATTTATGCGCTGTGCAGCTTGTTTAGTAAGTGCCCAGGTCTCATAGGCGTATGTTGCAATGGGAAAGATGCATGCTCTTAAAAATCTAATTTTTGTAGTTCTGTCTGTCCCACTCCATAATTTATTCAGTTGTTTTAGTTTTTGAAGAGCAATTGATAGTCGTCGTTTAATTTCTTTCATTGTGTCACCGTTTTTGGTAATCAATGACCCAAGATATTCAAAATTTTCCACCACCTCCAATTTTTCCTCATTAACATATCTTTCTTTCTCCAAAGTAGTTTTATCTGTATGCATTATCTTTTGTTTTTGCTATGTTAAGATATAAGTTATGATTTTCACAATTCAATTGCGCTGAGGCTATTAGGTTTTCTATACCATTCTGTGTTGTGGATAGCAATACTGTATCACCAGCATATCGAATCTCTGGTATGTCATGACCACCGATATTTAGGGCATCACATAGCTCCCTGTTTATATCATCTCTTACATTTCTCATTATATTTTCAGCATACAGGTTAAACAAATAGGGTGACAGCACACATCACTGACGGACTCCTTGCTTGATGTCAAACCAATCTGATGTCTCGCCATCTATTCTAATTGCTGAGCCCATATTTCTCATGATTTCCCAAAGTTTATGATGTCGTACACAGTCAAATGCCTTTGAATAATCCACAAAACATGAGAATAGATTTACATTAAATTCCCTGCACTTCTCTGTTCTTAAACGCATGTTGAGAATGTGATCTCTTGTTTCCCTTCCTTGTCTAAATCCAGCTTGAACCACGTTAATGTCTTCTTCCATATCTTTTTACATAATGCGTGATAGATTTGTATGCTTTCTTCCCCTCCCGCTTTAATTAGTTCAGCTGGTATCTCATCACATCCAGGTGATTCATCATTCTTCAGGTTCTTTATTGCCCATGCAATTTCATCTAATGAGAGTTCAGGTTCTGTCTCTGCTGTCATTGGCTCATGTATCTCATTCATATCCTCACTGTCACTCATATCATGCATTCCACTGCAGTACTCCTGCCATCTTTCTAGAATTTGTCTAGATTCTGTTAAGGTATTTCCCATCTTGTCACAGATAAAATTCAATTGAGCTTGAACATTTCTTGTCTATAACTTCATTTCTTATGAACACATTACTGGATGATATCAAAGTGTGACGATTAAGGCATTTCAGAGATATAACAAGACAAAGCTCCACGTTAAAGGAAGTGATGGAGGGAAGCGTGCAATAGAAAGACAACGCTTCCTGTGGGTTGACATCATGGTATGGACTGGAAGAAGCCTGTCTGATGGCGCCGTAGAGGCACGGCAAAGCACTGTTGGCTACTCGCTACAGCGAGCCTTTAATGCGGAACTAGCACTTGATGATAGTGACCAGCAACCTCAGCTCTGCGTATGTAGCTGCCGGGTTTCCAGTGACACCAGAAGGTGCATCTATTCCTAATGTGAACAAGCTTACGTTTGACTAAAGCATGCTTTCAGACTTAACATGTTCTGTTCGGTAAGATGAATTTCACATGTGCCATCCTGTTAATTGATATGGAATATACAAGTGACAACCTGTTCATTGATATGGACTATACAAATGACAACCTGTTCATTGATATGGACTATACAAGTGACAACCTGTTCATTGATATTGACTATATAAGTTACTAGTTGTTTTGATATGAACTATACAAGTGACAACCTGTTCATTGAAATGGACTATATAAGTTACTAGTTGTTTTGATATGGACTATACAAGTGACAACCTGTTCATTGATATGGACTATATAAGTTACTAGTTGTTTTGATATGGACTATACAAGTGACTACCTGTTAATTGATATGGACTCTATAAGTTGTTATTCATTGATATGGAATATAAGTGACTAGTTGTTCATTGACATGGATTACACAAGGACTAGTTGTTCATTGATATGGACTATGCAAGTGACTACTTGTTCATTCATGAGGGTTATGCAAGTGCATATTTGTTCATTCATATGGATTATACAAGTGACTTCAGTGTTCATTGATATGGATTACACAAGTGACTTGTTCATTTATATGGACTATACAAGTGACTACTTGTTCATTGATTTGGACTGGTTTTCAAATGACTCCCGCTTACATCGACGGTGAACTGTATTTTTCGTGGCGGACTTTTGTGTTGGCATTCTGGCAGCGGCATCGTGCATATAATACCTGTACGGGATGTTGGTTTGTCGAGACCCTGTCTCTTGCACTTTTCACATGGGGCAGTGGGGAGCATTTTGTGTGATATTCACTGGTACAGGAACGGAACATTATGGGGCGACCCTTTCCCATACAATTGGAACTGCAGCTAGCTAGCTAGCTAAACTAACTAACTAACTTACTAACTAACTAATCAACGAACGAACGAACTTTATTTTCAAATGGTCACAAATTGGGCACGCAGGCCCGTCTTACATTTAGCCCTTCCAGTCACTCATCTTTCGTTCATCAGTTGTGCATGTTATATTCACATAGGGAAAAAAACATTGTCAAGTGGATTTTATAAACATAAACAATGCATATTACTATATTATGAGACAGGCAGACACACGTTTACACATGTTTATTACACCCATTCATAAACACGCGCGCACACGCACACACACGCGCATAAACGCACACATACACATAAACTTACATGCATTCATACTTACACCATTTACACTAACTCTCACAAATATGCACACACTCAATAACACAAATACACACTCCCTCGCATACACAGCATGCATGCACACATACACACGCAAACATATACACATATATACAAGAACATATGCACATATACATACACATACATACACACTGTGGTGGCGTAAGTTGAGTGGAGAGATAAATATCACCAAATAGAACCAGAAGTGGCTCGAGAGACTCCTTAGTGAACTGGATCAGACAGATATGGCAGGATTACACTAAGGGATCAAGTAAGGTTTTCGTGTAGAAGGCCAAGAGAGCACAGGAAAGGCACTGTCGTCAGAGATGAGGATGCTCACTCTTCACCGAAGTAAAAACTGAAGACTAGTATACTTCCTGCCACACAGCTCTCCTGATCTGTAGCCCTCAGATAGCGTTGTAGCACTATCTCACACAGTGACACACACACACATATGATACGCGAAAGAATCTCTTGTTGGATAAATTCAAAGAATTATAACGGATGACTGATCCACCAGAGTCACCTTACAGTGCAAGTGTGGTTTTACTGAGAAAACCTAGTGAAGAACATAGATTGTGCATCGATTACCGACAGCTCAATGTAACAGAATTTCAGGCCGAACCTTTGCCGGACCATAACAGACTCTTCACTACCATCTCAAGGTCAAGTACTTTACAAGGATTGACCTTAGTAAGGGATATTTTCCGATTCCAGTGAAACTATAAATTCAACCATCGCTGGCTTTCAGTACACCTGATGGTTACTATGAGTTCAACGTTCTTCCCTTCGGATTGAGTAATGCTCCTAGTGTCTTTATTCGCATGATGCGAAAATTACTCGACCCACTTAAACATCCTGCTATATGCAACTTCATGGATGATATCCTAATTGCTGCAGAGACGTGTGATGAACATATTAAGGCACTCCACCTTCTTTTCAAACGCCTTAAGGAAACTGTTTAACAGCACGACAAACAAGTATCAGATAGGATTCCCACAATTCTATTTTCTTGGACATACAATATCTCAAGGATACATGACTGATGAGGGCAACATTGAAAAGCTACAAATAGCTCCTCGTCCCAAAACTAAAAAAAGATGTCCGATCTTTTGTTTCTTTGTGTGGATTCTATCAAAAGTACATAAAAGACTTAAATTCTCTCACCGCTCCTTTAACCAACCTTACAAAGAAAGGGGAACCAGAGAAAGTCACATGGTCAACTGAATGTGAAAATGTTTATTTAGCACTCAAGAGGGCGTTAACTGCAAAACCAGTGCTTCATCTTCCAGATCTCACACGCCCATTTACTCTTCGTACAGACGCAAGCAACATTGTAATTAGCGCCACATTACTTCAGAGAAAAGAAGATGGGCACTCAGTGATATTTCCTATTACCTATGCTAGTACGAAATTGAACTCTGCAGAGAGGAATTATTCTACGATAGAACGCGAATTTCTAGTATTAGTCCGGGCTGTGGAGAAATTTCAAGCTTACCTGTACGGAAAGCATTTCACTGTACAGTGCGATCATCAACCCTTAATGTTGCTAACGGCTTCAAAGAACTTAAATGGACGACTGATGAGATGTCACTGCTTCTACAACCATATTCGTTCCAGATTGAATATGTGCCTTGAAAAATGAATGTTAGAGAATGTTACTTTAAACGTACCAGAACCGAAAGGAAACAGTGAGGAAGAGATAGAGTAGTTCTGAGAATGAGAAAATTGCATTTGGTTGATATTCCAGTTCTCCCTAGGATGAACTGTCTAAGAGGGGAGCCTTGTGACATGAAGTTATCAGCAAACTGATTTGTCTGGGGTTGGTGATTTATCAGCCCATTCTCACAAAGTTAAAATTGAAGTACCTCTCCGTTTAATTGACGAATGTGTATAGACCTACGGGGAGAAAAAAATGTGTATACAAATAGGATGTGTAAACAGAGACAGGACAAATTTACGCCCATGGACTGGCTGGTTGAAGATCCAACTTGTAGAAATGTTTTTCTTGCCTCCTGTGGTCTGTGAATTCCCTCATTAGAGGATTGGCGTGGAGAACATTGTGGGATTTGAGCTTAAACGGATAGAACACCGAGTTATAGAACGGAAATCCTACAATGAAAATTGAAGGACAAAATGGAACTTGAGATTAATCTGTCAATCCAATGGAAATTTAGAGAAAGGAAATTCCTGCGATATTATTAAAGAAAATAAACTATGTAACAAAAAAAAAAGGGGGGGGGGGAGTACTGCTTACCTTGAGAATTGATTATTTTTGGTTTTATAAATCAAAGTCGAACTCGACCCTGAGTCAGTTGCTAACTGCTCTGAGTACTAACAGCGCACTGTGTGATTTCGTTTTCGGATTACCATATGTGACTTCCTGGAGACAGGGTAAGTGACAACTTTTAATTAACACCAACAGTGCTTGTTATAACTATCATGGAGGGTTTTGAACCATTCATTACTTCTCTATATGTTATACTATATTGTCTAATTGGTGATTTCGTCCTAACAAATGCGTGTGCTATGAAGATATCTATGTAATATATTGTGTCACTGACATTTCTATTTTCTGTCTGGTGTATTATTCATTACTTTATTATCTCTTTTGGGTATTACATTACTCAATGAAATAATCTTCTACTAAGAAGTATTATTCGTTATTTCATCATCTCCTTTGTCTATTACATGTACTCAATGAGGCAATCTTCACCTAACTAACTAACTAACTAACTAACTAACTAACTAACTAACTAACTAACTAACTAACTAACTAACTAACTAACTAACTAACTAACTAACTAACCAACCAACCAGCTAACTAACTAGCTAGCTAACTAACCAACCATCTAACTAACAAACTAACCACCTAACTATCTAACTAACTAGCTACCTAACTAACCAGCTAACTAACTAATTAATTAAACATATAACTAACAAATTTACTAACTTATATGGATTATACGTGTGACTATATGTTCTTTAATATGGACTATACTAGTGACTACATTTTCATTTATATGGACTATACAAATGACTATCTGCTCATTGATATTGACAACACATATGATTATCTGTTAATTGATATGGACTACACGTATGACTATGTTCATTGATATGAACAACACAACTATCTTTTAATTGATATGGACTATACAAGTGACTATATGTTCATTGATATGGATATCACGACAAACTATTTGTTCTGTGATATAGACAACTCAA
This sequence comes from Cepaea hortensis, assembly GCA_963921405.1. NCBI lineage: Eukaryota > Metazoa > Mollusca > Gastropoda > Stylommatophora > Helicidae > Cepaea > Cepaea hortensis. Next base: position 324,107,961 of record OY992876.1, on the reverse strand, counting down.
GTTGCTATCTGTTCATATATATGAATCACATATGCGACTATCTGTTCATATATATGAATCACATATACGACTATCTGTTCATAGATATGAATCACATATGCTACTATCTGTTCATAGATATGAATTACATATACGACTATCTGTTCACAGATATGAATCACATATGCGACTATCTGTTCATTGATATGAATCATATATGCGATTATCATTTCATAGATGAATCACATATGCGATTATCTGTTCATTGATATGGACAATACATACGACTATCTGTTCATTGATATGAATCACATATGCGGCTATCTGTTCATATATATGAATCACATGTACGACTATCTGTTCACAGATATGAATCACACCTACGACTATCTGTTCATAGATATGAATCACATATGCGGCTATATGCTCATAGATATGAATCACATATGCGACTATCTGTTCATAGATATGAATCACATATGCGACTATCTGTTCATAGATAGGAAGAACAGAAAGTACACAATCTACTACAATATGCACCCTCTATGCAGACAGTTATCCTTACACTTATGCACAACATACATTCATAACATAAATGCAACAAATTTGTTGTAGATACAATTGTATTCTCTCTGACAAGAAAATAACATAGGGGAAAAAACAACACTAAAATCGTGACACTGTAATATAGTTTTATCAAACCTGCTTCACGCCACGTTCTTTCACACAGGGGCCATCTCAAAAGCCTGGTTGGCGTTCCCAACATGGCCACCGTCAGCCGGTATCTGTTTGTCGCCTCGGTGACAAACCACGTGGCCGGGCTGAGGCGGACATTCCACAACGTTGCCGTTTGTACACGGCTGCTGAGTGTGGGTTGATGCAGCTGGGTCTGGCCTGTGAAAGGTCACGCGGAGAACAAAAGATTCAGTTTTGTGATGATGGAAAACACTAGTCTAGGGTGTCTTTTGTTTGCATTCGCTAGCTTTGAACTCAGGTGTAGTCCATACACGTGCTATTACTTATAGTAGTTGTCACTACTGGGAAGTGCACTGGACTAATTTTGCGTGTGGATTAGCTTTCCCTGTTACAGTGTCCCTCACCATCAGGCAAATCCATTCCAACTTCTGAGGTACTTGTAATTTACCTCCCTAAGTCAAGGACGAGAAGTCAGCATTTTAGTCTAACCGACCGGTATAGGGGTTGAACCCGCTACCTCCGCATCAGCACAACGGAAGTTTAAGAGCGAACGCTCTGTCCCATTCGGCCACGCTGGCCTAAACATTGTAGGTAGACCCTCAACCAAACCATGCCAAGCTGTCATGTCTCTTGCTATCTCTCGCAGCCCCCTCCATGTCCTCCCAATATCATTCATCTCTGACTGTAATACTCTTCCCATTCTGTTTTAGGTCTCTCGCTATTTTCTTTGCCTCGTGTGTTCCAGACAAGAGAGTGTCAAGTTATATTGTTCTCAGGTTCTTTCAGTGAGTGTCCTACTCAGCGCCTGCGTTATTTTACTCCCATTTTGGTTCACTGGAATTTGTCTAGTTCTCTCCATGAGCTCTACATTGATGACTCTGCACTCGAGACGTATCTATCTCCCGGTTTGCCTACTTATCCAACCAATTATCTACCTACCTATGTACCTGCCTTTGTTTCCACCTATTTAACTATCTAGACATCTTCATACTTATCAACTCATCTATCTATGTACCTTATCATCACCATGTACCACGTCAAAAGCATAGTTGGGAACCTTACACGATCACCAGAGTCGTGGATCAGGTCATGGTTGGGAACCTCACACGATCACCAGAGTCGTGGATCAGGTCATGTTTCACTACCTCACACGATCACCAGAGTCGTGGATCAACTCTTTTATCTTGTCCTGATTATGTCATGTCGCCAAGTCATCAAGATATTTATCTATCTCCCTTACCCTTACCTTTTCCCCATCAATTTGTGTCTGCTGTCACTGGGTTTTAAAATTGATTTATCGTGACTGTCGACGCCAAATTTCCATAGCCACTTTACGGTCTTCGTGTTTGTTTGTTTGTTTTCTTAAGTACAGTCTCATTGGTTTTGATGTCCGTCAACGGTATTCTTTTGATATCCACTGCCATTAAATGTTTTCAAGCTTCTCTGCTTATTGTTCATGTTTCACATCCATACATCTATTATCTATATAGTTTCTATATAGCATTTCAACACTCTTTTTCTTACTGCAGTTGATAGCTTGTTATTGGTGAGTAAGACAACCATCCATGGCGATTTTTGTTCTAATCTCCACAAGACATATTCCATTAGCTATGACTGTTCCAAGATAGTTGTACCGATTAATGTGTTCAAGAGTTTCCCTCATTTATTTGGGTGGTACTGTAAAACCACGGTTTTCGTAGCCTTCGGTTATCGTCTGTTTCAGTTTTCGTCGACTTTTTCCGCGGAAAATGTCTCGGTTTTCGTGACCACGCTTCTAATTTTGCGAAAATAAAGGGACCCAAGCGTTCTTCAGCTCAGTTTGGCGTTGTTTTTCGTTGTGTGAGCATCACGTGCCAATAATAAAATACGAGAGCGGCATTAAGATTGCTGAAATCAGCCGCATGTACGGGAAGTCGCCATCCAGGATAAGTTCCATTGTGGTGAAAAAGGAAGAAATAAAGGAGGCTAATGTAGCAAAAGGCACGAATGTGCTAACGAAACAGAGATCGCAAACAATTGAAGATATTGAAGAGTTATTATTAATTTGGCTAAATCAAAAACAGTTAGATGGCGATTCTGTTTCGGGGGCAGTCATATGTGAAAAGGCCAGGCGGTTGTATGCCGACATGATTAAGAAAATGACTGGGACGATTGATTGATTGATTGATTTAGGAATCGACATCACAGCATTCGGGACATTCCCATAAGTGCTCCGTCCCCATCCTCAGCAGCCAGCGAAGAGTTCCAACACTAATAGTACCAGTAGCAATCTGATTATAAGTCCGTCTCGCCTTTCCTTTGAGCGTTGAGCGTCGGCCAGATCCCTTCGTCACTCCTCGTTGTCTCATTCTTGCCAGACCATGGTAATCCATTTGCTCCTCCGAGGTGTGCACGTGCTCCCACAAGGCCGCAACCACGTCTGCCTTGTCATGTATCAATACTCCACCAAGTTCTGCAGAGCCAGCCAATCTGTCCGCCTGTTCATTTCCCAGCCCACCGGCATGCCCCGGAGAAAAGATCCAGGCGATGCTTGTCACCCGTGACCTCCGAAGCGAAGCAAGCCACTCCGCACGAAGTCTGCCCGTCCTCACCCTCGTCAGCATGCTTTTTGAGTCAGTGACAATCACAATGTATGTGTGTGTGTCGTATTCTCCATCCAGCGGAGAGCCGCAGTGACTGCCTCCACTTCCATTCTTAAGCTGGATGTTGTGGTATCATATGCCAGGCTCTCCTGCCCCAAACATCGACCATTAGCTTTGGCTATGAAACCCCAGCCACTTCTCTCACCTCTTGACACCGAACCATCTGTGTAGATAATCACATCACTCGAGTGAGCATTGTCCTGAATTAGTTGCTGGATTTCCACTTCCGTGGCCCCTGTTGGCCACTCCCTGCACTCCCGGCTTAATGTGATTATAACTCTGCACAAGTCTGACTGCTCCGCTGGCACTCTGGCCCACTCCTCTCCACGCCCAATGTTCTCCGGGGGGCACACCTGTCTGATCGTATCCTCCGTCTGAGCCATCCATGATTTCCCTCTTATCAGTCGCTGATCCTTAACTGCGTCCAGCGCCTCATGCAGTGGGTGATCTGTGTCTGCAGCTACTCTGAGGTATGCCTTCGTCTGCATCACCTTGAGCCTACCAGCAACAGTCGGCAGACCAAGGATGTAACGCATACACACTACTGGGGTGTCTCTAGTGCATCCCAGAATGATCGGCATAGCTTCGTTCTGTATGCGCTCTAACTTCACCAGCTGACTCTCTGAGACAGTGAGCAGACCTAATCCATAATCAATTACTGAGAGGATCAAGTGCTGGTATAGTGTGAAAAGCATTCTCTGCTCTATGTCCATTGCAGCCATAGTTTTAAGTGCATTGAGTCCCTTTTGAGTTCTTGTCACGACCGTCTCCACTGGGACGAGTGCTAGTGTACTTAGTGATTTTAAGACCATCAGAGTATGGTTACTAGGCACGGCGAAGGTGCGAGTTCGGACAAGCCAGGGGCCGAAAATATCGTTAAAGATTATATTTATTATCTATAAAATGTGTTTTTGGTATGTCTTTTCGAGTGTCTAGAACAATTGGATTTATATGGGTCCATATGAAAATTATTGCCTCGGTTTTCGTCGGTTTCGGATTTCATCAATTGTTTTCAGGCAGATTATCGACGAAACCGAGGTTTTACTGTATCTCTTTCTTCTTAAACACGACCATAATCTCTGTTTTCTTACAATTTAATTCTAGTCATAATTACTCACTGTGTACAATAATCGTATCCATAAAGTTTTGTAGACCTTGTCCGTTGTCTGTAATCAATACTGTATAATCTACAAATATTATTTTGTTGATGATATGTTATTCGACTCCGGATCAGGAAATACTAAGCGAAAAATTGGGGCGTAATCTAACCAAAACATGTTTTATATATATATATATATATATATATATATATATATATATATATATATATATATAGTAATCATGATATGCCGTTCTCCCTGGCGTAGAAGCTAAGGACGTTGTTTGTAATCCCGTATACTCTCGTATGAAACACAGCTGCGCAAGATTCGGCAGCGGATCGCGTCGAGTTGGTTACTTACGGAGGTATGTGAGTCGGTCGTTCAGAAAGCAATGGCAAACTACTGAACGTAAAACTTGCCAAGACATCAACACCAGCTGAAAAATGCTGGTGTTGACTGCAATGTCCTGTAAAGGATATGAGGATAAAAAAATCATGATATGAAACAGTCAACATTAAGAAACAATGGCAACTGTAACGGTATCAATTCTAGTTGGATAGTGTCGTGAAATCACTTTAAATTTACAATGAGATGATAAAAATACCAACGACAGGCTATATTCGCCACTACAAGTTGTTTACTACGGAGAGTCGGCGAGATCAGACAGTGGAGTTGTCTTTGATTGTCACCACAAGACAGAAAAATTGTAGGCTTGTTATTGTGACCAAAATTGGGAGAATGCAGGAACTCGCTACCTTGTTTTGGATGTTGAAACAAGGGGAATCACTTTTGTATTGATTTAAACCAAGGGGAGAGAACTTATTCTGAAATGGATAATCTGCCCCTGGAACCATCTGATGTTTTGACATCAAATGAACGTCACCAAAATAACCCAAGGCTCCTGGACAAAAACATGACTTGTTTACAATAGTGTAGCCAAGAAAGTTGACCTGAACTGACGTGTTTTTGTACCGCTGTTAGGAATTCGGAGAGAGCATCTACAGTGTTGATTTAATTAAAGACTAAGTAACATGTGTCTTTATGGCAAATGGTAGATGCCATCCAGGAGTGATGCGGTGTTGCGTAAGGTACTAAATATAGTGTATTTAGGCCTAATTAATATAGGCAGTAGCCTTGTTAAAACTAGTGAAGTGATGATTAGCTCTGTTAGTTGAGAATAGAGTAAAGTGATGATTAGCTCGGTTAGTGAGAATAGAGTAGTGAAGTGAGAATTAGCTCTGCTAGTGAGAATAGTGTAGTGAGTTGGGAGATGGGGGAAATTTCCAATAGTGGGATCTTCCAGTGGGGTGCCTACTGGGGTTCTGCAGTCTGTCTATTGGTTTTCCTTGTCTTAAGCTGGTTCAGATTGAGGTGATGAGCCACTCTGATCCATGACAGAGTTTAGTTCACTGATAAATCTCTGAGCAAGGCAGTAGGCCTACATTCAGCTAGTAGGGATTAGTATCAGGCGGCCTTCACCAGATGTGGTCTCTTTCTCTAACAGGTTCCCCTACGTCTATGAGGAAGCTCTACACTGGGTTTGATGGAGGTCAACTCTCATTTAGAAGAACATCAAATGAACATTCACTTTATTTTATAAGATGAATAAACACCCAGAAGAAAGTATGGCCAGCACGGTTTATGCTAGGCCTAGTGAGACAGTATGGAAAAATGGTTTTCACATACCGCCTTTTTGAAACAGAAAGTTCACCGACCAGTATAAGTTCAAAATTAGTCAGTGGCCGGGCGCTGACTTGGACACGGCCTGCTGACCGCTGGTTTACCTTTCGTTGTTAGTGAAATACGAAATTCAGGAAACATGAAGCCAAACTTAGCATAGGAACTGTCAAATGGGCAAGAAATACAACGGATATGGCTAGATATATGGGAACGGACACGCCCCATGAAGCAAGACAGGCAAAGGCTGTAAAAATAGATACAGTAGGCTGGCCGATTTACGGCTGTGGGAACACACATGCACTCACAGCGGACTATGAACTCGCAGACAGGGTGAAGGTAGTTAGATTAATAATAAGATGCAAATTAAGCAAAGTACGCGAGGTACTGATTGGGTAGTCTTTCACAAGGAAGAGAAACGTCACGTGATTCAAGAAATGCGCCAACTCAAGAAGTTATATATACTTTGGGATCCAGTCAGTTGGGGAAGAGTCGAGCAGGAGAGAGGACAGTTAATAGTGGACTCCGGGAGCGGCGGGGGCCTGAGCCCTCTTGGGGCAGCCCAAGGAACATAGTAACAGGACTTCAGAAATTGTGGCTAATCCGTGCCCAAGTCTGTATAGTATCTGGAGGAGGAGGAAGTGAAGGAAGACGGACAAGCGCCCATGCTAGAACTCGTCTGAATCACTGATAGGAGTGAGAACGACTAAGGATCTGTGAACGGAACCTACCCAAGGCAGATAAGCCAAAGAAGGGAAAGACACGCAGAGTCCGAGGGTCGCCTAAGTGCAAGAAAGCCACTTGAGTTAGAGGACCGCCAGCTAAGGAGACCGCTCGTTAGTTGCAGTAGATGGCTAAACGTCAGACAGGACGACCATAGCCAGGGACACTGCGGTTGGAACCACGCAGGAGACTAAAGGTCGGATAGGACAATAAGGTCAAGTGGGATCCACGACAAGCGATTGATTGGGCAGAGACAAATGAAACCCAGAAGGACGACCAGAAAACCCACTGGATGGCAGAAGTTGAATGTAAGTTGACATAAGACTTAGACCTAATTAGTTTAATTGTATATTATAATCAGGTATCTTGGTTTAGAGAGCTATACCAAACTACAGTAGGTGAACTTACCGCGACCCGACAAGGAGCAGGATGGATGCGACGTCCTGCAAATGACCTATATTTAAATGGCCGAAATAGAGTGTTGGGAGTCAAATTAATCGGTTAGATGGGCAGAGTGTGGATAAACTATATATGTGCAGGTAAATTAAGTAATCAGACTAAAAGATTAATGATAACTAGCCGGGTCAACACGGCATATAAAACGAAAGGCTACTGCAAGATATAAACAAACACAGAGATCGGGTCTAGCAGACAAACGTGGACCTGAGAAGCGATCACGCTGGGTCAACCCAAACAATGAGACCGGATGACAATGGCTCGCCCCAGACGGAGCGGTATGGAAAAGAATGCGTGTCTTTTGTCCGACTAGACAGGGGTGAAAGGAGGTCGCTCTTCTGCTGCTGTGTAGCTAAGGTGGCGAAAGGCTGGCCTTGCGGGGTACAGGCAGCGAGTTCAAATCTTCGGGTAAATAGTTAAATACTTTTAGGGTTATGTTGGCTGTAGGCGGCGCGTCGGGAAATAGGCGATAATAATGTTAGTTAAATATATATAGACGATAGATTACTGTGTTTAAAATACGGTTCTTAATTTATGCTATGGCTAAGATATACTAATACTAGTATAGATAAAGAAGCGATAGATGTTAAGGACTTTGTAGGTGGTGAAAGACTAAAGTTTATTTTGACATAAAACTCACGGGTATTGATTTATAATGTTTCAGGCATGACCTGGGTAAAATGGAGTTGCCCAAGCATACCGGGCATACTTGACTAAACAGATATTCATCTGAACAAAATAATCCCTGGGTATATGGATTGATGGATCAATCTATGGATCAATGGGTATTTGGGCTGAATATATGGACCACTAATAAGCCTACGGAAAGATAGTTACGAAACAAAGGCCGGTGTAATTCCTAGCTTTAGTCTTTTACTTCATGCGGTTAATAGGTGATCATAAGTGGCATTCCCCTAACATCCAGTTGCATAGGCTGTTACACTATCTATCTCTCCCTTGTGAGGTAATGCAGCATCGTATTATTACAGTTCAATATGCATTATGTGTCTGCAATGCATGTACTGATTACTCTATGCGATTATGTTGTAGATTGTCACTCTGTTATTGTTCAGAAGGAAATAAATATATGATTGGGTTGTCTTTTATTTCGACTTGTCAGTCTGAAGTAATATAAGTAGAGTAGTTTAGAGACCTTGTGAGGCTGTACATCTCTTCTATAACCTGATAACATACACCACGAGACATTGATGGTGCAATAGTAATTGACTATTGTTCTCACGCGGAGACACGAACCTAAATCTGTCGTATCCCTTACTCTCATCCTCGTTCTCCTTCTCTCTTTCTCTCTTCATCTTTCCTTATTATCAAAGATAGTGCGTTGTAGGCAGAGTTCGACTGAGGAACGAACTTTTAGGCTTCACACTTATCTTATATCATTTCCCTCAATTCCCTCTTCTTTCTCTCCTCTCTCTCTTGCCTTCCTATCTCCTTCTTTCTCCTCCTTCTTTTCTAGCTATCACACTAGGATCCAGAGGGTCCATACGAAACTGGCTCAGTTGAGCAAAACATTATAAACGATTCATTTACAATAGGGATTCATCCAGGTTGGGTGATACTCGTTTTCTTCACCACATACCACTGAACACTAGTGAATAGAAAAGAATATGGAACATGGCGTTCTTATGGAATAATTTAGTCCAGTGAAGAAGTACTTAAGAACCGTTGGGGTGACAATCTATGAAAACGGATTTTAACTAAAATTGTGAGACCTGTGACATTGAAACCTAGTTTTAATAGTACAGAGATTCCTACTTATCTGAGTTATAGGGACCTTAGTCTTTATAGTGAGTGACAGATCCATGATTAAGGTTATACAATAACTATTTTCGGAGGATCATGCATCTAGTCGACCCAGTGGGTCCCGGAGAAAGTCAACGTCTAGAAGAAGAGACGCATCAATGGGTGAGGTGTTCACGTACTAAGCTATCATGCTGTGTCGTACCCTTGCTATGATGATCATCTGACTTGGCTCCTGATCTGCTGCTCTGAATCTACAGACACACTAGAATTCGACATACATTCTACACATTACACACACACACACACACACACACACTTCTCACACACATACTCTTTGTTTTAATAAATTATTTTGTATTTATTTGTTAAAGCTAGAGTTGTTGTGTATGTTGTGTTGGGGAAGAGTGAGAGGGGGCATGATCTAGGAGTAAGTGAGAGTAAGAAAGAGGTGTCTGCAGACTGACGGAGTTTTGTGGACGGATTCTGGTGGTTTCTCTAGGACAATAATATTTGGGTAATAAAAATGTGGGTGTTGATTCCCCTCACTCCAGGGACGACACTAAAGTAATAAAGGATTACTACGACAGATAGACACATCCCAAAGTACAGATTAAGTGGCTCTCTATGTTTAGTGTCGCCAAGCTGTCCGAATAACATTATCTAATGACAGTTATATATTTATTATCGGCATCCTAGTAATGGGAAGAACTGATTTGACTGGACACACATGGGCAAGAGAGTAGAAAGGTCGACAGACAGACTACGTTAATAGACTATAGTATGTCCCGATTTGAATGCCTTCATTCACGATCAATTATTTTGAAAACTGTCAGTTGCATCGTTATGAAATTTTTCCAGCCGTCTTATATTTACCCCCCACCCAAGGAATATGTCTTTGATAGGTCCAAAAACAACTTAAATCAGCGGCGACATTTCTTTGATGTTTTGCTTAAAAACTAGTGATTTCTCGCTAACAAATTTATGTTTACAGTAATGTACGCTCCGCCAATTCAGATGACACACAAGGCGTATCCGGATTCGTATGGGAGTGGGTGCAATGAAAGACTAGCTTAAAAGTCGACAGGGTCGGCTGCATTGCACCGGGTTTTTATCCCATATGGCTCAGTTTCTTTCCGCAGCGCGGAAAGCGTCGCACAAAGCACGAACTCCGTAGCTCCAGCGACGACCCTCGAGAGTCTCCGAAAAAATGCACTCGTGAAATGAAGGACGCGGCCCGGAATCGAACATACCTCCCCCGATGTGTCTCCACCTTGCCGTGGTGGGGGCGCTTGCGTGTCCCACTGACCCCATCTGCTTGCCGATGGATGAAAACTACATATCGGACAGCTTATGGGATAAGGGCCAGACTAAGAGAGACACAACCTGCTGCTTTGCAGGTAGACAGGATAGCAGTCAAAAGTTTAAATCAGGCGCACGAAGGCAGAAATCATTGGTCAGGACAATACTCTAAGGCTCTCTGTCGAGGATTTAGGCTGAACGCCTCTAAGCCACAAACCCTCGGATGTGAGAGCCGGGCCGATACCCACCTACCGAAAAATAGAGGTGAGATACTGAGCACGCTACACGCCCGGTTCTGATACTTGTTCGAAGGCTCTCAGCTGGGGGATATGAGGGATTTCCGGATGAGAGGGCCTGGCTGTTTCTCGTTCACTGCTGCACGGAGGTAATGTGCTGAGCCGGCAGCACATGTAGCCTACCTCGTGGGCGAGTACTAAAACGCAGAAAGTGCCCTAGTCGAATGAAATGGTTACGAAAACTGTCTGTATCTAACTCATAGAGTGTAGACAAAAGTGAAAAAACGTCTCAATAACACGAAATGGAACGCACGGCTAGCGAATCCATTGCGTGGTCCGAAGTCAAAAGCAAAAGCTTACCGAGTGGATGTCGACCGCAGTCTGACCGTTCCTGGTGTGGGCTTGAGCGACCAGTGGCAAGCGACATGCCCAACACATGGAAGTGAGGAACTAAAGCAGCCATGAGCAGGACGTGGCAACTCCTTCGGTGAGCCCAGTCTCAGAGCAATATGTGCCGGCTCTGCAATTATGGAAGCCTCCTTGGATAGCAGGGAATGCCAAAGGTCTGCCCCTGCCTTCCCTTGAGGGTTGACCGTGATGTCGATGATCGGTCTATCTTGACCAGCTGAGATGTGGGCGACATCACAACAATAAGTCTAACGTGCCTCGAAACCCGAGGAAGGCTAATCTCATTAAAAAACGCCCGCTGAAGTCGGAAGTGCCGTCCTACGGGTGGCAAACTAAAAATTGGCACTACGCATTTACGTCCGAGTGAAATGTCTCGTCCGAATGTCTCTCGTGCTAGGAACAGTTCTGACTATCTAGTTTCCGAATGCCGCTCTAGTTCGGAACAGCTCTGACTAGGTAGTTTTCCGAATGTCCGCCGTGCCTGGAACAGCTCCGACGGGCACAAGAACAAGCACATGTCCAAAAACTCGCTGAGTGGATACCATCTGCAGACCTGTCTGGTTTGTGCGGGAACGGCCCGGGGCGAACGAAATGCCCAATATATTGAAGTGAGGAATTAAAGCAGCCATGAGCAGGATGTGACGATTCCCTCGGTGAGCCCAGCACCAGAGCGTTATGTGTCGGCTCGGCAATTATGGAAGCCACCCAGGATGGCGGAAAATGCTATGGACTGTCCCTGCCTTCATTTGAGGGATGAATGTGCAGTCTTCGACTGTTCCAACTTGACCAGCTGGGAGGTGGACGGTACCATAAAAGTGAGAGTCTCTCAGGAATGCTAACCTGGTCAAAAATGCACGCTAAAAGTCGGATGTGTTGGCCTAAGGGTTCGGCCCAAGGGTGCCTAACGAGACACATCGCAATCACATCTGAAAAAACACTCCGAATGAACGCAAAGAAGAAGAAGAGAATCGAACATACAACCTTCGGAGCCCGAGTCAGACGGCTTGACCACTTCACCACGGAGAATCCCGAGAGGGGTGCAATGTGTAATATTAGTAAAGACAGAGAATGTACAGGAGTATGGGGTAAATAATGTGTAAATTGACAGGAAAGTAGAAGGAATATATTTCTTACCTTATTTTTCATTTCCTTCTTGTTTCTTCAGCTGCTAGTTAATAATTGTACACAAGCATTCATGTTACTAGGATGCATTTAGCTTTTTATGTTGAGTTCGTGAAAGCTTCCAAATAGCTGTGCGTTAATGTGCGTATGGAGTGACCAGAAATGATACCGTAATTTAGTCATCATGTTTCCATTTTTAAGGATCTGTTCAGCTGTCTGTCAGTTTTTTCACACGTACACATGTGTGACAGACCCGCTTTGAGTCTTCCTGAAAAACTGTCTACTCTGCTGTTTACCGTTCAGAGACGGAACATTATTACCTGTTTTGCACTATGAAAATAGTTGTCAGTGTCTCTGTAGTGGGCCTTCTTCTTAACGACCAAGATGTTGGTCCTCTTTTCATTGAAGTTTATAGATTGATTCGTATGCACGTGTGTTGTCCCCTAATTTGACAACGTGTTTGCTCTCACGTTTCTTGTTATGCCACAATATGTCAGTTTCCACCGCAATATTACTCTTCTGTTGGTATTCAATGCGTTTAGTGTGTGTGTGTGTGTGTGTGTGTGTGTGTGTGTGTGTGTGTGTGTGTGTGTGTGTGTGTGTGTGTTTGTGTTTGTGTTTAAATACAGTTGTTTGTCACCGCTGGAGGGCTTGCGGAATTGAAAATCCATCACTGTGGAATACAAACTGTTGCCATTGACATTATGCTGATGCTGTAATTTTTAGGGCCTGCAATTCGTCTGAATAGTTGGAGCAAAATATCCCAGTAAGTGTGTACGTAGATTAAGGTCTGCGATCTGCTCAGACCTTAATCTGTGTCGGACGATTCCAGTAGATTGATGATTGCTCTCGGTTGCATAAAATTCAATCCATCCTTTCTCCAATAGTCCTCTTCCTCTTTCAACACATGGTCCTCACATTTTTTCCAGTAACATTTATTAATATTTAATAGCGTGGACTGGTTGACAGACAGACAGAAAGGTAGGTAGGTAGGTAGGCAGAAAGGTAGGTGGGTGGATGGATGGATGGCTGGCTGGCTGGCTGGCTGGCTGGCTGGCTGGGTGGGTAGATAGATAGATAGATAGATCGATCGATCGATCCCTCGATCCCCGCCAGGAGTTGGGCGAAGCCGGGCCGAGTCAGCTAGTTTATTTATATAATCACGTTTCACGAAAGAACCCCCATGTGAGACACCTCTGAACAATACCATTTAACTTCGCACTGTTTGTGCCAAAACGAAAACCGCGAGACAATTTCAAAAAGAGCGGGGGTGTGCCTTGCTGAAGCTGTAATACTTTTAAAATGATGGTATTAATCCCGTGTCGCGAAACGCAAGTGCGTCTCAGACGGGACAACACAGTACCCACTCTGCCCCACCGCGTCTAGGTGGCTAGGCCAAATTTTATGGCGGGTGAGAGGGGGATTTCCGAGTTACAATGTGTTGGGGCCGTCTTCTGGGTCCTAGAGATGTTATGAATCGGAATTGTCATGAACTTCACGGGGGTCCCGAGAATCATAACTCAACTCTTTGAGTGTGCGTAGATCTTCTCTGTTGTAAATCGCACACTCTGCTAAAACTCGGGGAATGCGGAGTTGCCTTCACTTTCGTGAGGTAATGCTCGGAAGTTTTCGGCAGGTTCCGGGAGTGTGTTCTTCCGGACCTGACACGAGGAGGCCATTCGGTAGCCAGTAATCAAGAAAGGAGGCCGCTTTTGTAGCCAGCTGTATAATTGGCACCACGGGGATCCGGAGAATGCTCTACCGATGTTGGTAAAGCCATCCTTTCACGGCCAGGTGCGCCAGCTGTAATCTGTGCAACTCTTATAGAGATTGATCTGCAGTGGTGGCATTGTTGTCATTGAGACGAGAGGCTGTGTCTTTGATCAGTTGTATCATGATGTACCTTTTGGGGCTCCAGAGGGAACCTACAGCCCAGAGCTTGATGATCCTACCGGGTCGCTGTCTGTTGCATAGTTGTTCCTAAGCTTTAAAGGTAACACACTTTTATACTTGGCGTCGCTTAACTAAAGTTTGTATTTTCGTTGTGGGTCAATTCTTGACTAGGCCGGCCAGTTCCGCCGTATCCTGTGCTCTGACAATATGTACACGTTGACCTCGGGTCAGAGAACGTCGGCTATAAGTTAAGTCTCGACCAGGCATGCTAACTATGTAGTAAGCCTGTGTGTGTACTATGACCTAGATTAAGCTAAGGCCAGTGCAGCGAACATGGCGGAATGTATTGTGTGAGCCAGCTTTGTGGATTAGTCTGGTTGAAGCACATTAACAATGCATTCGATGCCCTATCTCGACAATGGAGTATCTTAGGGAATTATTGTTCGGACAGAGAACTTTCTCTTGAACAGAGCTTTAATTTTATTCCCTTAATGAATAGGTTGACATTGGTATGTTTCAATCATCATCTGGTGGCGTGGTTGAAACCAGTACTTGTCAAGCACTCATGTGACGAGCGAGAACCACCTGCATTTCTCATTACGGTGAAACCCAAAAATGTAGGAGGCTATAAGCTGGGAAGTTGTTATCGACCTATGGGTCTGTTGTTATTTAACTGGGCTTAGTCAGAAGGGGGAGAGATATCTTCACACCTACTAGGGATTGAACCGTGGGCCAGTATAGCGGTGGGGAAACACCCACTCATGTAACGCGTGGATAATTCATCAGTGTTGTGTGACTCTACAGTTCCCTTACTGAGAAGGGAATACTTTGTCATGCGGGTCTATCTTTCTATTGTCTCTATACTTTCATCGGAACCAGATTGTTTGGGATGTTTGAGTCGACACAATTCCTAGGCAGCCAAAGGAATTTATTCAGGTGATGTGTGTCTATATATTCATACACCTATACATAACAGAAATCAAGGTATCCGAGGCAGAAAGGTGGGAAGCGACAGACACAAGAACCCGAAACTCTTCTGTTGTTTGTCTGGTCTTTCATTCAGTAGTTCAGGTTGGTTATCAATGTAGCTTGAGTATCTTCCATTAACCTTGGAGGTGTAATAGAGTACTGACCTGAGGTATCCTAATATGCTTATCTACTTTCCTGGTGGGACAAAATGGTTATTAGGAAGGATGATCCAGACCATAACACTTGATGATCTTCATGGGAGGTATGGATTTCTGCCATCCTCATGAATGGAACCTTTCATCATATCTACTATCAATTAGGTATGAGACCTGTGGCTGGAAAGCTACTGACTTACGTTGAGATTACCAGGAGTCGTAACTTAACCCGTCGGTGAGACATGTCTGGAAGGTCTGACATAATACTATTGTGGTCTGAACTGGAGGAACTGACCACAATAAATGGGATGTTAATGTGGATGCATGTTGATATAGTGTGTATTGTGCAAGGGTGTGATGGATGGGTACACCTGGCTTGTTCTTGCTTACAGAAACCCCTTTGATGTTCCTGTGGGCGAGTGCCCTTTGTTGTGTGCTGTATCCGGGGCTGTATCCTGAGTGCGGCTGCCTATTTGCAGTGGCCTGTGTGCTGTTGACACGTTGCTAATTCCTGAGAACTTGTTTGCCTTTGGTCCGTCGCTGTGTGCTGTGGATCTGTGTGCAGTGACTTTCGATTGTGCTAAACGCCAAGTGACTAGTGGCTGTTGAACTTTACTTGGTCAAATTCCGAAGCTCCAGGAGGCATCATACAGGATCAGGTGAATGTGTCTTACCACCTCGATCTACACACTGACATTCGATACTACACTGACATACCTATGTGGGATGATGAGAATGTCAAGCAGACTACTCTCACCCAATTGACTGTTCATTGCTGTATGTCTGTCTGTTGGTTTGTTCATCTGTGTGTTCGAGTCGGAATCTCCAATAAAGATTCTAGATTCGCCTTTTATAAGGTTGTTCTCTTATAGTCAGTTAAGTGTCTTCATGTAGAAACAGTCTTCATATGGATAGTATCATCCGTGAACCGTCCTGGGGCGACCTAGTAAGAGGGAAGACAGAAGGTAATAACGAACTCCAATTAAAATATGTTAAACAACCACCGAGAACCAGGCCGGTGTTGTCACATCCCGGAACCGTAAATTATGTACCGCATATAAACAAACATTGAAATCTGCTGTACAATCTCCAGAACAAAAATTTTTTTGTTGGGTGGACATAATGATAAGGTTATATGCTAAATCTCATCATTTTCCCTCAGTTGATTACTGAGATATTGAATTTTATATTGAGGCAAAAAAAAAACAACAACAACAACAACGCACACACACTATAGATAGTAGAAGAGCTGATAGACCGACTGACAGACATAAAGAATGGTTGAAAGATCGACAGACAGACAAAGGTAACCAGTAGAATTGTCTCACTTTCCAAATTCTATGGCATCCTGGATGGTTTCAGGCAGCGCCATGTTCAGCGTTTCCGGCAAGGTCAGGGCCAGTAACCCGGCCAGCATTCCACTGGCCCCAAATACGATGAACGGGAGTGCTGTCCCCATAGCACCGTCTACCACCAGACTCTGTAGATAATCGTAACAATAACTGTCACTGTAATAAATAACCAATACCACCACTACCATCCTCATCTCCATCACAACCACCATCATAATCTCCATGATCATCACCACCACTATTACCACCATCATTATCGTCATCAAACTCGCTTACACTCAGGAAATAAATGACCGTAGACCTCGAGGTAGACCAAGAAGAGATAATATATATACAGACATACAAGCCCTTGGAATCAACGACTGGCAAGAGAGGGTCAACCAGAGAGACGAATGGAGACGGATTGTATCTGCAGCAATGAACCTCAATGGCTCGGAACGCTGAAGAAGAAGAATTATCGTCATCGTTATCAACATCATCATCACCATCATCATTATCGTAAACACCATCATCATCATCATTGCACCCATCGTCGTCATTACAAACACCATCATCATACCATCACCATTACCCTCATCGTCATCATCATTACCACCAGCACTATCACCATTACTATTACCATCATCGTAATCATTATTACCTCCACCACCATCATCACCATCACATCATCATTACCATCAAGCAGAATCTCTGTATTGAAGATACCATCGCCATCACATCATCATCACCATAAAATAGAATCTCTATATTAAAGGTCCGCTATGATTCTTCAGCGGGGACGTTTGTGTAATCGCTAGGATTCTGCAATGATAATATCATGAGCTAAGTAGTAGGTTCAACGCCTCCAATCATCGACCGCTAAGAGAGGAAAAAACCGGACATTCATTGCTCCGTGCATGCAGGCCTACACATGGTGTTTTCCCGACACACAACAGGCCTACACAAGGTGACGTCCCAACACACCACAGGCCTACATTGATGACGTCCCGACACACTACAGGCCTACACAGATTACGTCCCGATACACCACAGGCCTACACAGATTACGTCCAGACAACACAGGCCTACACAGATTACGTCCAGACACCACAGTCCTACACAAGGTGTTGTCATGACACACCACAGACCTACACAGATTACGTCCCGACACACCACAGGTCTACACACGACACACCACAGGCCTACACAAGGTGTTGTCACGACACACCACAGGCCTACACAGATTACGTCCAGACACACAACAGGTCTACACAAGGTATTGTCACGACACACCACAGGCCTACACAAGGTGACGTCCTGACACACCACAGGCCTACACAGATGACGTCCCGACACACCACAGTCCTACACAACGTGACGTCCCGACACACCACAGTCCTAATTAAAGTGACGTCCCGAAAAACCACATGCCTACACAGATTACGTCCTGACACACCACAGGCCTACACAGATTACGTCCCGATACACCACAGGCATACACAGATGACGCCCGGACACACCACAGGCATACACAAAGTGTTGTCCCGACACACTACAGGCCTATACAGATGACGTTCTGACACACCACAGGCCTACACAACGTGACGTCCCGACACACCACAGGCCTACACAACGTGACGTCCCGACACACCACAGGCCTACATAGAAGACGTCCCGACACACCACGGGCCCTTCACAGGGTGTTGTCCCTACACAGATGACGTCCCAACGCACCACAGGCAGTAGCAGGATTCTGCTTCGGGACTGTAAACAAAATGATTATAATGATTCCCCCGCTTCCGGTGTACGGCACTTTCACACGGTCTTTCCTCAGTCCGTCTCTTTCTGTTGTCCACCCACATATAACGTCCGAACATCGATAAATAACGAACTGAATATCTTTATATGTTTACATTATTTTAATTCTTCAGCTTTGGATTTTGTTTTCATTGTTTATTTTACGAACTTTCTTGTTCGTTCTCTGCTTCATTTGAAGCTTGCCACTCTATCACAGCAGCCAAAGTTGAAGTGGAAGAAGAAGAACGAACAAACGATAGAACGAACGAACTTTATTGTAGAAAGGTCACAAACTGGGCACCACAACCCCATCTTACATTCGGCCCTTCCAATCACTAATCGTTCGTTCATCAATAGTGCATGATACATTCACATAGGAAACAAACATTGCCAAATGAATGTTGTAAGCAGAAACAATGCGTATTACCATGTTATGAGACAGGCGGGCAGGCAGATACAGGTACACACGCACATAAACATATACATACACAGCTGCATACATACTTACATCATTTACACAAACTCTTACATTTATTCACCCACTTAATAACACACAAATACACACTCCCCCGCATACACATAAAGAAGGAGGAAGTGGAGTGGGAGGAGGGGGTGGAGGAGGAGAAATAGTAGCAGAAAAAGAAGAAAAACTAGGAGGATAAAAGGAAGAACGTGTTGTATAAAAAAAAAAACCAACGCAACAGCAACAAAGGTCACACAATGCCAGGCATGTGACACAATGCTTAGAGGTGCAACTGGTGGTTTTAACAAGGCAACAAAACGTACGAGAATATCAAGCAAGTAAACATGACATGCATTGTTTTAAAACATGCCATAAACTACTGAACGTAATCTTGCCAAGAAATCAACTTTCAGCTGAAAGATGCTGGTGTTGACAGCGATGTCCTGTAAAGGATATGCGGGGGGAAAAAACATACCAGATCGGCGATGTAGGGAGAAATCATTCCGCCGATTCTGGCCACCATTGAACAAGACCCAATCACGCTGTTTCTCAACCCTGTCGGGAACAGCTCCGCAGAGAACACGTAGATCGTGGAAAAGCCACCAGTGGCCCCTAGCTTGCCGATGTTGGAGAGCAGTACAGTTATCCAGAGTGGAGCTGTGGAGTACATACAACTTATATGTTGATAGGCAAACCGTCTAGAATCTAGAAGGTTGGGTGTACTCTTAACAGATTCAGTCATGAAACAAAACAAAACTGTCATCTACTGTCTATAGCAGTGTTTCCCAACGTGGGGCCCACGCCCCACAGGGGGGCAATTTGACCGTTAAGGGGGGCAATTCGAAAATGGAAGAAATCGGCTGAATATAACAAAACGGGAAGACTTGAGACTGAAGTTAACTAAATTGGAACCTGACATAAGATCTCTTTGCAGCAAGCATCAAGCGCAAGGATCTCACTAAATTTAAATAATAAATAATTACTTCTTCTTCTTCTTCTTCAGCGTTCCGAGCCATTGAGGTTCTTTGCTGCAAATACAATCCGTCTCCATTCGTCTCTCTGGTGGACCTTCTCTTGCCAGTCGTTGATTCCAAGTGCTTGTAGGTCTGTACATGTATTATCTCTCCACCGCCTTCTTGGTCTACCTCGGGGTCTACGGTCATTTATTTCCTGAGTGTAAGCGAGTTTTGTTTCCCTATTATCTTCCATTCTTTCTATATGCCCCAGCCATTGTAGTCTATTAGCCTTCATGATACCAGTGATTAGCGGGGACTTAAACAGATCATAAATGTCTTTGTTACTTCTTCTTTTCCACTCTCCACTTTGTGTATCCCTAATGGGTCCAAAGATGCGTCTTAAAATTTTGTTCTCAAAGGTTTGTAACAAGGCTTCGTCTCCTTTCGTTGTACTCCAGGTTTCAGAGCCATACAGCACAACTGGTCTGATCAGTGTTTTGTATATTGTGATTTTGGTGTTACAAGATAGCGCCTTTGATTTTAGTAGATGTTGTAGTGCATAGTATATCTTATTTCCAGAGTTGATTCTAGTTTGTATTTCTTCCCTTATGATGTTGGAGCAGTTGAAGATCGTACCCAGGTATTTGTATGTTTCCGTTCTTTTAATGGTCATATTATCTATTTGTATGTGGCCAGAGTTTCTAGCCATTCCGTCTCTTGAAATTACCATATATTCTGTCTTATCTTGGTTGATAACCAGCCCCATCTGTTGGGCTTTTTCCTTTAAGTGAGTCAATATTTCCAATGTCTTTTGTTCACTTTGCCCTATAATATCTATATCATCTGCATAACCAAGCAGCTTGGATGTTCCTCCAATATCACATTCCTCCTTTACCTTCCTTACAACTTTCTCTAGAGCCAGATTGAAGAGTAGCGGCGATAGTGCATCACCCTGTTTCAAGCCAGATGTTATTTGGAAGGGGTCTGATTTCCTGCCTTTATATGTTACTATATTATAAGTATCTTCCATGCATAGTCTGGTCATGTTGATAACTTCCTTGGTATTCCAAATTCCTGCATAGCATTCCATAGACTATTCCTATGGACACTATCATAAGCCTTTTTAAAATCCACAAAAATGTTATGGAGATCTCTTTTATATTCCCAATGTTTCTCGGCTATTTGTCGTAAGATAAATATCTGATCTATTGTTGATCTGTTTTGTCTAAAACCCGCCTGGTAGTCACCTAATATGTCTTCTGAATATGGTTTTAATCTATTTAGTAATACTGCGGATAGTATCTTATAGCTTGTGGACAGTAGTGATATTCCTCTATAATTTCCACATTGGAACTTGTCTCCTTTCTTAAAGATAGGTATCAATAATGACTCTTTCCAGTCATGGGGTAATTCTTCTGTCCTCCAGATTTTTATTATTAGTTCGTATAGCTTTAGATGTAATGCATGGCCACCTGCCTTTATAAATTCAGCAGCAATTCAATAAATAATTACTAATAATTAAAATAATATAGAAAAATCTTTCATTAAAATTATTTTGTACTTGAATTTCAGTTCTCCATTATATGTTTTGAAAATTTACTTACTGTGTTTGCTCAATAATTACCTAGTGATTTCTTCCTAAAACCTATCATTCAAGTTTCTTTAGTGAACATTTCAATTTTTGAATATTAAAAATTATGTATATGTTGAGGGGGGGGGGGGGGGGGGGCGTGGGGCGGGGGAGGGGGGCAATATGAATTTTAGAAAGGCTTAAGTGGGGCGTGGCACAAAAAAGGTTGGGAAACACTGGTCTATAGGATCTTGCGGTGTAGGACAGAGGAATTGAGGCCGCCTGGCTAGTGCAGTCGCCGCGAACTGTGCAGGTTAGGGTACAGATTCAGTACCAAATAAAAGTAGGTTTGGACAAACTTGGTGCACAATCAAATGAATAAGTGTAATGTAAAATTCAGTTCACTGAGCTTTGAAATTGCGGAAGACATTGTGAAACAAAACAAATACAGGTAGCCTCCGCTATACCTTCGCTTCGGTTTACGTCGTTTTGCTATAACGTTGTTGTCACAATGGGACATAACTTCAATTTACGTCGCTACGTTCCGCCATAATGTCGTCACTTGTGTTGCTATGCTGCGCTAACGTCGCCAGTTTACATTTTGTGCAGTGCGTTGTTCCAGGATTTCATCGTGTCATCACCCATAATTATGAGTTCAAAGCGCGCAGTAAATGCTGATAATATGTCTGGTTGTAAGAGAACCAGGAAAAGTGTTAATCTTGAGTTAGATGTGTTACGTCGTTTTGAGGCTGGCGATCGGGCTGTAGAAATCGGCACAGTCCATGGTTTAACTCCAACCACGGTAAGGACAATTCGTGCAGGTCCTGACAAAATCAAAGAGGTGCTAAAAACGTAACCCCTTTGTGTGCTTCCAAGATCACTCGCACTAGAAGTTCTCTTATGGAGAACATGGAAGCACTATTGGACGCCTGGAATGAAGATCAGAACCAACGGAATATGCCTGTGAGCAAGATGGTTATCCAAGAGAAAGCAAAGTCTCTATGAAGCTCTAGCTAAGAAAGCGGGTGAGAGCAGTACTAATAGTGCTGATGATAGTTTTGGAGCGAGTCGTGGCTGGTTTGAGCACTTTAAGAAGCGTTCACACCTGCACAACATTCAGACAACAGGTGAAGCGGTGAGTGCTGATACTGCAGCTGCAGAGCGTTTCCCTGCAGAATTAAAGGCCATGACTGAGGAGGGTGGTTACTCTCCAAATAAAGCCATCAATGTTGACGAGACAGGGCTTTATTGAAAAAGACTGCCACCAAGGACTTATATTTCAAAAGATGAGAAGACTGCGCCTGGCTTTAAAGCTGCGAAAGATAGGCTTACACTTCTTCTAGGTGGCAACCCTGAAGGAGGTTTCAAGTTCAAGTCCTTACTGGTGTACCACTCAGAGACACCAAGGGCTCTGAAGGGCTACTCAAAGGAACACCTGCGCTTTACATGGCGTGCCAGCAAAAAGGCTTAAATAACAGGAACGTTATTCCAGGAATGGTTAACTGTCTATGCTATTCCTGCTCTAGGAGAATATTGTGCTAGAGAAAACCTAGCATTTAAGATATTACTGCTATTGGATAACGCCCCTGGTCATGCAGTCAATCTGAACGACTTGTCCGAGAACGTCAACTTCATAATCATGCCATAAAATACGACTCCATTGATCCAGCCAATGGACCTGGGCGTAATTGCAAATTTCAAAAGTTATTTGCGTCGCACCTTCACACAGCTCATCAAGGCTACGGACGGTAAAGGTAAATCTGCCTTTAAGGGATTCCTCAAGGCCATTGACAATGCGGATACATGGAGTGAGATAACGTTAGCATACATGAATGCTGTGTGGCGAAAACTGTGGCCAGAATGTGTGCACGACATTTGTGCATTTGACGACGTTCATGCTATTCGACGACACATTGCTAACCTAGCCACTAAAACTGGCTTTGAAGGGATGGAGAAAGCTGACATTGATGAGTTGCTTGCATCACATGGAGAAGATTTGTCTAATGAGAAACTAATGCAACTTGACGTGCAGATAGCTCAGCAGGAAGAGGAGCAACCCCTCGAATGTTGGCAGCTGAACATTTGTCACAATTCTTTCAATTGATTGATGTGGCAATGAACATAATAAATGAGGATGACCCAAACAGAAAACGGAGGTCCAAAGTGTCGAGAGCAGTAACAAGCGCCATCAACTGTTACAAGGAGCTTTACTTAGAGAAAAGGAAACAGGCTGTGCAGCAGATATTGGACATTTTTTTTATTTGTTCAAGCAGAGAAGAGCCAGAAAAAGAGGCAGGAAGAAGTTACCGTTTCATCCTCAGATGAAGAGGCAGAATTTAATGCCTCTACGTCCCAATAATTCTACCCTTCTCCCTCCAACCCACCGCTATTTAGCCAATAAATATTAACAACCATCAAAATAAACATTACATAAAAGTGTAATACATTGTATTTAATTTAATTCCATAGGAAATAGTGTTTCGCTATACGTCGTTTCACGTAAAGTCGCGTTTTCTAAGAACGTAACCCCGACGTTAACCGAGGCCTTCCTGTAATACGACGGCCCTAGCATAGCGATATATCGTCCTTGTATCTAAATGGGAGTTCGCATGTGACGATGTGTTATCCTTCATCTGCATCTGCTGGAATGACGTTCATGTGGCCTGAGCCAGGAATAGGGGCAGCATCTACTGGAACGACGTTTGTGTACAGATCTTCCCGACCCGGTATCACAGTGACAGAGGCTGCATCTACTGGTACAGGGACTGGCATCACAGGTACAGGGACTGCATCTACTGGAACGATATTTATGTACAGATCTTCCCGACCCGGCACCACAGGGTCAGGGACTGCATCTACTAGAATGACGTTCATGTGGCCTGAGTCCGGGACAGGGATTGCATCTACTGGAATGACGTTCATGTGGCCTGAGCCTGGGACAGGGATTACATCTACTGGAATGACGTTTGTGTACAGATCTTCCCGACCCGGTATCACAGGGACAGGGACTGCATCTACTGGAATGACGTTCATGTGGCTTGAGCCCGGGACAGGGATTGCATCTACTGGAATGACGTTCATGTGGCCTGAGCCTGGGACAGGGATTGCATCTACTGGAATGACGTTCATGTGGCTTGAGCCCGGGACAGGGATTGCATCTACTGGAATGACGTTCATGTGGCCTACGCCCGGGGCAGGGATTACATCTACTGGAATGACGTTCATGTGGCCTTAGCCAGGGACATGGATTGCATCTACTGGAATGACGTTTGTGTACAGATCTTCCCGACCCGGTATCACAGGGACATGGATTGCATCTACTGGAATGACGTTCATGTGGCCAGAGCCCGGGACAGTGATTGCATGTACTGG
Organism: Cepaea hortensis; assembly: GCA_963921405.1. NCBI lineage: Eukaryota > Metazoa > Mollusca > Gastropoda > Stylommatophora > Helicidae > Cepaea > Cepaea hortensis. The sequence continues at coordinate 324,083,356 of OY992876.1, read as the reverse complement.
AATGACGTTCATGTGGCCTGAGCCCGGGACAGGGATTGCATCTACTGGAATGACGTTCATGTGGCCTACGCCCGGGGCAGGGATTACATCTACTGGAATGACGTTCATGTGGCCTACGCCCGGGGCAGGGATTACATCTACTGGAATGACGTTCATGTGGCCTTAGCCAGGGACATGGATTGCATCTACTGGAATGACGTTTGTGTACAGATCTTCCCGACCCGGTATCACAGGGACATGGATTGCATCTACTGGAATGACGTTCATGTGGCCAGAGCCCGGGACAGTGATTGCATGTACTGGAATGACGTTCATGTGGCCTGAGCCTGGGACAGTGATTGCATCTACTGGAATGACGTTCATGTGGCCTACGCCCGGGATAGTGATTGCATTAATTGTAATGACGTTCATGTGGCCTGAGCCCGGGACAGTGATTGCATCTACTGGAATGACGTTCATGTGGCCAGAGCCCGGGACAGTGATTGCATCTACTGGAATGACGTTCATGTGGCCAGAGCCCGGGATAGTGATTGCATCTACTGGAATAACGTTCATGTTGCCAGGGACAGGGACCGCATCTGCTGGAATGACGTTTCGTAGGATTTTTCTTGACCTGGCATCATAGGACCTTCTACACGGGGATTGTGTTGCAGCGCTCTCCTTCCCTTGTCCAAACATCTGCCGAGAGATATAAGATGCCACCAGGTCGTGACTCCACACGTCACATACAGACCTCGGCTGGCATTGGGCCTAGCTTGGTCGGGTCTTCTCCACAAAATTAAGGTATTTCATCGGCAGCGGAGTACAAGCCAGTGCCCAGAGGGACAATAAGGTTAACAAAAAAATAGTTGCATATTCTTTACAGAACGTCACAGTCAACACCAACATTTTTTTGGGCTTTTGTGATCTCTTGGTAAGTTTACGTTCAGTAGTTTGCCTTTACTTTCTGAACAACCGTCACCCATACCACTTCGTAAAAAACCAACATAAGGCTGCAAAATCGCCCACAGCTGTGTTTCGAACGCGGGTATGTGGGATTAGAACTGCGTCCGTAAGACCTTCACCACGGAACATTCGCTCGACCAATAATGTTGATTACGCCCCTTTCCAATGGTTTTGTTGCTGGCCAACAATGATTACTTCCCTTCCAATGACTTTGTTGCTGTCCAACAATGGTTAGTCCCCGTGCATTTGAATTCACTTGTTGGTGAAGTTGATTGTTTTATTCTTTCGCTCACTTTCAACTCAAGCGTAGTCCTGTGTGGACTTATGTGTGCTTGTGGGCGAAGAAGAGGACGGCATAGGGTAATATGATTTGTACTGGCTGAGTTGAAGTGAGCCGAGATCCCCGCCCCTCCTTTCCCCAATACTTCACTGAAGTAATTGGAGGACGAGAAGGGGAAGAGGATGTCAAATAAATACCGCTAGGTGGGTCAGAATGACTAAAACAGTTTCTAGCAAACTACAGACACTCATTAACTGATACTTGCGCAGAACAGAAGACAATGTGGTAAGAGAGAATCGGTGTGAAGTTCACGGAGAGAACAGAACAAATATCAGTGACTGACAAAGAAGTATTGGGAGAATTTGGAGTAGATATATTAACCAAAATGTTGAATGATATTTACAGCAGTGGATATTTACCCAGTGATATGCTGAAATCTTTATTTATAGCTATACCAAAAAGACCAGGAGCAATTGATTGTGAAGATTTTCGTACAATTAACCTTATAAACCATATCACTAAGCTTCTACTCAGAATCATAATGAGAAGAATCAAAAAGAAAATAAAAATGGAAATTAGTGAAGAACAGTATGGATTTGTGGAAGGAAAGGGCACAAACAATGCAATTTATACATTACGGACACTAATAGAAAGGTCAATAGAGAAACAGAGAGACATATATTTGTGCTTCATAGATTATACTAAGGCATTTGATAAAGTAAAACATGATGAACTGATTAAAATGTTGGAAGATATCAACATTGATGGAAAAGATTTAAGAATAATAAAGAATGTTTACTGGAACCAAGTAGCAGCAATTAAAATGGGAAATAAAGAGGGTAGTTACGAACGGATAAAGCTAGGAGTACGACAAGGGTGTGTCTTGTCACCAGATCTTTTCTCCCTGGATAGCGAAGTAATAATGAGAGAGATCAAAGAGATGCCAGGAATACTAGTTGGAGGTTATAATATAAATAATATACGCTATGCAGATGACACAGTATTGGTGGCGGATAATTCAACAGACCTACAACAATTATTAGACGTTGTAGTAACAGAGAGTGCAAGGAAAGGACTCTCCTTGAATATCAAGAAAACAGTAACAATGGTAATATCAAAGAAAATGGTGACACCAAAATGTGACATAGAAATAGAAGGGAAAATCCTTAACCAAGTTGATAATTTTAGATACCTAGGGGCATTTATAACATCAGATGGAAGATGTACAACAGAGATTAGGAGTAGAATAGGGCAGGCAAAAGCCGCTTTTCCGAAAATGAAGAGTATCTTATGCAATAAGTCACTATCACTGAATGTAAGAAAGAGAGTGCTGAAATGCTATGTAGAACCAGTTTTGCTGTATGGCAGTGAATCTTGGAACGTAAATGAACAAATTAAGAAGAAATTAGAAGCAACAGAGATGTGGTTCCTGAGACGAATGTTGCGAATTCCTTGGACTGCCAGAGTAACTAACGACGACTGCCTGAAACAGGCTAATGAAACTAGAATATTATATACAACAATAAGACAGAGACAAACATCTTTCTTCGGTCACGTGATGAGAAGAGGGGCATTGGAGAACATCGTAACAACTGGAAAGATCGAGGGGAAGAGAGGCAGAGGTAGACCAAGAGAAGTGATGCTGGATGGATTGAGACGGTGGCATGGAGGAATATCAGCACCAGAGTTGATCCAGAAAACCAAAGACCGAGATCTATGGAGAGCCATGAACGCCTACGCCAGCCGGCACGGCACTTGATGATGATGATGATGACAAAGAAGAGAAAGAGGCTGGCCCTGGATAGACCAAGCCTTGAGAACCCCTGTTAAAAGCATAACTGAAAGTCCTTTGTGTTAAACTCCTAGAGCAACAGAAATAAGTTAGTTGCGTATTATTTACAGGACGTCACAATCATCCCAGTATTTTTGGCTGTTTGTGATCTCTTGGCATGTTTACGTTCAGTAGTTTGAAATTACTTTCTGAACGACCGGCTCTCATACCATTGTATGAAAATCAGCGCAAGTCGGCCTGCTTCCAAATCGCTTGCAACTGTGTTTCGAACGCGGTAAGCGAGTGTGCAAACTGCATTCGTAATGGCTTTGCCACAGCGCCGGCAGAAGTAGAGCGATACCTAAAGACACCCGGAGACGCCTGGAGACAGGACTTAGAGACGGAAATTAAAAACATTACGGAGAACACGGGGGGGGGGGGGGGGGGGAGCTGTACGAGAGAGGAGAGGAAAGGAGAGGACAAGAGAGTTTAGCGTGGGTTGGCTTTTGTTGTTCTCCTTGCTTCTGTTATATACAGCAGTGCTGACGTCACGTTTGTGCTAAATATTCGTATGACAGTAGTCGGTACTGCCTGTTGTCTGTTAGCGCCGAATGCTGGGCGGCGCTCACCAAACCCGATACCACACATTGTGTCAACGACTTCCGGCGGAGGAGTGCAGTTGGGAGGGTACAAGCCTTATCCTGGTGCGAGGAAATGACACATAATGACTACATGTCATGGCAGGGCAGACCAGGACCTACGCATTGGTAGGCAACTGGTCTAGGATGAATTTTCGACAAGTGGACAGTGAGGGTATTGCTTTGCTGACCCGGCTGCTTATGCAGTTTGTCTTGTTCTATATGTGTTGGCGTTATTTTTCCTAAATAGTAAACTAGGCAGGTCGAGAGAGTGATCATGCTGTATAGGCAACGCATGGTCCTTACAATTCAGCCCAGCCTTTGTACCATCGAGAGGTATAACTCCACCCCTGGTCCCCGCCGTGGGTTATAGTTATTTTGCCTTTTTTGTGTGTGGAACAATTTAACAAACTATCATCTGTCAAGACGACCAGGTGCCAGTAGCAGTAAATATTGTTAAGTTTGGTACTGGGACATACTTTCTCTTCACTTCCATAGGTGCCCAGTGCTATCAAAGCTTCTCTTGCCTTTTGCATTCTTATCTAATGGCTGTGGAAATGTGGCTTCTGAGGAAAATGAAAAGAATACCATGGACAGACAGAACAACCAACGACCAAGACCTACAAGAAATAAATGAAAATCGAAAATTGATTAGAGAAATTAGGCGCAGACTGTCGAATATTTTTGGGCAGTTATGAGAAGAAATAAACTAGAGGACTTGGGGACAACTGGCAAGATTGAATGTAAAAGAACAAGGGGAAAAAAAGAGAAGTATGCATCTGGATGTACTGAACACGAGGTCTGGTCGAGACAGGAACACAGGGCTGATCCACGACTCTGGTGGTCGTGTAAGGTGGCGAAACATGACCGCCCACGCTTACCGGCATGTCACATGATGACGACTTATACAGTTATTGTCTCTGTGTGTTCTTCCGTCGCTGTTTACATTGCTGTCTGTACAGGTGTATTACTTCCCCTCTAGGGACCGAACAGCTGTCGGTGACGCCGAAAGCATAAAAGCGCTGTCGTACTTAAACGTCCTGTGTGCTGATGGCTGAATAACAGAATTAACCCCTACATCGGTCTGTCGGACTTCGGCGTTGATTTCTAGTTTAGAAAGCAATAGCAAACTACTGAACGTATTATTGACTGGGGTTGATATTGATGTCAACGTACTGCCAAGAACATGCGCTGAATGAATCACCGAAACACCAGAAGCAGACGGTCAGTTCGACTAGAACACCATCACAAATCACAAAATGGACGTTACGGCTGAAGTCTTCGTCAGCACATAAATAACAAACACACAGCGACACAACTTCATAAAAAAAACACTACAAGAAAATATAAATATACAAGTTACTCATCTGTATCCTTGTTGTGGCGGGACACGTCTGTTGTTGGATCCGCGTGTATGATTGTAAATAACATGCAATTTTTATATTTGTTTTTAGGGACAGAACATGCAAAATATTAATGATAATCGAGTGAGCTATCTGTTATACAGGGTGTTTGCAAAGTCTCGCTACACTTTGTATGTAGAACATCTGTTTGTTGGAGAGTATATTTTTTGTTTGCAAGATCGAAAACATACTCTCCAAAAAATCAGTTATTTACATACAAAGAGTAGTGATACTTTACAAACACCCTGTGCAACCTTTGTTGCATATTGACCACTCGACAAGGACCAACTATTCCTGACCTGAGTTGCCAATAAGGGCTGGAATCATGCAGCACAGACATGCAGTCCCGCTGAAAACCATGGCAAGGGAATGGAATCTCTTCCTGCCCATTCGGGGCAAGGCGATCAGAGTGGCAATGTTGCCCAGGGTCTCTACGATCCCATTGATGGCAAAGTTCACGTAGATGCTGCCCCCTAGGGAGCCGACATTCAAGGTCAGGCCGTAGTAGACCAAGTTCACCACCAGCCTAAACATCAAGAAATAAAACTTGATTAACATGAGATTAACTGCGGCAAAACTATGCACATTCAGTGCCAAACAAAAATTAGATTAGGACCACACATGGTACACAATTAAATGAACAAGTATTATCATGTAAATTCCCCTTCACAGAGCGCTGAGATTGCCGAGGATACCATGAAACCAAACAAATAACACGATGACCCCAGTCTGGCAATATACCGTCCTACTGTACAAATGGAAGTTCACATTTGGCGATCCTTCGACACTGAATCTGTTAAACACAAAAGTCACAAATAATACATTGCACGATTTATTGCCTGGTTTATTTCACAGCATCTTGTCAGGTGCATACTGCAGTGTTATATGTCATATGTAGTGAATAAATTAATTATACTTTGGCTGAAATACTTAAAACAAATAGTCACAGGTATTGTTCAAGTGTGGAACTGTTATAGTGTGTGTGTGTTTTTTTTTGTTGCCTCAATATAAAATTCAATATCTCAGTAACCAACTGAGGGAAAATGATGAGATTTAGCATATAACCTTATCATTATGTCCACCCAACAAAAAATTTTTTGTTCTGGAGATTGTACAGCAGATTTCAAAGTTTGTTTATATGCGGTATATAAATTACGGGTCTGAGATTAAGTCCTTCATTTTAACAGTATTACAGCTTCACCAAGACACATCCCCGCATTTTTTAAAATTTTCTCGTGATTTCGTTTTGAAACAAACAGCGCGAAGTTAAATGGGATTTTTCAGAGGTGTCTCCAAATGGGGGTTCTTTCATGAAACGTGATTATATAAATAAACTAGCTGACAAGGCCCGGCTTCTGGCGGGGATCTATCTATCGGTCGGTCGGTCGGTCGGTCGGTCGGTCGGTCGGTCGGTCGGTCGGTCGGTCGGTCGGTCGGTCGGTCGGTCGGTCGGTCGGTCGGTCGGTCGGTCGGTCGGTCGGTCGGTCGGTCGGTCGGTCGGTCGGTCGGTCGGTCGGTCGGTCGGTCGGTCGGTCGGTCGGTCGGTCGGTCGGTCGGTCGGTCGGTCGGTCGGTCGGTCGGTCGGTCGGTCGGTCGGTCGGTCGGTCGGTCGGTCGGTCGGTCGGTCGGTCGGTCGGTCGGTCGGTCGGTCGGTCGGTCGGTCGGTCGGTCGGTCGGTCGGTCGGTCGGTCGGTCGGTCGGTCGGTCGGTCGGTCGGTCGGTCGGTCGGTCGGTCGGTCGGTCGGTCGGTCGGTCGGTCGGTCGGTCGGTCGGTCGGTCGGTCGGTCGGTCGGTCGGTCGGTCGGTCGGTCGGTCGGTCGGTCGGTCGGTCGGTCGGTCGGTCGGTCGGTCGGTCGGTCGGTCGGTCGGTCGGTCGGTCGGTCGGTCGGTCGGTCGGTCGGTCGGTCGGTCGGTCGGTCGGTCGGTCGGTCGGTCGGTCGGTCGGTCGGTCGGTCGGTCGGTCGGTCGGTCGGTCGGTCGGTCGGTCGGTCGGTCGGTCGGTCGGTCGGTCGGTCGGTCGGTCGGTCGGTCGGTCGGTCGGTCGGTCGGTCGGTCGGTCGGTCGGTCGGTCGGTCGGTCGGTCGGTCGGTCGGTCGGTCGGTCGGTCGGTCGGTCGGTCGGTCGGTCGGTCGGTCGGTCGGTCGGTCGGTCGGTCGGTCGGTCGGTCGGTCGGTCGGTCGGTCGGTCGGTCGGTCGGTCGGTCGGTCGGTCGGTCGGTCGGTCGGTCGGTCGGTCGGTCGGTCGGTCGGTCGGTCGGTCGGTCGGTCGGTCGGTCGGTCGGTCGGTCGGTCGGTCGGTCGGTCGGTCGGTCGGTCGGTCGGTCGGTCGGTCGGTCGGTCGGTCGGTCGGTCGGTCGGTCGGTCGGTCGGTCGGTCGGTCGGTCGGTCGGTCGGTCGGTCGGTCGGTCGGTCGGTCGGTCGGTCGGTCGGTCGGTCGGTCGGTCGGTCGGTCGGTCGGTCGGTCGGTCGGTCGGTCGGTCGGTCGGTCGGTCGGTCGGTCGGTCGGTCGGTCGGTCGGTCGGTCGGTCGGTCGGTCGGTCGGTCGGTCGGTCGGTCGGTCGGTCGGTCGGTCGGTCGGTCGGTCGGTCGGTCGGTCGGTCGGTCGGTCGGTCGGTCGGTCGGTCGGTCGGTCGGTCGGTCGGTCGGTCGGTCGGTCGGTCGGTCGGTCGGTCGGTCGGTCGGTCGGTCGGTCGGTCGGTCGGTCGGTCGGTCGGTCGGTCGGTCGGTCGGTCGGTCGGTCGGTCGGTCGGTCGGTCGGTCGGTCGGTCGGTCGGTCGGTCGGTCGGTCGGTCGGTCGGTCGGTCGGTCGGTCGGTCGGTCGGTCGGTCGGTCGGTCGGTCGGTCGGTCGGTCGGTCGGTCGGTCGGTCGGTCGGTCGGTCGGTCGGTCGGTCGGTCGGTCGGTCGGTCGGTCGGTCGGTCGGTCGGTCGGTCGGTCGGTCGGTCGGTCGGTCGGTCGGTCGGTCGGTCGGTCGGTCGGTCGGTCGGTCGGTCGGTCGGTCGGTCGGTCGGTCGGTCGGTCGGTCGGTCGGTCGGTCGGTCGGTCGGTCGGTCGGTCGGTCGGTCGGTCGGTCGGTCGGTCGGTCGGTCGGTCGGTCGGTCGGTCGGTCGGTCGGTCGGTCGGTCGGTCGGTCGGTCGGTCGGTCGGTCGGTCGGTCGGTCGGTCGGTCGGTCGGTCGGTCGGTCGGTCGGTCGGTCGGTCGGTCGGTCGGTCGGTCGGTCGGTCGGTCGGTCGGTCGGTCGGTCGGTCGGTCGGTCGGTCGGTCGGTCGGTCGGTCGGTCGGTCGGTCGGTCGGTCGGTCGGTCGGTCGGTCGGTCGGTCGGTCGGTCGGTCGGTCGGTCGGTCGGTCGGTCGGTCGGTCGGTCGGTCGGTCGGTCGGTCGGTCGGTCGGTCGGTCGGTCGGTCGGTCGGTCGGTCGGTCGGTCGGTCGGTCGGTCGGTCGGTCGGTCGGTCGGTCGGTCGGTCGGTCGGTCGGTCGGTCGGTCGGTCGGTCGGTCGGTCGGTCGGTCGGTCGGTCGGTCGGTCGGTCGGTCGGTCGGTCGGTCGGTCGGTCGGTCGGTCGGTCGGTCGGTCGGTCGGTCGGTCGGTCGGTCGGTCGGTCGGTCGGTCGGTCGGTCGGTCGGTCGGTCGGTCGGTCGGTCGGTCGGTCGGTCGGTCGGTCGGTCGGTCGGTCGGTCGGTCGGTCGGTCGGTCGGTCGGTCGGTCGGTCGGTCGGTCGGTCGGTCGGTCGGTCGGTCGGTCGGTCGGTCGGTCGGTCGGTCGGTCGGTCGGTCGGTCGGTCGGTCGGTCGGTCGGTCGGTCGGTCGGTCGGTCGGTCGGTCGGTCGGTCGGTCGGTCGGTCGGTCGGTCGGTCGGTCGGTCGGTCGGTCGGTCGGTCGGTCGGTCGGTCGGTCGGTCGGTCGGTCGGTCGGTCGGTCGGTCGGTCGGTCGGTCGGTCGGTCGGTCGGTCGGTCGGTCGGTCGGTCGGTCGGTCGGTCGGTCGGTCGGTCGGTCGGTCGGTCGGTCGGTCGGTCGGTCGGTCGGTCGGTCGGTCGGTCGGTCGGTCGGTCGGTCGGTCGGTCGGTCGGTCGGTCGGTCGGTCGGTCGGTCGGTCGGTCGGTCGGTCGGTCGGTCGGTCGGTCGGTCGGTCGGTCGGTCGGTCGGTCGGTCGGTCGGTCGGTCGGTCGGTCGGTCGGTCGGTCGGTCGGTCGGTCGGTCGGTCGGTCGGTCGGTCGGTCGGTCGGTCGGTCGGTCGGTCGGTCGGTCGGTCGGTCGGTCGGTCGGTCGGTCGGTCGGTCGGTCGGTCGGTCGGTCGGTCGGTCGGTCGGTCGGTCGGTCGGTCGGTCGGTCGGTCGGTCGGTCGGTCGGTCGGTCGGTCGGTCGGTCGGTCGGTCGGTCGGTCGGTCGGTCGGTCGGTCGGTCGGTCGGTCGGTCGGTCGGTCGGTCGGTCGGTCGGTCGGTCGGTCGGTCGGTCGGTCGGTCGGTCGGTCGGTCGGTCGGTCGGTCGGTCGGTCGGTCGGTCGGTCGGTCGGTCGGTCGGTCGGTCGGTCGGTCGGTCGGTCGGTCGGTCGGTCGGTCGGTCGGTCGGTCGGTCGGTCGGTCGGTCGGTCGGTCGGTCGGTCGGTCGGTCGGTCGGTCGGTCGGTCGGTCGGTCGGTCGGTCGGTCGGTCGGTCGGTCGGTCGGTCGGTCGGTCGGTCGGTCGGTCGGTCGGTCGGTCGGTCGGTCGGTCGGTCGGTCGGTCGGTCGGTCGGTCGGTCGGTCGGTCGGTCGGTCGGTCGGTCGGTCGGTCGGTCGGTCGGTCGGTCGGTCGGTCGGTCGGTCGGTCGGTCGGTCGGTCGGTCGGTCGGTCGGTCGGTCGGTCGGTCGGTCGGTCGGTCGGTCGGTCGGTCGGTCGGTCGGTCGGTCGGTCGGTCGGTCGGTCGGTCGGTCGGTCGGTCGGTCGGTCGGTCGGTCGGTCGGTCGGTCTGTCTCTCTGTCTCTCTGTCTATCTGTCTCTCTGTCTATCTATCTCTGTCTGTCTGTCTGTCTGTCTGTCTGTCTGTCTGTCTGTCTGTCCGTCCGTCTGTCTGTCTGTCTGTCTATCTAATCTATCGACCGACCGACCGACCTACCTACCTCCTACATACCTACCTACCTACCTACCTACCTACCTACCTACCTACCTACCTAGTGTGTTTTTTATTTTTATTTTGCCTCAATATCTTCTTCTCTTCTTTGCGTTCATCCGGAGTATTTTTTTAAGATGTGATTGCGGTGTGTCTGTTATGCGCCCTTGGGCCGAAACCCGTAGGCCAACACATCCGACGATAGCGTGCTTTTTTTTTTACCAGGTAGCATTCCTGGGAGACTCTCACTTTTGTGGTGCCATCTACAACCCAGCTGGCCAAGTTGGAACGGTCGAAGACAACAGTCATCCCTCAAAGGAAGGCAGGGACAGTCCATAGCATTTTCCGCCATCCAAGGTTGCTTCCATAGTTGCAGGGCCGACACATAGCGCCCTGGTGCTGGGCTCACCGAGGGAATCGTCACGTCCTGCTCATGGCTGCTTTAAATCCTCACTTCAATATATTGGGCTTTCCTTCACCACGGGCCGTTCCTGCACAAACCAGACAAGTCTGCAGATGGTATCACTCAGCGAGTTTTCGGACATGTGCTTGTCTTTGTGCCCTTCAGAGCTGTTCCAGGCACGACGGACATTCGGAAAACTACCTAGTCAGAGCTGTTCCGAACAAGAGCGGCATTCGGAAACTAGGTAGTCAGAGCTGTTCCTAGCACAAGAGACATTCGGACGAGACGTTTCACTCGGACGTAAATGCGTAGTGCCAATTTTTATTTTGCCACCCGTAGGACGGCACCCGCTCCGTGGCCGAGGGGTTAGCAGCTTTCTCCGCTAACTCCGAATACTCTCGTCACGTGACGCGACGAGAATTAGCAGTGGTTCGAATCGCAAAAGTGACTTATGAGAGTATGGAGCCGGTCGCTCAGAAAGTCGTGGCGTGCTGATGAGCGTAATCTAGCCTAGGAATCAACATACAGCTGAAAGATGCTGGTGTTGACCGCAATATCCTGAAACAGGATGGAAACGCGGAAAAAAAAAAAAAAACCCGTAGGACGGCACTTCCGGCTTCGGCGAGCATTTTTTAAAGAGGTTGCTGCACTACTTTGTGTCATTTTATATTGTTTACTCGGGTTTCGAGGCACGTTAGACTTATTGTTGTGATGCCGCCCACATCTCAGCTGGTCAAGATAGAACGGTCAACGACATCAGCCCTCAAGGGAAGGCAGGGGCAGACCATGGGCATTCCCTCGCTATCCAAGGAGGCTTCCATAATTGCAGAGCTGGCACATATTGCTCTGAGACTGGGATCACCCAAGAAGTTGCCACGTCCTGCTCATGGTTGCTTCAGTTCCTCACTTCCATGTGTTGGGCATCTCGCTTGCCACTGGTCGCTCAAGCACACACCAGGAATGGTCAGACTGCCGGCGACAGCCACTCGGTAAGCTTTTGCTTTTGACTTCGGACCACGCAATAGGTTCGCTCGCCGTGCGTTCCATTTTGCGTTATTGATACGTTTTTCCACTTTTGTCTACACTCTCTATGAGTTAGATACAGACAGTTTTCGTAACCATTTCGTTCGACTGGAGCACTTTTCTGACTTTTTGTACTCGCTCACGAGGTAGGCTACATGTGCTGCTGGCTCAGCACCTTACCTTCGTGCAGCAGTGAACGAGAAACGGCCAGGCTCTCTCATCCGGGAATCCCTCATATCCCCCAGCTGAGAGCCTTCGAACATGTATCAGATCTGAGCATGTAGCTTGCTCAGTATCTCACCTCTATTTTTCGGTAGGCGGGTATCGGCCCGGCTCTCAGATCCTAGGGTTTGTGGCTTAGAGGCTTTCAGCCACAGCCCTCGACAGAGAGCCTTAGAGTATTGTCTGGACCAAGGTCTTCTGCCTTCGTGTACCTGATTTAATCTTTTGACTGCTATCCTCAGTCTACCTGCAGAGCAGCAGGTTGTGTCTCTCTTAGTCTGGCCCCTATCCTATAAGCTGTCCGATATGTAGTTTTCATCCATCGGCAAGCAGATGGGTTCAATGGGACACGCAAGCTCCTCCACCACGGCAAGGTGGAGACATATCGGGGGAGTTGCCTCAATATAAAAGAAACACTGACAACTATTTTCATAGTGCAAAACAAGTAATCATGTTCCGTCTCTGAACGGTAAGCAGCAGAGTAGACAGTCTTTCACGAAGACTCAAAGCGGGTCTGTCACCCATGTGTACGTGTGAACAAACTACATAGACAGCTGAACAGATCCTTAAAAATGGACACATGATGACTAAATTGCGGTATCATTTCTGGTCACTCCATACGCACATTAACGCACAGCTATTTGGAAGCTTTCACGAACTCAATATAAAAAGCTAACATGAATACTTGTGTACACTTTATTAACCAGCAGCTGAAGAAACAAGAAGGAAATGAAAAATAAGGTAAGAAATATATTCCTTCTACTTTCCTGTTAATTTACAAATTATTTACACAGTGCCTCTGTAAATTCTCTGTCTTTACTAATATTACACATTGCACCCCTCTCGGGATTCTCCGTGGTGAAGTGGTCAAACCGTCTGACTCTGGCTCCGAAGGTTGTATGTTCGATTCCGGGCCGCGTCCTTCATTTCAAGAGTGCATTTTATTTCGGAGACTCCCGAGGGTCGTCGCTGGAGCTACGGAGTTCGTGCTTTGTGCGACGCTTTCCGCGCTGCGGAAAGAAACTGAGCCATATGGGATAAAAACCCGGTGCAATGCAGCCGACCCTGTCGATTGTAAGCTACTTCTTTCATTGCACCCACTCCCATACGAATCCGGATACGCCTTTGTGTGTCATCTGAATTTGCAGGTCCCCATTACCGTAAACATAACTTTGTTAGCGAAAAATCACTAGTTGTTCAGCAAAACATCAAAGGAATGTCGCCGCTTTCAATGATTTAAGTTGTTTTTGGACCTATCAAAGACATATTCCTTGGGTTGGGGTAAATATAAGACGGCTGGAAAAATTTCATAACGATGCAACAGACAATTTTCAAAATAATTGATCGTGAATGAAGGCATTGATGCAAGTGCCCAACATATGCAGAATATATTGTCTACACCCGCTCCATTTGAGGACACGCTCTATGGAGATGGCAACAAGCACACATTGATGTTGCTGCCTGTAGATACATTCAGGTTGAAATCTGAAGGTGTGTGAAGAAGAAGAAGAAGAAGAAGAAGAAGAAGAAGAAGAAGAAGAAGAAGAAGAAGAAGAAGAAGAAGAAGAAGAAGAAGAAGAAGAAGAAGAAGAAGAAGAAGAAGAAGTAGAAGAAGAAGGACTTTGTTTATAACACTAAACTGGACCTATAGCAAAACAAAAACAAAACACCAACTGTTCCTAAACGTACCAGTTCAGAAAGACAACAAAGATGCGAAATGCAAGCACCGGGTGAAGAAATATGTCTGTAATTCTCCCTTGTACCTCGTCCTTGTCGCGTCCATTGAAGGCATCTTCTGGTATATCTTTCTTGTTCGAACCGGCTATCTTATTGATGATGGCCTGAGCCTCCTGCGTGCGGCCTTTATTCATGAGCCATCTGGAAGATTCGGGCACGCACCTAGAATGGAAGAACAAATATGTGTGTGTGTATCCAACTAGAAATGAAGAACATGTGTTTGTACCCATCAAGAATAGAAGAACATGTGTTTGCACCCATCAATAATTGAAGAACATGTGTTTGTACCCATCAATAATTGAAGAACATATGTTTGTACCCATCAATAACTGAAGAACATATGTTTGTACACATCAATAATTAAAGAACAGACATGTGTCACACATTTAAATACAAAAGCCACAAACAGTCTATTTTGCACGATTTATTGCCTGGCATATTTCGCTGCATCTCGTCAGGTGCATACTGTAGAGTTATATATCAAATAAAGTGAATGTATGAATAATAATACTTTGGCTGGAATACTAAATACATTGTCACTGACATTGTTCGAATGAGGAGTTTGTTATCCCCACAGTAATCTAAAATTTAAGAGGAAATCCTTCTGTTTCCATAGCAACATATCGAATCGCCTAATCGATAATGCTTCGATGTTTAATATATTTACTAGACACTTATTACGTGAAGTAGATTGCCATTATTTCTGAACGACCGTCATCCTTACGATCGGAATCAACGCATGGTGATCTGCTGCCAAATCAACCACAGCAGATTTCGAAAATTGGACTCGGTGTGTCAGGGAGTTGCGTCACGCGTCCACTACCCCCAGGCCACAGTGCCGGTACACGCCAGGTACTTGAGACTTATGCAGAGACACACGCCTGTGTTAACGGATGACTGAGGCACAAGTGGAGGGGAAAGGTGCCAGCGGGAGATAATGCTATATGTGGGTGAACAACATCACTATATTGTCTGGGAGAATCTGAATGAATAATACAAGCTGAAAACTTAAGACAGATTGCTGGAAGCTCAAACAGTCGACCTTCCATGCGGAGGTGACACTGATATTGTTGAGGAAACTAAAGGCGATCGCTCAAGCTTCATCCATGGGAGAGAAGAACTATGCGTTCTGTCTTTATGTACTTAAACGCTGCCATTACTGTGGTTCTTCCACTGTGTCGCTTTCATCCTATCTTCTCTGGCGTCATTTCTTCACAACCATTTAATTTCCTTAGGGGTATTGATGCACCCATGCCAGTCTCCCTGGGCAAGGGGTTACACGACTTTCTCCGTTATCCCGCATACGCTCGTGAGTAATGTGACGTGCGCGAGAATTGGTAGCAGTTCTCTCCGCGTCGGTAACTTACGGCATATGTGAGCCGATCGCTCAGAAAGCAATGACAAACTACTGAGCGTAATATTGCCAAGAAATCAACAATCAGCTGAAAGATGCTGATGTTGACAGCGATGTCCTGTGGGGGATATGCGAGAAAAAAAAATTGGTGCGTCCCCTTTGGACAAAGGGGCGTAACTGGGAGGGTACCAGTCTTACCCTAGTGCGAGATCATGCAACCTAAAGACTAAATGTCATGGCAGGGCATACCAGTTCCTAAGCCTTGGTGAGCATCTGGTCTAGGAACGAAGCATCGACAGGCGGACAGTTAGAAAAACGACAACGGCGGCATCACAACAGACAAAGCAGCCTAATTACCGGACACGAAGAACTTACCACCACAAAGCCAGGAACAGGACGGCGTAGCAGGAGGCAGCCAGCTGCAGATATCTCCAGTCCCGGATGCCGTACGCCAGCAGATCCAGCAACAGCATCCCGGCGCACCAGAAGAAGTTGATGGTCACCCCCGCCACTGTCCGCCACTGTCTGCCCACCAACTCCATGCCTGAGAATATTCATTGTAACGTGAATCTGCTTGCACACACAGACAGGTTACAGACGTAAGATCGACTCCATTGTACCGGGTTTATAAGGGCCGAATGCAAGAAGGGCGTCCTGTCTGTTCAACTTTTCACATTAGGCGCATTTTCTGTGATATTCACTGGCATAGGAACGGAGAATTATGGGAACGACCCTTTGCCGTGAAGTTGGTACCACGACTAACTATATTTCGCTGCATCTCGTCAGGTGAATACTGTAGAGTTATATTTCAAATAAAGTGAATGTATGAATAATAATACTTTGGCTGGAATACTAAATACACAGTCACAGATATTGTTGGAATGTGGGGTGTGCTATCCCCATGGTAGTCTAAGATTTAACAGGAAGTCCTGTAGGGAAAGCTAATCCACATGCAAAATTTAGCCCAGCATTACTAGAAGTAGTGTGTGAATGGGCTACGCTTGAGTTCAAAGCGAGAGAGTGCAAAGAAAGAAGAGGAAGTCCTTCTGTTTGCATAGCAACTGCTGGAATCGCCTAATCGATAATGCTTCAATATGTGTGATTTACTAGACAATTATTATGTTCAGTAGTTTGCCATTACTTTCTGAACGACCGACGTCCATACAATTGGAATCAACGCCACTGCCGGCCCACCAACTCCACACCTGAAAATACTCACTGTAATGTGAGTGCTCGCAGACACAGATAGGTTAAATACGTAAGATCGACTTCATTGCACCAGGTTTGACAAGGGCCAAATGTAAGATGAGCGTGCGTACTCAGTTTGTGACCATTTGAACATAATGTGTGTTCCTTGTTTCACTCCTGGCCCGAGGAAACCTTTGCGCAAAGCACGAACTCCGTATCTCCAGCGACAATCCCCAGGAGTCGCCTACGAGACCGCACCCGTGAACTGACTAACGGAGTTTTGAATCGAACCCACTACCTTCGGAGCGCTAGGCAGCCGGCTGAACCACTTGGCCACGGTGACCCCCACGGAGACACAGACACTTGGGTGTGTTGGGTATATGGTGCTAACTTCATAGCTTTCTGTGCAGACACATCGGCACTCGCTGGCTGACCTGGTCAATATCACGTGGTCGCTTTTATTTCCCAGAACATTTCCTGATGCCCATCTCAGACAGGTCGGACCTGGCAGCCCGGATCTATTAGGAGAATCTCGCCTCGACGGTCGTTGGAACACGTGATCATCGGGCCACTAGGCACGTATCGTAGCCTCTGCCCTACCAGGTCTCCCGCGCTCACGCACACGTACACACACCCAGGCATACATACGCACAAACACACACACACGCACAAAGATGCACACACACAAACTCACACACATACACACATACACACACACATACACACACACGGTCTCCACAATTCAGCCCGCACTTTGTGCATTTATTTTAGGGCACAATGACTATCGTCTGTCAACACGGCCAGGTGCCTAGGTGTATATATATATATATATATATATGTGTGTGTGTGTGTGGTTCAGATGTCAGGCGTCTACATTAAGAGTTGGGCGTGGTTTGAGGGTGTTTAAGAACACCACCGCGGAGCAAGCACGAAACTCCGATCATCAGAAGCGGTCTCTCCTCGCCGAATGTTTCTACCCCTTTATACTATCAGGGGGCAGGGCCGCTAGGGTTATGACTCCCAGGCGTTTGCCTCCTGTGGTTCATTTGCACTTGCACCTTCGAGGCGTTTGCGTAAAGCACCTATCCCACGGGGACATCGCTATGTGTGCCTGCCCACAAGCAGTCCTGCACTTTGGGAGGCCAACATTGTGATCTCGGTGAATCTGCCAACATTATCATTACACCCGAAGGTCAGCCTGGCCGAATAGATAAGAGCGCTTGTTCTTAAACTTCCCTTGCGTTGATGCGAACGTGGCATGTTTATCCCATACACCGGTCAGTTGGACTAAACTGTTGACTTTCGTCAATTGGACGTGAATTCCAAGTACCTGTGGGTTGGCCTGATGGCGAGGGACACTGGTAATAGGGAAAGCTAACTCACATGCAAATAGCAGTCCAGCGCATTGGACATAGTGGCTAGACATGATCCAATGGACGACGTTGAAGCCACGTTGCCTTCTTCGTATCCCGTTCGCAGCTTAAGGATCTGTTCAGCCTTGAGGGTGGCGTATGCGTGCCTTAGAGGTACGACGTCCTCCTGTAGCTCGTATAGGCGTGGTTTAGAGGTTTGGCACCTGTCTCTGGCTCAAATAGGCGTGTCTTAGATGTGTGACGTCGGTCACTTACTTTAAAAAGTACTACATTAGATTCCCCTCTTTTAATGACACCTGCTATAACATGTCATCTCCCAAAAACCCTGAACGGGGTGATAAATGTATGATGCTGGAACTCACTCTGAACGAGATGAAACTTTCATGAAGCTGGAACTCACCCAGGACGAAGGCACACAGCATGATGCCCATGTTGCTGACTCCGGTCAGGAACCGGAAGACGACAAAGATGGCGTAGTTGGGGGAGAAAACCACGAGTACGGACGTCAGGATGTGCAGCAAGATGGCGATCATCAAACCCGGCTTCCTGCCTTTTCTGTAACAGACAGGACTTTGTGGTAACAGACAGGACGTTTGTGATAATAGACATGATATGTGTGGTAATAGACAGGACGTGTGGTAAGGGAAAGGACGTGCAGCGACAGAAAGGACGTGCGTTAACATACAGGAGAAGTTATAGAGAAGCTAGATCGCAGACGGCAGTTTGGGTGACACATGATGATAATGTAATTTAAAGGTTCCATGTCCCTTGCAGGACATAGCTATCAACCCCAGCTTGATATTCTAGGCAATGTTACGTTCAGTAGTTTGCCATTGCTAATTGAACGAGAAGTGAACGTGGAAATCCAGGTGACCAATGTGGGCAATGAAACTACAACCCAGGCAGTGCTGATGTCGCTGTATATATCTGTCTGTGTGTTCCCCCGTCCGTCCGTTCATCTGTCTGTCTGTCTGTCTACCTACCTGCATGTCTGTCCGTCCGTCCGTCTGTTCGTCTGTCTGTTGGTCTTCTCAGTCGTGATGATGTTTTCCAGTGCCTCTTATCTAGTAACACACCCCCTTCCTATAATTTATAGTGTTCTAGTTTCATTAGCCTCTTCCTGCCAATCGTGAGTTACTCTGGCAGTCAACGGAATTCACAACATTCGTCTCAGGAACCACCTCCGTAGCTCATATGTATATATTATATATAGAAGATGATAATCTGATTATCACGAGGAACCCCTCATCTCACAGCTACATCAGCCCTTCTAAATATAGACACACTGTAAGAGTAAACACACAAACAAACATGCAAACACTCACGCATCAGCAAAGATACCAAACAAGATGGACCCCACGAGGAACCCGGCCATGTAGACCATGTTGGCGTGAGACCTCAGGCTGGCGCGTCCACAGACCAGGTCCATCTGTGGACAGACACAGCTGTAAGGTCAAAGACCCTATACCACGCTTTAGCCGCGTGTGACATATAGTGCATTGTATTGACCAATGGGAATTCCCAATGTTTAGTGACGTCGTTCGTTACAAATAACCATCCCATAACATAACATACCATCACATAACATAACATCACATGACATCACATAACATCACATAACATAACATACCATCACATAACATAACATACCATCACACAACATAACATCACATGACATCACATAACATCACACAACATAACATACCATCACATAACATAACATCACATGACATCACATAACATCACATAACCTCGTATAGCATTGCATAATAGTACATAGTACTACACAACATAAGCATAAAAAAGTTAGGTGCATACCCTTTACAGGACGTCCCAGTTAAAACCAGCATCTTGTGCTGTTGTGATCTCTTGGCAAGTTTACGTTCAGAAGTTTTGCACCCATACCATTTCGTAAGAAACCAACACAAGACGGTTTGCTGTCAAATCGTCTGCAGCTGTGCTTCGAACGCGGGTAAGCGGAATTACGAACTGCGTTCGGAGCCGGCAACATAAGCATAACATAACATAATATAACACAACACAACGTAATATAACATAGCATCACATGTCATAACACAAAATAACACCTCATAACATTACATAACATCACATAAGATCTCATGATATCACATAACATCTTATAACATCACATAACACAACACAACGCAACATAACATCACATACCATCTCATAACATAAAATATCGCCCCATAACATCACATAACATCTCATACCATCACATAACACAACACAAAATCACATTGCATCACATAACATCACGTCACACCACATAACATCACATCACATATAATGACATAACATATCATCACATAACATCCCACAACATCACATAACATCACATAACATAACATCACATGCCATCACATAATATCACATACCCACCTGTGGGTCGTCGCTAGAGCTACGGAGATCGTGCTTTGTGCGAGCCATATGGGATAAACTCCGGTGCAATGAAGTCGACCCTGTCGACTTTTAAGCGACATTTTAGCGACCATCACATAACATTACGTACATCACGTAACACCACATAAGATCACATAACATTACGTACACAACGTAACATTATATAACATCACATCACGTAACATCACATTACATCATATATCCACCAGCACTAGCTGAACGATGTGACCAGTACCATGCCGGCACTAGCTGGGTGATGCGACCAGTACCATGCCGGCACTAGCTGGACGATGTGTCCAGTACCATGCCGGCACTAGTTGGGTGATGTGACCAGTACCATGCCGGCACTAGCTGGACGATGCGTCCAGTACCATGCCGGCACTAGCTGGGTGATGTGACCAGTACCATGCCGGTACTAGCTGGACGATGTGTCCAGTACCATGCCGGCACTAGTTGGGTGATGCGACCAGTACCATGCCGGCACTAGCTGGACGATGTGTCCAGTACCATGCCGGCACTAGTTGGGTGATGTGACCAGTACCATGCCGGCACTAGCTGGACGATGCGTCCAGTACCATGCCGGCACTAGCTGGGTGATGTGACCAGTACCATGCCGGTACTAGCTGGGTGATGTGACCAGTACCATGCCGGCACTAGCTGGGTGATGTGACCAGTACCATGCCGGCACTAGCTGGGTGATGTGACCAGTACCATGCCGGCACTAGCTGGACGATGTGTCCAGTACCATGCCGGTACTAGTTGGGTGATGTGACCAGTACCATGCCGGCACTAGCTGGACGATGTGACCTTTACCATGCCGGTACTAGCTGGGTGATGCGACAAGTACCATGCCGGTACTAGCTGGACGATGTGACCAGTACCATGCATGTACTAGCTGGGTGATGTGACCAGTACCGTGCCGACACTAGCTGGACGATGTGACCAGTACCATGCCGGCACTAGCTGGGTGATGTGACCAGTACCATGCCGGCACTAGCTGGACGATGTGACCAGTACCATGCCGGTACTAGTTGGACGATGCGACCAGTACCATGCCGGTACTAGCTGGACGATGTGACCAGTACCATGCCGGCACTAGCTGGGCGATGGGACCAGTACCATGCCGGTACTAGCTGGACGATGCGACCAGTACCATGCCGGCACTAGCTGGACGATGTGTCCAGTACCATGCCGGCAGTAGCTGGACGATGCGTCCAGTACCATGCCGGCACTAGCTGGACGATG
Source organism: Cepaea hortensis (assembly GCA_963921405.1). Taxonomy (NCBI): domain Eukaryota; kingdom Metazoa; phylum Mollusca; class Gastropoda; order Stylommatophora; family Helicidae; genus Cepaea; species Cepaea hortensis. The sequence continues at coordinate 324,062,267 of OY992876.1, read as the reverse complement.
TGTCCAGTACCATGCCGGCACTAGCTGGACGATGTGACCAGTACCATACCGGTACTAGCTGGACGATGTGACCAGTACCATGCCGGTACTAGCTGGACGATGTGACCAGTACCATGCCGGCACTAGCTGGACGATGTGACCAGTACCATGCCGGTACTAGCTGGACGATGTGTCCAGTACCATGCCGGTACTAGCTGGACGATGTGACCAGTACCATGCCGGTACTAGCTGGACGATGTGACCAGTACCATGCCGGTACTAGCTGGACGATGTGACCAGTACCATGCCGGCACTAGCTGGACGATGTGACCAGTACCATGCCGGTACTAGCTGGACGATGTGACCAGTACCATGCCGGTACTAGCTGGACGATGTGTCCAGTATGCCGGCACTAGCTGGACGATGTGTCCAGTACCATGCCGGTACTAGCTGGACGATGTGTCCAGTACCATGCCGGTACTAGCTGGACGATGTGACCAGTACCATGCCGGTACTAGCTGGACGATGTGACCAGTACCATGCCGGTACTAGCTTGACGATGTGACCAGTACCATGCCGGCACTAGCTGGACGATGTGACCAGTACCATGCCGGTACTAGCTGGACGATGTGTCCAGTACCATGCCGGTACTAGCTGGACGATGTGACCAGTACCATGCCGGTACTAGCTGGACGATGTGACCAGTACCATGCCGGTACTAGCTGGACGATGTGACCAGTACCATGCCGGCACTAGCTGGACGATGTGACCAGTACCATGCCGGTACTAGCTGGACGATGTGACCAGTACCATGCCGGTACTAGCTGGACGATGTGACCAGTACCATGCCGGTACTAGCTGGACGATGTGTCCAGTATGCCGGCACTAGCTGGACGATGCGACCAGTACCATGCCAGCACCAGCTGGATGATGCGACCAGTACCATACCGGTACTAGCTGGACGATGTGACCAGTACCATGCCGGTACTAGTTGGGTGATGTGACCAGTACCATGCCGGCACTAGCTGGACGATGCGTCCAGTACCATGCCGGCACTAGCTGGGTGATGTGACCAGTACCATGCCGGTACTAGCTGGGTGATGTGACCAGTACCATGCCGGCACTAGCTGGGTGATGTGACCAGTACCATGCCGGCACTAGCTGGGTGATGTGACCAGTACCATGCCGGCACTAGCTGGACGATGTGACCTTTACCATGCCGGTACTAGCTGGGTGATGCGACAAGTACCATGCCGGTACTAGCTGGACGATGTGACCAGTACCATGCATGTACTAGCTGGGTGATGTGACCAGTACCGTGCCGACACTAGCTGGACGATGTGACCAGTACCATGCCGGCACTAGCTGGGTGATGTGACCAGTACCATGCCGGCACTAGCTGGACGATGTGACCAGTACCATGCCGGTACTAGTTGGACGATGCGACCAGTACCATGCCGGTACTAGCTGGACGATGTGACCAGTACCATGCCGGCACTAGCTGGGCGATGGGACCAGTACCATGCCGGTACTAGCTGGACGATGCGACCAGTACCATGCCGGCACTAGCTGGACGATGTGTCCAGTACCATGCCGGCAGTAGCTGGACGATGTGTCCAGTACCATGCCGGTACTAGCTGGACGATGTGTCCAGTACCATGCCGGCACTAGTTGGGTGATGTGACCAGTACCATGCCGGCACTAGCTGGACGATGTGTCCAGTACCATGCCGGTACTAGCTGGACGATGTGTCCAGTACCATGCCGGCACTAGTTGGGTGATGCGACCAGTACCATGCCGGCACTAGCTGGACGATGTGTCCAGTACCATGCCGGCACTAGCTGGACGATGTGTCCAGTACCATGCCGGCACTAGTTGGGTGATGTGACCAGTACCAAGCCGGCACTAGCTGGACGATGCGTCCAGTACCATGCCGGCACTAGCTGGGTGATGTGACCAGTACCATGCCGGTACTAGCTGGGTGATGTGACCAGTACCATGCCGGCACTAGCTGGGTGATGTGACCAGTACCATGCCGGCACTAGCTGGGTGATGTGACCAGTACCATGCCGGCACTAGCTGGACGATGTGTCCAGTACCATGCCGGTACTAGTTGGGTGATGTGACCAGTACCATGCCGGCACTAGCTGGACGATGTGACCTTTACCATGCCGGTACTAGCTGGGTGATGCGACAAGTACCATGCCGGTACTAGCTGGACGATGTGACCAGTACCATGCATGTACTAGCTGGGTGATGTGACCAGTACCGTGCCGACACTAGCTGGACGATGTGACCAGTACCATGCCGGCACTAGCTGGGTGATGTGACCAGTACCATGCCGGCACTAGCTGGACGATGTGACCAGTACCATGCCGGTACTAGTTGGACGATGCGACCAGTACCATGCCGGTACTAGCTGGACGATGGGACCAGTACCATGCCGGTACTAGCTGGACGATTCGACCAGTACCATGCCGGCACTAGCTGGGTGATGTGACCAGTACCATGCCGGCACTAGCTGGGTGATGTGACCAGTACCATGCCGGCACTAGCTGGACGATGTGTCCAGTACCATGCCGGTACTAGTTGGGTGATGTGACCAGTACCATGCCGGCACTAGCTGGACGATGTGACCTTTACCATGCCGGTACTAGCTGGGTGATGCGACAAGTACCATGCCGGTACTAGCTGGACGATGTGACCAGTACCATGCATGTACTAGCTGGGTGATGTGACCAGTACCGTGCCGACACTAGCTGGACGATGTGACCAGTACCATGCCGGCACTAGCTGGGTGATGTGACCAGTACCATGCCGGCACTAGCTGGACGATGTGACCAGTACCATGCCGGTACTAGTTGGACGATGCGACCAGTACCATGCCGGTACTAGCTGGACGATGGGACCAGTACCATGCCGGTACTAGCTGGACGATGCGACCAGTACCATGCCGGCACTAGCTGGACGATGTGTCCAGTACCATGCCGGCAGTAGCTGGACGATGCGTCCAGTACCATGCCGGCACTAGCTGGACGATGTGTCCAGTACCATGCCGGCACTAGCTGGACGATGTGACCAGTACCATACCGGTACTAGCTGGACGATGTGACCAGTACCATGCCGGTACTAGCTGGACGATGTGACCAGTACCATGCCGGTACTAGCTGGACGATGTGTCCAGTACCATGCCGGTACTAGCTGGACGATGTGACCAGTACCATGCCGGTACTAGCTGGACGATGTGACCAGTACCATGCCGGTACTAGCTGGACGATGTGACCAGTACCATGCCGGCACTAGCTGGACGATGTGACCTTTACCATGCCGGTACTAGCTGGGTGATGCGACAAGTACCATGCCGGTACTAGCTGGACGATGTGACCAGTACCATGCATGTACTAGCTGGGTGATGTGACCAGTACCGTGCCGACACTAGCTGGACGATGTGACCAGTACCATGCCGGCACTAGCTGGGTGATGTGACCAGTACCATGCCGGCACTAGCTGGACGATGTGACCAGTACCATGCCGGTACTAGTTGGACGATGCGACCAGTACCATGCCGGTACTAGCTGGACGATGTGACCAGTACCATGCCGGCACTAGCTGGGCGATGGGACCAGTACCATGCCGGTACTAGCTGGACGATGCGACCAGTACCATGCCGGCACTAGCTGGACGATGTGTCCAGTACCATGCCGGCAGTAGCTGGACGATGCGTCCAGTACCATGCCGGCACTAGCTGGACGATGTGTCCAGTACCATGCCGGCACTAGCTGGACGATGTGACCAGTACCATACCGGTACTAGCTGGACGATGTGACCAGTACCATGCCGGTACTAGCTGGACGATGTGACCAGTACCATGCCGGCACTAGCTGGACGATGTGACCAGTACCATGCCGGTACTAGCTGGACGATGTGTCCAGTACCATGCCGGTACTAGCTGGACGATGTGACCAGTACCATGCCGGTACTAGCTGGACGATGTGACCAGTACCATGCCGGCACTAGCTGGACGATGTGACCAGTACCATGCCGGCACTAGCTGGACGATGTGACCAGTACCATGCCGGTACTAGCTGGACGATGTGACCAGTACCATGCCGGTACTAGCTGGACGATGTGTCCAGTATGCCGGCACTAGCTGGACGATGTGTCCAGTACCATGCCGGTACTAGCTGGACGATGTGTCCAGTACCATGCCGGTACTAGCTGGACGATGTGACCAGTACCATGCCGGTACTAGCTGGACGATGTGACCAGTACCATGCCGGTACTAGCTTGACGATGTGACCAGTACCATGCCGGCACTAGCTGGACGATGTGACCAGTACCATGCCGGTACTAGCTGGACGATGTGTCCAGTACCATGCCGGTACTAGCTGGACGATGTGACCAGTACCATGCCGGTACTAGCTGGACGATGTGACCAGTACCATGCCGGTACTAGCTGGACGATGTGACCAGTACCATGCCGGCACTAGCTGGACGATGTGACCAGTACCATGCCGGTACTAGCTGGACGATGTGACCAGTACCATGCCGGTACTAGCTGGACGATGTGACCAGTACCATGCCGGTACTAGCTGGACGATGTGTCCAGTATGCCGGCACTAGCTGGACGATGCGACCAGTACCATGCCAGCACCAGCTGGATGATGCGACCAGTACCATACCGGTACTAGCTGGACGATGTGACCAGTACCATGCCGGTACTAGTTGGGTGATGTGACCAGTACCATGCCGGCACTAGCTGGACGATGCGTCCAGTACCATGCCGGCACTAGCTGGGTGATGTGACCAGTACCATGCCGGTACTAGCTGGGTGATGTGACCAGTACCATGCCGGCACTAGCTGGGTGATGTGACCAGTACCATGCCGGCACTAGCTGGGTGATGTGACCAGTACCATGCCGGCACTAGCTGGACGATGTGACCTTTACCATGCCGGTACTAGCTGGGTGATGCGACAAGTACCATGCCGGTACTAGCTGGACGATGTGACCAGTACCATGCATGTACTAGCTGGGTGATGTGACCAGTACCGTGCCGACACTAGCTGGACGATGTGACCAGTACCATGCCGGCACTAGCTGGGTGATGTGACCAGTACCATGCCGGCACTAGCTGGACGATGTGACCAGTACCATGCCGGTACTAGTTGGACGATGCGACCAGTACCATGCCGGTACTAGCTGGACGATGTGACCAGTACCATGCCGGCACTAGCTGGGCGATGGGACCAGTACCATGCCGGTACTAGCTGGACGATGCGACCAGTACCATGCCGGCACTAGCTGGACGATGTGTCCAGTACCATGCCGGCAGTAGCTGGACGATGTGTCCAGTACCATGCCGGTACTAGCTGGACGATGTGTCCAGTACCATGCCGGCACTAGTTGGGTGATGTGACCAGTACCATGCCGGCACTAGCTGGACGATGTGTCCAGTACCATGCCGGTACTAGCTGGACGATGTGTCCAGTATCATGCCGGCACTAGTTGGGTGATGCGACCAGTACCATGCCGGCACTAGCTGGACGATGTGTCCAGTACCATGCCGGCACTAGCTGGACGATGTGTCCAGTACCATGCCGGCACTAGTTGGGTGATGTGACCAGTACCATGCCGGCACTAGCTGGACGATGCGTCCAGTACCATGCCGGCACTAGCTGGGTGATGTGACCAGTACCATGCCGGTACTAGCTGGGTGATGTGACCAGTACCATGCCGGCACTAGCTGGGTGATGTGACCAGTACCATGCCGGCACTAGCTGGGTGATGTGACCAGTACCATGCCGGCACTAGCTGGACGATGTGTCCAGTACCATGCCGGTACTAGTTGGGTGATGTGACCAGTACCATGCCGGCACTAGCTGGACGATGTGACCTTTACCATGCCGGTACTAGCTGGGTGATGCGACAAGTACCATGCCGGTACTAGCTGGACGATGTGACCAGTAACATGCATGTACTAGCTGGGTGATGTGACCAGTACCGTGCCGACACTAGCTGGACGATGTGACCAGTACCATGCCGGCACTAGCTGGGTGATGTGACCAGTACCATGCCGGCACTAGCTGGACGATGTGACCAGTACCATGCCGGTACTAGTTGGACGATGCGACCAGTACCATGCCGGTACTAGCTGGACGATGGGACCAGTACCATGCCGGTACTAGCTGGACGATTCGACCAGTACCATGCCGGCACTAGCTGGGTGATGTGACCAGTACCATGCCGGCACTAGCTGGGTGATGTGACCAGTACCATGCCGGCACTAGCTGGACGATGTGTCCAGTACCATGCCGGTACTAGTTGGGTGATGTGACCAGTACCATGCCGGCACTAGCTGGACGATGTGACCTTTACCATGCCGGTACTAGCTGGGTGATGCGACAAGTACCATGCCGGTACTAGCTGGACGATGTGACCAGTACCATGCATGTACTAGCTGGGTGATGTGACCAGTACCGTGCCGACACTAGCTGGACGATGTGACCAGTACCATGCCGGCACTAGCTGGGTGATGTGACCAGTACCATGCCGGCACTAGCTGGACGATGTGACCAGTACCATGCCGGTACTAGTTGGACGATGCGACCAGTACCATGCCGGTACTAGCTGGACGATGGGACCAGTACCATGCCGGTACTAGCTGGACGATGCGACCAGTACCATGCCGGCACTAGCTGGACGATGTGTCCAGTACCATGCCGGCAGTAGCTGGACGATGCGTCCAGTACCATGCCGGCACTAGCTGGACGATGTGTCCAGTACCATGCCGGCACTAGCTGGACGATGTGACCAGTACCATACCGGTACTAGCTGGACGATGTGACCAGTACCATGCCGGTACTAGCTGGACGATGTGACCAGTACCATGCCGGTACTAGCTGGACGATGTGTCCAGTACCATGCCGGTACTAGCTGGACGATGTGACCAGTACCATGCCGGTACTAGCTGGACGATGTGACCAGTACCATGCCGGTACTAGCTGGACGATGTGACCAGTACCATGCCGGCACTAGCTGGACGATGTGACCAGTACCATGCCGGTACTAGCTGGACGATGTGACCAGTACCATGCCGGTACTAGCTGGACGATGTGTCCAGTATGCCGGCACTAGCTGGACGATGTGTCCAGTACCATGCCGGTACTAGCTGGACGATGTGTCCAGTACCATGCCGGTACTAGCTGGACGATGTGACCAGTACCATGCCGGTACTAGCTGGACGATGTGACCAGTACCATGCCGGTACTAGCTTGACGATGTGACCAGTACCATGCCGGCACTAGCTGGACGATGTGACCAGTACCATGCCGGTACTAGCTGGACGATGTTTCCAGTACCATGCCGGTACTAGCTGGACGATGTGACCAGTACCATGCCGGTACTAGCTGGACGATGTGACCAGTACCATGCCGGTACTAGCTGGACGATGTGACCAGTACCATGCCGGCACTAGCTGGACGATGTGACCAGTACCATGCCGGTACTAGCTGGACGATGTGACCAGTACCATGCCGGTACTAGCTGGACGATGTGACCAGTACCATGCCGGTACTAGCTGGACGATGTGTCCAGTATGCCGGCACTAGCTGGACGATGCGACCAGTACCATGCCAGCACCAGCTGGATGATGCGACCAGTACCATACCGGTACTAGCTGGACGATGTGACCAGTACCATGCCGGTACTAGTTGGGTGATGTGACCAGTACCATGCCGGCACTAGCTGGACGATGCGTCCAGTACCATGCCGGCACTAGCTGGGTGATGTGACCAGTACCATGCCGGTACTAGCTGGGTGATGTGACCAGTACCATGCCGGCACTAGCTGGGTGATGTGACCAGTACCATGCCGGCACTAGCTGGGTGATGTGACCAGTACCATGCCGGCACTAGCTGGACGATGTGTCCAGTACCATGCCGGTACTAGTTGGGTGATGTGACCAGTACCATGCCGGCACTCGCTGGACGATGTGACCTTTACCATGCCGGTACTAGCTGGGTGATGCGACAAGTACCATGCCGGTACTAGCTGGACGATGTGACCAGTACCATGCATGTACTAGCTGGGTGATGTGACCAGTACCGTGCCGACACTAGCTGGACGATGTGACCAGTACCATGCCGGCACTAGCTGGGTGATGTGACCAGTACCATGCCGGCACTAGCTGGACGATGTGACCAGTACCATGCCGGTACTAGTTGGACGATGCGACCAGTACCATGCCGGTACTAGCTGGACGATGTGACCAGTACCATGCCGGCACTAGCTGGGCGATGGGACCAGTACCATGCCGGTACTAGCTGGACGATGCGACCAGTACCATGCCGGCACTAGCTGGACGATGTGTCCAGTACCATGCCGGTACTAGCTGGACGATGTGTCCAGTACCATGCCGGCACTAGTTGGGTGATGCGACCAGTACCATGCCGGCACTAGCTGGACGATGTGTCCAGTACCATGCCGGCACTAGTTGGGTGATGTGACCAGTACCATGCCGGCACTAGCTGGACGATGCGTCCAGTACCATGCCGGTACTAGCTGGACGATGTGTCCAGTACCATGCCGGCACTAGTTGGGTGATGTGACCAGTATCGTGCCGGCACTAGCTGGACGATGTGTCCAGTACCATGCCGGTACTAGCTGGACGATGTGTCCAGTACCATGCCGGCACTAGTTGGGTGATGCGACCAGTACCATGCCGGCACTAGCTGGACGATGTGTCCAGTACCATGCCGGCACTAGTTGGGTGATGTGACCAGTACCATGCCGGCACTAGCTGGACGATGCGTCCAGTACCATGCCGGCACTAGCTGGGTGATGTGACCAGTACCATGCCGGTACTAGCTGGGTGATGTGACCAGTACCATGCCGGCACTAGCTGGGTGATGTGACCAGTACCATGCCGGTACTAGCTGGGTGATGTGACCAGTACCATGCCGGCACTAGCTGGACGATGTGTCCAGTACCATGCCGGTACTAGTTGGGTGATGTGACCAGTACCATGCCGGCACTAGCTGGACGATGTGACCTTTACCATGCCGGTACTAGCTGGGTGATGCGACAAGTACCATGCCGGTATTAGCTGGACGATGTGACCAGTACCATGCATGTACTAGCTGGGTGATGTGACCAGTACCGTGCCGACACTAGCTGGACGATGTGACCAGTACCATGCCGGCACTAGCTGGGTGATGTGACCAGTACCATGCCGGCACTAGCTGGACGATGTGACCAGTACCATGCCGGTACTAGTTGGACGATGCGACCAGTACCATGCCGGTACTAGCTGGACGATGTGACCAGTACCATGCCGGCACTAGCTGGGCGATGGGACCAGTACCATGCCGGTACTAGCTGGACGATGCGACCAGTACCATGCCGGCACTAGCTGGACGATGTGTCCAGTACCATGCCGACAGTAGCTGGACGATGTGTCCAGTACCATGCCGGTACTAGCTGGACGATGTGTCCAGTACCATGCCGGCACTAGCTGGACGATGTGACCAGTACCATACCGGTACTAGCTGGACGATGTGACCAGTACCATGCCGGCACTAGCTGGACGATGTGACCAGTACCATACCGGTACTAGCTGGACGATGTGACCAGTACCATGCCGGTACTAGCTGGACGACGTGACCAGTACCATGCCGGCACTAGCTGGACGATGTGACCAGTACCATGCCGGTACTAGCTGGACGATGTGTCCAGTACCATGCCGGCACTAGCTGGACGATGTGACCAGTACCATGCCGGTACTAGCTGGACGATGTGACCAGTACCATGCCGGTACTAGCTGGACGATGTGACCAGTACCATGCCGGCACTAGCTGGACGATGTGACCAGTACCATGCCGGTACTAGCTGGACGATGTGACCAGTACCATGCCGGTACTAGCTGGACGATGTGTCCAGTATGCCGGCACTAGCTGGACGATGTGACCAGTACCATGCCGGTACTAGCTGGACGATGTATCCAGTATGCCGGCACTAGCTGGACGATGCGACCAGTACCATGCCGGCACCAGCTGGATGATGCGACCAGTACCATACCGGTACTAGCTGGACGATGTGACCAGTACCATGCCGGCACTAGCTGGACGATGTGACCAGTACCATGCCGGTACTAGCTGGACGATGTGTCCAGTACCATGCCGGTACTAGCTGGACGATGTGTCCAGTACCATGCCGGTACTAGCTGGACGATGTGACCAGTACCATGCCGGTACTAGCTGGACGATGTGACCAGTACCATGCCGGCACTAGCTGGACGATGTGACCAGTACCATGCCGGTACTAGCTGGACGATGTGACCAGTACCATGCCGGTACTAGCTGGACGATGTGACCAGTACCATGCCGGTACTAGCTGGACGATGTGACCAGTATGCCGGCACTAGCTGGACGATGCGACCAGTACCATGCCAGCACCAGCTGGATGATGCGACCAGTACCATACCGGTACTAGCTGGACGATGTGACCAGTACCATGCCGGTACTAGTTGGGTGATGTGACCAGTACCATGCCGGCACTAGCTGGACGATGCGTCCAGTACCATGCCGGCACTAGCTGGGTGATGTGACCAGTACCATGCCGGTACTAGCTGGGTGATGTGACCAGTACCATGCCGGCACTAGCTGGGTGATGTGACCAGTACCATGCCGGCACTAGCTGGGTGATGTGACCAGTACCATGCCGGCACTAGCTGGACGATGTGACCTTTACCATGCCGGTACTAGCTGGGTGATGCGACAAGTACCATGCCGGTACTAGCTGGACGATGTGACCAGTACCATGCATGTACTAGCTGGGTGATGTGACCAGTACCGTGCCGACACTAGCTGGACGATGTGACCAGTACCATGCCGGCACTAGCTGGGTGATGTGACCAGTACCATGCCGGCACTAGCTGGACGATGTGACCAGTACCATGCCGGTACTAGTTGGACGATGCGACCAGTACCATGCCGGTACTAGCTGGACGATGTGACCAGTACCATGCCGGCACTAGCTGGGCGATGGGACCAGTACCATGCCGGTACTAGCTGGACGATGCGACCAGTACCATGCCGGCACTAGCTGGACGATGTGTCCAGTACCATGCCGGCAGTAGCTGGACGATGTGTCCAGTACCATGCCGGTACTAGCTGGACGATGTGTCCAGTACCATGCCGGCACTAGTTGGGTGATGTGACCAGTACCATGCCGGCACTAGCTGGACGATGTGTCCAGTACCATGCCGGTACTAGCTGGACGATGTGTCCAGTACCATGCCGGCACTAGCTGGACGATGTGTCCAGTACCATGCCGGCACTAGTTGGGTGATGTGACCAGTACCATGCCGGCACTAGCTGGACGATGCGTCCAGTACCATGCCGGCACTAGCTGGGTGATGTGACCAGTACCATGCCGGCACTAGCTGGGTGATGTGACCAGTACCATGCCGGCACTAGCTGGGTGATGTGACCAGTACCATGCCGGCACTAGCTGGACGATGTGTCCAGTACCATGCCGGTACTAGTTGGGTGATGTGACCAGTACCATGCCGGCACTAGCTGGACGATGTGACCTTTACCATGCCGGTACTAGCTGGGTGATGCGACAAGTACCATGCCGGTACTAGCTGGACGATGTGACCAGTACCATGCATGTACTAGCTGGGTGATGTGACCAGTACCGTGCCGACACTAGCTGGACGATGTGACCAGTACCATGCCGGCACTAGCTGGGTGATGTGACCAGTACCATGCCGGCACTAGCTGGACGATGTGACCAGTACCATGCCGGTACTAGTTGGACGATGCGACCAGTACCATGCCGGTACTAGCTGGACGATGGGACCAGTACCATGCCGGTACTAGCTGGACGATTCGACCAGTACCATGCCGGCACTAGCTGGGTGATGTGACCAGTACCATGCCGGCACTAGCTGGGTGATGTGACCAGTACCATGCCGGCACTAGCTGGACGATGTGTCCAGTACCATGCCGGTACTAGTTGGGTGATGTGACCAGTACCATGCCGGCACTAGCTGGACGATGTGACCTTTACCATGCCGGTACTAGCTGGGTGATGCGACAAGTACCATGCCGGTACTAGCTGGACGATGTGACCAGTACCATGCATGTACTAGCTGGGTGATGTGACCAGTACCATGCCGGCACTAGCTGGACGATGTGTCCAGTACCATGCCGGCACTAGCTGGACGATGTGTCCAGTACCATGCCGGCACTAGCTGGACGATGTGACCAGTACCATACCGGTACTAGCTGGACGATGTGACCAGTACCATGCCGGTACTAGCTGGACGATGTGACCAGTACCATGCCGGCACTAGCTGGACGATGTGACCAGTACCATGCCGGTACTAGCTGGACGATGTGTCCAGTACCATGCCGGTACTAGCTGGACGATGTGACCAGTACCATGCCGGTACTAGCTGGACGATGTGACCAGTACCATGCCGGTACTAGCTGGACGATGTGACCAGTACCATGCCGGCACTAGCTGGACGATGTGACCAGTACCATGCCGGTACTAGCTGGACGATGTGACCAGTACCATGCCGGTACTAGCTGGACGATGTGTCCAGTATGCCGGCACTAGCTGGACGATGTGTCCAGTACCATGCCGGTACTAGCTGGACGATGTGTCCAGTACCATGCCGGTACTAGCTGGACGATGTGACCAGTACCATGCCGGTACTAGCTGGACGATGTGACCAGTACCATGCCGGTACTAGCTTGACGATGTGACCAGTACCATGCCGGCACTAGCTGGACGATGTGACCAGTACCATGCCGGTACTAGCTGGACGATGTTTCCAGTACCATGCCGGTACTAGCTGGACGATGTGACCAGTACCATGCCGGTACTAGCTGGACGATGTGACCAGTACCATGCCGGTACTAGCTGGACGATGTGACCAGTACCATGCCGGCACTAGCTGGACGATGTGACCAGTACCATGCCGGTACTAGCTGGACGATGTGACCAGTACCATGCCGGTACTAGCTGGACGATGTGACCAGTACCATGCCGGTACTAGCTGGACGATGTGTCCAGTATGCCGGCACTAGCTGGACGATGCGACCAGTACCATGCCAGCACCAGCTGGATGATGCGACCAGTACCATACCGGTACTAGCTGGACGATGTGACCAGTACCATGCCGGTACTAGTTGGGTGATGTGACCAGTACCATGCCGGCACTAGCTGGACGATGAGTCCAGTACCATGCCGGCACTAGCTGGGTGATGTGACCAGTACCATGCCGGTACTAGCTGGGTGATGTGACCAGTACCATGCCGGCACTAGCTGGGTGATGTGACCAGTACCATGCCGGCACTAGCTGGGTGATGTGACCAGTACCATGCCGGCACTAGCTGGACGATGTGTCCAGTACCATGCCGGTACTAGTTGGGTGATGTGACCAGTACCATGCCGGCACTAGCTGGACGATGTGACCTTTACCATGCCGGTACTAGCTGGGTGATGCGACAAGTACCATGCCGGTACTAGCTGGACGATGTGACCAGTACCATGCATGTACTAGCTGGGTGATGTGACCAGTACCGTGCCGACACTAGCTGGACGATGTGACCAGTACCATGCCGGCACTAGCTGGGTGATGTGACCAGTACCATGCCGGCACTAGCTGGACGATGTGACCAGTACCATGCCGGTACTAGTTGGACGATGCGACCAGTACCATGCCGGTACTAGCTGGACGATGTGACCAGTACCATGCCGGCACTAGCTGGGCGATGGGACCAGTACCATGCCGGTACTAGCTGGACGATGCGACCAGTACCATGCCGGCACTAGCTGGACGATGTGTCCAGTACCATGCCGGTACTAGCTGGACGATGTGTCCAGTACCATGCCGGCACTAGTTGGGTGATGCGACCAGTACCATGCCGGCACTAGCTGGACGATGTGTCCAGTACCATGCCGGCACTAGTTGGGTGATGTGACCAGTACCATGCCGGCACTAGCTGGACGATGCGTCCAGTACCATGCCGGTACTAGCTGGACGATGTGTCCAGTACCATGCCGGCACTAGTTGGGTGATGTGACCAGTACCATGCCGGCACTAGCTGGACGATGTGTCCAGTACCATGCCGGTACTAGCTGGACGATGTGTCCAGTACCATGCCGGCACTAGTTGGGTGATGCGACCAGTACCATGCCGGCACTAGCTGGACGATGTGTCCAGTACCATGCCGGCACTAGTTGGGTGATGTGACCAGTACCATGCCGGCACTAGCTGGACGATGCGTCCAGTACCATGCCGGCACTAGCTGGGTGATGTGACCAGTACCATGCCGGTACTAGCTGGGTGATGTGACCAGTACCATGCCGGTACTAGCTGGGTGATGTGACCAGTACCATGCCGGCACTAGCTGGACGATGTGTCCAGTACCATGCCGGTACTAGTTGGGTGATGTGACCAGTACCATGCCGGCACTAGCTGGACGATGTGACCTTTACCATGCCGGTACTAGCTGGGTGATGCGACAAGTACCATGCCGGTATTAGCTGGACGATGTGACCAGTACCATGCATGTACTAGCTGGGTGATGTGACCAGTACCGTGCCGACACTAGCTGGACGATGTGACCAGTACCATGCCGGCACTAGCTGGGTGATGTGACCAGTACCATGCCGGCACTAGCTGGACGATGTGACCAGTACCATGCCGGTACTAGTTGGACGATGCGACCAGTACCATGCCGGTACTAGCTGGACGATGTGACCAGTACCATGCCGGCACTAGCTGGGCGATGGGACCAGTACCATGCCGGTACTAGCTGGACGATGCGACCAGTACCATGCCGGCACTAGCTGGACGATGTGTCCAGTACCATGCCGGCAGTAGCTGGACGATGTGTCCAGTACCATGCCGGTACTAGCTGGACGATGTGTCCAGTACCATGCCGGCACTAGCTGGACGATGTGACCAGTACCATACCGGTACTAGCTGGACGATGTGACCAGTACCATGCCGGCACTAGCTGGACGATGTGACCAGTACCATACCGGTACTAGCTGGACGATGTGACCAGTACCATGCCGGTACTAGCTGGACGACGTGACCAGTACCATGCCGGCACTAGCTGGACGATGTGACCAGTACCATGCCGGTACTAGCTGGACGATGTGTCCAGTACCATGCCGGCACTAGCTGGACGATGTGACCAGTACCATGCCGGTACTAGCTGGACGATGTGACCAGTACCATGCCGGTACTAGCTGGACGATGTGACCAGTACCATGCCGGTACTAGCTGGACGATGTGACCAGTACCATGCCGGTACTAGCTGGACGATGTGACCAGTACCATGCCGGTACTAGCTGGACGATGTGTCCAGTATGCCGGCACTAGCTGGACGATGTGACCAGTACCATGCCGGTACTAGCTGGACGATGTATCCAGTATGCCGGCACTAGCTGGACGATGCGACCAGTACCATGCCGGCACCAGCTGGATGATGCGACCAGTACCATACCGGTACTAGCTGGACGATGTGACCAGTACCATGCCGGTACTAGCTGGACGATGTGTCCAGTACCATGCCGGCACTAGCTGGACGATGTGTCCAGTACCATGCCGGTACTAGCTGGACGATGTGTCCAGTACCATGCCGGTACTAGCTGGACGATGTGACCAGTACCATGCCGGTACTAGCTGGACGATGTGACCAGTACCATGCCGGTACTAGCTGGACGATGTGACCAGTACCATGCCGGCACTAGCTGGACGATGTGACCAGTACCATGCCGGTACTAGCTGGACGATGTGACCAGTACCATGCCGGTACTAGCTGGACGATGTGACCAGTACCATGCCGGTACTAGCTGGACGATGTGTCCAGTATGCCGGCACTAGCTGGACGATGCGACCAGTACCATGCCAGCACCAGCTGGATGATGCGACCAGTACCATACCGGTACTAGCTGGACGATGTGACCAGTACCATGCCGGTACTAGCTGGACGATGTGACCAGTACCATGCCGGTACTAGCTGGACGATGTGTCCAGTACCATGCCGGCACTAGCTGGACGATGTGACCAGTATGCCGGCACTAGCTGGACGATGTGACTAGTACCATGCCGGTACTAGCTGGACGATGTGACCAGTACCATGCCGGTACTAGCTGGACGATGTGACCAGTACCATGCCGGTACTAGCTGGACGATGTGACCAGTACCATGCCGGTACTAGCTGGACGATGTGACCAGTATGCCGGCAGTGTTTACTTCCCCAGACGTTGCCTGATGTCCGGTTCAGGCGGCTCCACCTGGATGCCCAGATTAGAGTTTACAATTCGCCTTGAAGCGGATCCGAATCCACGACCATCGTGAAGGCATGTCAGCATCCGGCCACTTGTCTAGCGCGACTCCCGAGCGTATTAAAACATAATAAATATATAAGTGAAACAAGGATTCAGCACAGAAAACAGAAACATATAGAACAATGGAGTCAAGAATTGATGGTTGAAAATGTTCATACATGGTTGAAATGTAAATTCGACAGAGTGAGAAATTGTGGAATGTAGGAATGAAAGGGGAAAGCAGCTAAAGAAAGCAAGGAGAGAAAAAGAGACTGACATATACAATTTAAGATAGAATACATTGACTACAAGAAAAACACAAAGAAATAAATGAAGGGAATAAGGATAGACAGACAAGTGCAAGGGAAAGATTTATAGGAAGACATGAAAAAGCATGATGATTCAATGATACAATGGAAAGGAAGACATTTACAACGATAAGAGAATAATAACAGATATATAACTAGAGAGAAACAGTCGACAACAACACTATTAACTAAATATGTCAAACAAGATTGGAACTTATGGGAAGAAAAGAAAGAAATCAGACAGACAGACAGACAGACAGAAAATGGAAGAAAATTAAAGATAGGAAGAATGTCAGACACTCAGAAAGAAAATAAGAAAGAAAATAGGAAGAAAAGTAGAACAAAAGTTAGAAATCAAGCAAACCTGAGTGGCGAAAGTGTTGTGGAAGACAGACTTGTCGTACACCCAACGATCACACGGTCCAGTGTTGAAGAGCACTTTCTCCTGACTCCGAAGATTGTTTCCGTCAGTGGTTCTTCAATTGATTAATTTATGCACTGGCTGAGAAACTAACATATTGACTGGTCAAGTGATTAAAATATTAACTGGGCATGTAAGTAAAATATTGACTTGCGACGTGATTAAAATATTGACTGGTCATGTAAATAAAATATTTGCTCTCGTGTAACTAACATATTGACTGGTCAAGTGATTACAGTATTAACTGGTCTAGTGATTAAAATATTTACTGCTCTTTTAACTAAAATTTTGACTGGCCAAGCGATTACAATATTGACTGATCAGGTTATTAAAATATTGACTGGCCACGAGATTAAAATATTGACTGGTCATGTAACTAAAATATTGACTTGTCATGTAACTAAAATATTGACTGGTCATGTAACTAAACTATTGACTGGTCATGTAATTAAAATATTGACTGGTCATGCAACTAAAATATTGACTGTTTAAGTGATTAAAATAATGACTCATCATATAACTAAAATATTGAATTGTTATGTAATTAAAATATTGATTGGTCATATAACTAAAATATTGACTGCTCAAGTGATTAAAATATTGAGTGGTCATGCACATAAAATATTTAATGGTTGTGTAACTAAAATATTGACTTATAAAGTGATTACAATATTGACTGGTCAAGTGATTACAATATTGAAGTTTCAAGTGATTAAAATATTGACTGGTCAAGTGATTAAAATATTTACTCGTCATGTAAAAAAATATTGACTCGTCAATTGACTAAAATATTGACTGGCCACGAGATTAAAATATTGAATGGTCTTCTTCTTCTTCTTCTTCTTCTTCAGCGTTCCGAGCCATTGAGGTTCTTTGCTGCAAATACAATCCGTCTCCATTCGTCTCTCTGGTGGACCTTCTCTTGCCAGTCGTTGATTCCAAGTGCTTGTAGGTCTGTACATGTATTATCTCTCCACCGCCTTCTTGGTCTACCTCGGGGTCTACGGTCATTTATTTCCTGAGTGTAAGCGAGTTTTGTTTCCCTATTATCTTCCATTCTTTCTATATGCCCCAGCCATTGTAGTCTATTAGCCTTCATGATACCAGTGATTAGCGGGGACTTAAACAGATCATAAATGTCTTTGTTACTTCTTCTTTTCCACTCTCCACTTTGTGTATCCCTAATGGGTCCAAAGATGCGTCTTAAAATTTTGTTCTCAAAGGTTTGTAACAAGGCTTCGTCTCCTTTCGTTGTACTCCAGGTTTCAGAGCCATACAGCACAACTGGTCTGATCAGTGTTTTGTATATTGTGATTTTGGTGTTACGAGATAGCGCCTTTGATTTTAGTAGATGTTGTAGTGCATAGTATATCTTATTTCCAGAGTTGATTCTAGTTTGTATTTCTTCCCTTATGATGTTGGAGCAGTTGAAGATTGTACCCAGGTATTTGTATGTTTCCGTTCTTTTAACGGTCATATTATCTATTTGTATGTGGCCAGAGTTTCTAGCCATTGCGTCTCTTGATATTACCATATATTCTGTCTTATCTTGGTTGATAACCAGCCCCATCTGTTGGGCTTTTCCCTTTAAGTGAGTCAATATTTCCAATGTCTTTTGTTCACTTTGCCCTATAATATCTATATCATCTGCATAACCAAGCAGCTTGGATGTTCCTCCAATATCACATTCCTCCTTTACCTTCCTTACAACTTTCTCTAGAGCCAGATTGAAGAGTAGCGGCGATAGTGCATCACCCTGTTTCAAGCCAGATGTTATTTGGAAGGGGTCTGATTTCCTGCCTTTATATGTTACTATATTATAAGTATCTTCCATGCGTAGTCTGGTCATGTTGATTAACTTCCTTGGTATTCCAAATTCCTGCATAGCATTCCATAGACTATTCCTATGGACACTATCATAAGCCTTTTTAAAATCCACAAAAATGTTATGGAGATCTCTTTTATATTCCCAATGTTTCTCGGCTATTTGTCGTAAGATAAATATCTGATCTATTGTTGATCTGTTTTGTCTAAAACCCGCCTGGTAGTCACCCAATATGTCTTCTGAATATGGTTTTAGTCTATTTAGTAATACTGCGGATAGTATCTTATAGCTTGTGGACAGTAGTGATATTCCTCTATAATTTCCACATTGGAACTTGTCTCCTTTCTTAAAGATAGGTATCAATAATGACTCTTTCCAGTCATGGGGTAATTCTTCTGTCCTCCAGATTTTTATTATTAGTTCGTATAGCTTTAGATGTAATGCATGGCCACCTGCCTTTATAAATTCAGCAGCAATTCCATCAGTCCCAGTTGCCTTATTGTTTTTAAGTCGTGTGATTACATATAGGATTTCTTCAAATGTAGGTTCTTCAATTTGTGGTTCGCATGTTAGAACCTCTTCCTGTGGGAAAATGTTACTTGGAGCTTCACAATTTAGTAATTCAATAAAATATTCTTTCCATGTGTTGCACATTTCCTCATTGGTATTTATCATATTCCCATTTTTGTCTTTTAAACCATATGTGTTTTGTTGGTGCCCTCGTTTCATTGACTTCAGTTCTTTAAAAAATTTTCTGGATTCATTTTTCTGGTGATTAGTTTCCATATCTTTGATTATATTACTCATATATTCTAGCTTCTGCTGTCTGACTATTTTTGTAGCCTCTTTACATTCATTTCTATAATGCTCTTCCTTTTGGATGTTATTGATGTCATTTAACCATACATGTCTGGCATTCTTCTTCCTAATGACTGCTTCTTCACATTTTTGATTGAACCATCTGTTCTTTCTATGCGTGGTTAACACACCGAGACATTCTTCTGCGGTAGACTGAATTGTATTCTTGATGTTCAACCAAGTTTGGTCAACGCTTTCCTCCAAAGGGTTTTGCAGAGTTTCAAGTTTACATTTTATTTCATCTGTAAATTTCTCTTTGACTGTAATGTCTTGCAGTTTTTCTCTGTTATATGTTGGGTGTAATCTTTGTAATTTAGTACATAAAGCTCTCTTAAGTTTTATTTTAAATTTTGCTCCAACGAGGAAGTGGTCACTGTGGCACTCAGCTCCTCTATAACTTCTGACTTGCTGTATGTTTGATGCATTTCTGTTGTTAATTAAAATGTGATCTATTTGATTATAGGTTCTCTTGTCACATGATTTCCAAGTTTGTTTGTGTATATCCTTTCTTTGTAGTCTGGTACTGCTAATCTGCAGTCCTTTGGCTTCTGCCAGGTTGATGACTCTCCATCCATTATCATTTGAAGTTGTATGTAGGCTTTCCATACCGGCCACTTTTTTATTAGTTTGCTCTCTACCTATTTTTGTATTGAAGTCTCCCAGCACAATCAGTATGTCCTGTTTGGGGGTTTCTTCTATGACCTCTTCCAGATCATTATAAAAGTCTTCTTTAATATCATCTTCTTTCTCTTCAGTAGGTGCATGTACATTAATCATTGTTATATTTTTCCATTTACCTTTTATTCGTAATTTACTTATCCTGTCATTAAAAGCTTTAAAGTTTAAAACGTTCCCCCATAACTCTTTTTTGATGACAAATCCTGTTCCTAATTCATGTTTATTTTGGGTGTTTCCTCCATATATTATAATCATTCCATTTTGCTCTAAAGTACCCTCTCCTGGCCACCTTATTTCTTGAATTGCTGTTATATCCATTTGATATTCACCCAGCTCCCGGGTTAGTTCTTCGGCCGCTCCAGCTCGATATAGTGTCCGTACATTCCATGTTCCAAATCTCAAAAGTCCTTTAACGTTCCAAGGTCGTTGTCCAGATAAGTCAGTCCGATATCGAGGCTCATGTATTTGTTTCGTAACAAAGAAAGGTTTTTACAAAGGTAGGGATGTTAACCCCACGCTTCAACCCCCAACCTGGAGGACCAGGGTGTTTCTCTTTGTCTGTTCTCTATCCTTTGACCTGTCCGGCTTGGGAGGCCCTGCTGGTAGCTACGCTACCGCCGGCATAGCTCTCAGGGTCATTGAGAAACTCAAGCTCCCCCACCACGACAAGGTGGAAACACCATCGGGGGAGATTGAATCGTCATGTAACTAAAATATTGACTGGTCATGTAACTAAAATATTGACTGGTGATGTAATTAAAATATTGACTGGTCATGCAATTAAAATATTTACTGGTTATGCAACCAAAATATTGACTGGCCATGCAACCAAAATATTGACTGGTCATGTAACTAAATTATTGATTGGTCATGTAATTAAAATATTGACTGGTCATGTAACTAAAATATTCACAGGTCAAGTGATTAAAATATTGACTGGTCATGTAAACAACATATTGCCTGGTTATGCAACCAAAATATTGATTGGTCATGCAACTTAACTATTGATTGGTCATGTAATTAAAATATTGACTGGTCATGTAATTAAAATATTGACTGGTCATGCAATCAAAATATTGACTGGTCAAGTAACTAAACTATTGACTTGTCATGTGATTAAAATATTGACTGGTCATGTAACTAAACTATTGACTGGTCATGTGATTAAAATATTGACTGGTCATGCAAACAAAATATTTACTAGTCGTGTAACTAACATATTGACTGGTCAAGTGATTAAAATATTAACTTGTCATGTAACTAAAATGTTGATTGGCCAAGTGATTAAACTATTAACTGGTGATGTAACTAGAATATTGACTGACCAAGTGATTAAACTATTAACTGGTCATATAACTAAAATATTGACTGATCGTGTAACTAAAATATTGACTGGTCAGGTGATTAAAATGTTGTCTGGTCAAGTGATTAAAATATTGACTGGTCATGTAACTAAAATCTTGACTGTTCAAGTGATCAAAATATTGAATGTTCAAGTGACTAAATTATTTACTGGTCAAGTGATTAAAATATTTACTGGTCATGTAAATAAATTATTGACTGGCCAATTAATTAAAATATTGACTGGCCAAATGATTAAAATATTGACTGGTCATGTAATTAACATATTGACTAGTCAAGTGATTAGAATATTGACTGGTCAAGTGATTAACATATTAACTGGTCATGTAACTAAAATATTGACTGGCCAAATGATTAAAATATGGACTGGTCATGTAAATAAAATATTTACTGGTCGTGTAACTAACATATTGACTGGTCAAGTGATTATAGTATTGACTGGTCAAGTGATTAACATATTAACTGGTCATGTAACTAACATATTGACTGGCCAAGTGATTAAAATATTGACTGGTCATGTAACTAAAATATTGACCGGTCATGTAACTAAAATATTGACTGTTCATGTAACTTAAATATTGACTGGTCATGTGATTAACATATTGACTGGTCAAGTAACTAACCTATTGACTGGTCATATGTCAAAGATATCGATGAGTCCAAAAAATTGAATAATCAAGTGATTAATATATTGACTTTTTGATGTCATTGATGTCTTGACAGGTCATATAACTAATACATTGACTGGTCTTCTAACTGTTATATTGACTGGTCAATAATTGATATATTTGACTAGGCAAGTAAATGAAGTAACCAGATGTGTATCTAGATAATAACCAGTCATCCAGTCATGTTCCACCCATCCTTCGTTCCACACACCTACGTTAGCAAATGATCATTTCATTCTAGTTACTATTTATTTTAGCTAATCAACAATTCATTCTATTTTTAGCAAATGATCAATTCATACTATTTATGTTTAGCAAATCATCAATTCATTCTATTTATATTAGCAAATCATCAATTCATTCTATTTATTTCATCAATTATATCTTGTCAGTCGGCGACTCAGTCTTTCTACCTGTCTGTCTGACTGTCCGTTTATTTGTTCATCAGCTTACAAACTAATTCACATGTAGTGACTGGCACTCATAGAAGTAAAAAGGAGAGACTAGAGGACACAATGGAAAACATAAAAAATGAAAAATACAGTTACCCTACCCGGACTCGAACCTGTCATCTCCAAATTATGGCAGTTCCTCGCCGAGGTTGTAAGTGTACTTCGGCGCATGACAAACTAGACACCAGTAAATGGTGTCATCATTAGCCATGTATATCATCTTCATGAACCCAAACTATGGAATATGGAAGAATTCTTATCTAACCATTGATATAGCACCATAGATCTCAGAGTCGTATATTAAACCAGCATAGGTCAAATAATAAACACATCGCACAGTGACGATGTGTCCATTATATTCAGGAACATGTAAAGAAGAGCACCGATCAATACATATAAATTTGTTTATGAGATGGCTTAGTGGTCGCAAGGTATTCCCGAACAGATATTTGTTTGTCAGTCTTTGCCCCGGCCAGCCCTAGTAAGATATTGGCACAGACACATAATTGTATGCCTACTCGTATATCTACCTGTATACCTACGTGACTGCCACCTGTATGCCTACCAGTATACCTACCTGTATACTTACCTGAGTCGCACCTGTATGTCTACCTGTACGCCTGCATGCATACCTACCTTTATACCTGCATGCATACCTATATGTATACCTATCTATATATCTACCTGTCTACCCACCTATCTACCCACCTAATTACCCACATGTCTACCCACACGTTTCCGTACCTGTCTACCCACCTGTCCACCCACCTGTCTATTCACCTGTCTACCCACCTGTCTACTCACATGTATAACAACCTGTCTATCTATCTGTCTTGTACCTGTTTACCAACCTGTCTACCTAGCCGCCTACCTACCTGTCTACCCACGTGTCTAACCACCTGTCTTCCTATCTGTCTTGTACCTGTCTACCACACCTGTCTACCCATCAGTCTACCCACCAGCCTACCCACCTGTATACCAACCTGTCTTCCCACCTGTCTACCCACCTGTCTACCCACCTATCTGTCTTTTACCTGTCTACCCAGCTGTCTACCTACCTGTCCTCCCACCTGTCTACCCACCTGTCTACCTAGCTGTCTACCTATCTGTCTACCAACCTGTCCTCCCACCTGTCTACCCACATGCCTACCCAGCAGCCTACCCACCTGTCTACCCACCTGTCTTCCCACCTGTCTACCAACCTGTCTACCTACCTGTCTACCTACCTGTCTTCCCACCTGTCTACCAACCTGTCTACCCACCTGTCTACCCACCTGTCTTCCCACCTGTCTACCAACCTGTCTACCTACCTGTCTACCTACCTGTCTACCTACCTGTCTATCTACCTGTCTACCCACCTGTTCACCAGCCTGTCCACCCACATGTCTACCTACCTCTCTACTTACCTGTCTACCTACCTAGGTAACCGTATTTTACACCGGGCAAGCTCTCGTGCTCCGGCATCTCCACTGTGACCTTCGAGGATCCAGGGCAAGGTCGCATTGATGTTTTCAAGGTGAAGATCATCTTGTATTGTGTACGTATCATTGCTCCAGCCCGGAATGGCGCATCTGCGGTGTCCGTAATACGCACATTATAATACAGTATACACGCTTTATACGCACATTATACACATAGTATACATATTGTTATAGTCCTTAAAAGGACTAGTATAGTCCTCATAAGGACTGGTATAGTCATCACAAGAACTGGTATAGTCCTCTCAAAGACTGGTGCTGAACCCATTTAGTCCCCACAAGGACTGATATAGTCCTCACAAGGACCGGTATATTCTTCTCAAGGACTGGTAAAGTCCTCACAAGGACTGGTATAGTCCACAAAAGGTCAGGTATAGTCCTCACAAGGACCGGTATAGTCCTCTCAAGGACTGTTATAGTCCTCACAAGGGCTGTTATAGTCCTCAGAAGGACTGATATGGTTCTCACAACGACAGGCATAGTCCCCACAAGGACTGGTGTTAAACCCATTTAGTCCGCCAGAGGTTGTAGGTGTACAAGAGTGGTACAAACACTTGAGAGTCGTGGTAGCGTGGTGGCTAGACGTTCGTCTGTCGTCCGGTGGTCAGGAGTTCGATTCGCATCAGGGCGGGTTGGAAGTTTCAAAACTGGCCTCGATTCCCAGGCCAACCCAGCCTAAAATAGGTACCAGGAAATGCCTTGGGGGGTAAAGGCGGCCGGTCGTTCGGTCTTCACAAATATGGACGCAGTTTGCCTTGGGCCATGGAAGAGGGACTTGTACATTTTAGAAACACAAACACACACACAAACCCACCCAACCACACACATGCACCAACAATCATCCATATACACACCCGTACACATACCCAAACCCACCCACCCACACCCACACCCATACCCACCCACCGACACACACCAATACCGACCCACCCTCACACACCCATACCCACTCACTCACTCACCCGCCCACCCCACCCACCCACACACATCCACCCACCCACACACACCCATACCCACTCATCCACACACCCATACCTACCCACACACACACCCATACCCACCAACACATATCCACCCACCATACAAACGCACATACCCACAAACCCACACCCACACACACACCTGTAATAAAGAAAGCGCCGGAGACAAGTATAAAACAGGAGTACAGGTGTGTACACACACACACGCACACACTCATACATACACACCTGTGATCGGGAGCCGCTAGGATGAAGACAGGTAGGAGAGTCTGTACGGAGACGGCCATCACCGGCAGACAGGTAAGAATATAGACCCTCACCTGATAGGGCCCCAACTCTCCCAGGTGTTCTATCAAATCGTCATACTTCATGGCCCAAGTATATTTCTGGTCCACCCTGTGTGACATATGCAAGACTGTAATATGTGAGAAATGTATCTGCTACACTCTGTGAGAAATGTATCAACCCCCACTCTGTGAGAACACTCGCTGACCCACTCTGTCAGAACACTATGACCCACTCTGTGAGAGCACTCTCTGACCCACTCTGTGAGAACACTCTCTGACACACTCTAAGAGAACACTCTCTGACCCACTCTGAGAGAACACTCTGTGACCCACTCTGTGAGAACAGTCTCTGACCTACTCTCTGAGAACACTCTCTGACCCACTCTGTGAGAATAGTCTCTGACCTACTCTGTGAGAACACTCTCTGACCCAGTCTGTGAGAACAGTCTCTGACTCACTCTGAGAGAATTCTCTGACCCAGTATGAGAGAACATTCTCTGACCCACTCTTTGAGAACACTAAGACCCATTCTGTGAGAACACTCTGTCCTACTCTGTGAGAACACTCTCTGATCCAGTCTGAGAGAACACTCTCTGACCTACTCTTAGAGAACACTATGACTCACTCTGTGAGAAGTATTTATGAGTCTTTGTGTCAACGCACACGCAAGCACCTGACAAACCGCATCTATCTGAAAACAGTAATGTTTCTACGGTATTTGATAAATAAAGAGAAACAACGACATATAGCATCGTGGATCATAGAGTTGTACATGTTTCTATGTACAAAACTGAGCTTTGGCGTCTGCTTAAATAGCAACTCGCGTGATTTCAGTTGTTTATCATAGCTACTACAATTATTTCAGCTGTGTATTACATCT
Organism: Cepaea hortensis; assembly: GCA_963921405.1. Taxonomy (NCBI): domain Eukaryota; kingdom Metazoa; phylum Mollusca; class Gastropoda; order Stylommatophora; family Helicidae; genus Cepaea; species Cepaea hortensis. The sequence continues at coordinate 324,035,730 of OY992876.1, read as the reverse complement.
ATTCATTTGATTTCAATTGTTTTTAAGCTATACAAGTGACTTTCAGTTATGTTTTTTGCTACAACTTAGGTGATTTCAGCTGTTTATCACGGTGATTCGAGTAATCTTAACTCTTTATAAGTGTGATTCAAGTGACTTCAGCTGTTTAATTCAACTTAATAAATTCAAATATTTAGGGGGCGAGATAGAATGAGGGTTATAACATCAGATAGAAAATGCTTGACAAGAGATTAATAGCAAAACAAGAAGAGCAAAATCTGTATATCAGAAAAAAAATAAAGCAAACTACCTAATGTAATACGTCACCGGCATTGAATGTTAGAAAATGATGATTGAAATGTTATGAAGAACCAGTTCTGATGTATGCAAGTGAATCATCGGACGTGAATTAACAAATTAGCAAGAGCTCGGAAGTAACGTAGATGTGGTTCCTTAGACGAATGTTGCGAATTCCTTTGACTGCCAGAGAAACTAAAAACGATTGCCTGACAGGGGCTAATGAAACTAAAGAATTACAACTGTAACACAGAGACGGTGCCCTTTGCTCATGTGGTGAGAAGAGGGGCAATAGAGGGCAGTCTTTCGACTGGAGCAGCGGGTGAGGAGAGACAGGGACAGACCTCGATAACAGATGTGATTTAGAGGTGTGCACGTTACCATAGGGCAAGGCACATCACACACACACACACACACACACACACACACACACACACACACACATGTATATATATATATATATAGAGAGAGAGAGACAGACAGACAGAGAGAGACAGAGACAGAGAGAGAGAGAGAGAGAGCGAGAGAGAGAGAAAGAGAGACAAAGAAAGAGTGACAAAGAGAACAACAGAGAGAGGTGAAGAGAAATATGGAGAGAGCGAAATAGAGAGAGAAAGAGAGAAAGAGAGAGATGGAAAGAGAGAAAGTGAGGGTAAGAGAGAGAGGGGAGAAAGAGAAAGATAGAAGGCGAGAGGGAAAGAGAAAGAGACAGAGACAACGAGAAAAAGAGCGAGAAAGGGAGAGAGAAAGAGAGAGAGAGAAAAAGAGAGAGAGAGAAGGTGAGAGAGAAAGAGAGGGAGAAAGAGAGAGAAGACGAGAGAGAAAGAGAGGGAGAAAAAGAGAGAGAAGGCGAAAGAGAAAGAGACATAGACAAAGAGAAAAAGAGAGAGAAAGGTAGGGGAAAGAGAGAGAAGGCGAAAGAGAAAAAGAGAGAGAGAAAGAAGGCGAGAGAGAAATAGGGGAAGAAATAGAGAGAGAGAGAGAATGTGAGAGAGAAAGAGGAAGAGAGGGAGAGGAGAGAAGGTGAGAGGGAAATAGAGACATAGACAAAGAGAACAAGAGAGAGAGAAAGAGTGAGAGGGAGAAAGAGAGAGAGTGTGTGAGAGAGAGAGGGAGAAAGAGAGAGAGGGGGGGGGGGGAGAAAGAGAGAAAGAAGGCGAGAGGGAAATAGAGACATATACAAAGAGAACAAGAGAGAGAGAGAGAGAGACAGAGAGATAGAGAGAGAGACAGATAGAGATAGAGAGAGAGAGAGAGAGAGAGAGAGAGAGAGAGAGAGAGCGGGACCAGTAAGAACAGCACAATACATATTGCCTACCTGTTACTGCAACAGTGTGGTCATGTTTCTACATCACCTGGACTCGGCGACCACAACTGAAACAATCCACGGTATTTGAAGAATGTCCCAGCAGCAACATTGGGCCGGCAGCAACGCCTGGGGTTCTCGCACTCTGTCAAAGGTCACCAGGTTGGTGCCACGTGGGGTGTATGAGGTCAGAGAGAATTTGTCTCATTACCTGTGTCTGTTGTCAACATTGTTGTGTCACCACAGCAGGCATGTTGGTTGGTTCTGGGATATTCATCCGGTGTGGTTCTGTCAGCAACGTTGGGCGCTGAACACCATTTCATACACACACACACGCGCGCGCGCGCGCACGCACACACACACACACACACGATCTCTCTCTCTCTCTCTCTCTCTCTCTCTCTCTCTCTCTCTCTCTCTCTCTCTCTCTCTCTCTCTCTCTTTTTCTCTCTATCTTCCGCCTTCCATCTGTCAAAAAACTGTAATTTACTGCCAATATAGTACCTTGCGGTGTATTGCAGAGGCATCTTTGAGCCTGAGGAATTAAGGCCGCCTGGCAAGTGCAGTCGCCGCAAACTGTGCAGGTTAGGATTTTCTTTTTGCCCCCGACAGGAAAACATCCCACACCTTACCGAGGATTCAAACCCGGGTTTCCTGAAGGAGAATCCGGCGTTCTAGCCACTCGGCCAGCCGCTCTTCCTCTACAATATAGGACAAATTGAGACCTCCCTGCCAGCGACCATCGCCATCAGGCTGTCACCTGCAGCCATCAGTGTCTGTCAATCCTGCAGCCATCAGTTCACATTCCCAGCAACGCTGGAATGTCGTTTTGTGAAATCTGTTGACAGCTTTTGTAACCACGGGTCGCCTTCTTGTTCTTGGTGTTCTACACACAATACTCCTTCTTCTACACCACCTTCTCCTTCTTTTTCTTCTTAAACACCTTCTCCTCCTCCTCCTCCTACTCCTCTTCCTCCTCCCCCTACTCCTCTTCCTCCTCCCCCTACTCCTCTTCCTCCTCCCCCTACTCCTCTTCCTCCTCCCCCTACTCCTCTTCCTCCTCCCCCTACTCCTCTTCCTCCTCCTCCTCCTCCTCCTCCTCCTCCTCCTTCTTCTTCTTTATCTACTTCGTCTACACCTCCACCTCCTCCATCTTATTCTTGTTGTTGTTATTCTTGGCTTCCTGCTTCCAGCACCACCTCCTCCTCTTCTTCCTCTCCTCGTCCTCCTCCTCCTTTACGCCCTTCTTCATGTCCGTCTCCACCAACATTCTACAACAGCAACCAAGGAACATAAATGAAGCACCTGGGATTATATAAACTCTTACAATCTACGATCAAAGCTATGCTGGGGGAAATACGGGGGCTTAAAATTAAAACCTTAAAAGTGTGATAGGCATCACAATTAGCGTACCATTTGTCTTGTTAGTTAGTTGCATATCATTTACAGAACGTCGCAGCCAACCTCCAACATTTGTTGGCTGTTTGTGATCTCTTGGCAAGTTCACGTTCAGTATGTTGTGAGGTCTTAGTCAGATATGACTGAGCTACCGTATGACAATAGACGGTACTACCTGCTTTCTGTTAGCGCCGAATGTAGGGCGGTACTCACAAAATCAACACCCCACATTGTTCCAACAGCTTCTGGCGAATGAGCGCAATTGGGGGTATGGAGGGCGGGGGGGGGGGGGGGGGAAGGGAATACAAGCCTTATCCTGGTGCGAGGAAATGCAACCTAACGATAATGTCATGACAGGGCATATCAGGACCTAAACCTTGGTCGGCAACTAGTCTAGGATGGACGCTCCCATGCTGACGGAGCATTGCTTTGTTGATCCAACAGCGTCTGCAGCAGTCTTGTTCCAGATGTATTGGAGTTACCTTTCCTCTGGAGTAAACTAGGCAGGCCAAGAGAGGGATCATGCTGCATGAGCAACACATGGTCTCTACAATTCAGCCCAGGCTTTGCGCTATGGAGAGGTATAACGGCATCTCCGTCTCCACCTTAAATTATAGTTATTATGTTTTTTTTAAAAGCTCAGTGTAACAAACTATCGTCTGTCAAGGCGGCAAATTGTCAGTAAAGAATGTAGAGCGATGTGTCATATGGTAGAATAACTGAAGGTCCAGCGGCCAGTAGATGACATTGCCGACACAGGTGATGCATGTGTAACCACTGGTGCTTCTGTGAAACGTAGAAACGCCATCTGGCTGAGTATCCTCAAGTAGAGTCAGGAGGATGGTTGTTGCTGAGCAGCATGGAGTCCACATGTCCTCGGTCTCAGTTATGAAGATGGTGCAGTTGCGATCAGTGCAGCTGTGTGATGGCTAGCGGGTACTCGAGCCACTACAGCTCGGTGATGGCTAGCTGGAGCTCGAGCCACTACAGCTCGGTGATGACTAGCTGGAGCTCGAGCCACTGCAGCTGTGTGATGGCTAGCGGGTACTCGAGCCACTGCAGCTGTGTGATGGCTAGCGGGTACTCGAGCCACTGCAGCTGTGTGATGGCTAGCGGGTACTCGAGTCACTGCAGCTGTGTGATGGCTAGCGGGTACTCGAGTCACTGCAGCTGTGTGATGGCTAGCGGGTACTCGAGCCACTGCAGCTGTGTGATGGCTAGCGGGTGCTCGAGCCACTGCAGCTGTGTGATGGCTAGCGGGTACTCGAGCCACTGCAGCTGTGTGATGGCTAGCGGGTACTCGAGCCACTGCAGCTGTGTGATGGCTAGCGGGTACTCGAGCCACTGCAGCTGTGTGATGGCTAGCGGGTACTCGAGCCACTGCAGCTGTGTGATGGCTAGCGGGTGCTCAAGTCACTGCAGCTGTGTGATGGCTAGCGGGTACTCGAGCCACTGCAGCTGTGTGATGGCTAGCGGGTGCTCGAGCCACTGCAGCTGTGTGATGGCTAGCGGGTACTCGAGCCACTGCAGCTGTGTGATGGCTAGCGGGTGCTCAAGTCACTGCAGCTGTGTGATGGCTAGCTGGAGCTCGAGCCACTGCAGCTGTGTGATGGCTAGCGGGTACTCGAGCCACTGCAGCTGTGTGATGGCTAGCGGGTACTCGAGCCACTGCAGCTGTGTGATGGCTAGCGGGTGCTCAGGTCACTGCAGCTGTGTGATGGCTAGCGGGTACTCGAGCCACTGCAGCTGTGTGATGGCTAGCGGGTACTCGAGCCACTGCAGCTGTGTGATGGCTAGCTGGAGCTCGAGCCACTGCAGCTGTGTGATGGCTAGCTGGAGCTCGAGCCACTGCAGCTGTGTGATGGCTAGCAGGTGCTCAAGTCACTGCAGCTGTGTGATGGCTAGCGGGTGCTCAAGTCACTGCAGCTGTGTGATGGCTAGCGGGTACTCGAGTCTCTACAGTTGTGTGATGGCTAGCTGGAGCTCGAGCCACTGCAGCTGTGTGATGGCTAGCGGGTACTCGAGCCACTGCAGCTGTGTGATGGCTAGCTGGAGCTCGAGCCACTGCAGCTGTGTGATGGCTAGCGGGTGCTCTAGTCTCTACAGTTGTGTGATGGCTAGCGGGTGCTCAAGTCACTGCAGCTATGTGATGGCTAGCGGGTGCTCAAATCACTGCAGCTGTGTGATGGCTTGCGGGTACTTGAGTCTCTACAGCTGTGTGATGGCTAGCGGGTGCTCTAGTCTCTACAGTTGTGTGATGACTAGCGGGTACTCGAGCCACTGCAGCTGTGTGATGGCTAGCTGGAGCTCGAGCCACTGCAGCTGTGTTATGGCTAGCGGGTACTCAAGCCACTGCAGCTGTGTGATGGCTAGCGGGTACTCGAGCCACTGCAGCTGTGTGATGGCTAGCGGGTGCTCAAGTCACTGCAGCTGTGTGATGGCTAGCGTGTACTCGAGCCACTGCAGCTGTGTGATGGCTAGCGGGTACTCGAGCCACTGCAGCTGTGTGATGGCTAGCTGGAGCTCGAGCCACTGCAGCTGTGTGATGGCTAGCTGGAGCTCGAGCCACTGCAGCTGTGTGATGGCTAGCTGGAGCTCAAGTCACTGCAGCTGTGTGATGGCTAGCGGGTGCTCAAGTCACTGCAGCTGTGTGATGGCTAGCGGGTACTCGAGTCTCTACAGCTGTGTGATGGCTAGCTGGAGCTCGAGCCACTGCAGCTGTGTGATGGCTAGCTGGAGCTCGAGCCACTGCAGCTGTGTGATGGCTAGCTGGAGCTCGAGCCACTGCAGCTGTGTGATGGCTAGCGGGTACTCGAGCCACTGCAGCTGTGTGATGGCTAGCTGGAGCTCGAGCCACTGCAGCTGTGTGATGGCTAGCTGGAGCTCGAGCCACTGCAGCTGTGTGATGGCTAGCGGGTACTCGAGCCACTGCAGCTGTGTGATGGCTAGCTGGAGCTCGAGCCACTGCAGCTGTGTGATGGCTAGCGGGTGCTCTAGTCACTGCAGCTGTGTGATGGCTAGCGGGTGCTCAAATTACTGCAGCTGTGTGATGGCTAGCGGGTACTCGAGTCTCTACAGCTGTGTGATGGCTAGCTAGAGCTCGAGCCACTGCAGCTGTGTGATGGCTAGCGGGTACTCGAGCCACTGCAGCTGTGTGATGGCTAGCTGGAGCTCGAGCCACTGCAGCTGTGTGATGGCTAGCGGGTATTCGAGCCACTGCAGCTGTGTGATGGCTAGCTGGAGCTCGAGCCACTGCAGCTGTGTGATGGCTAGCTAGAGCTCGAACCACTGCAGCTGTGTGATGGCTAGCGGGTGCTCAAGTCACTGCAGCTGTGTGATGGCTAGCGGGTACTCGAGTCTCTACAGTTGTGTGATTGCTAGCGGGTACTCGAGTCTCTACAGCTGTGTGCTGGCTAGCTGGAGCTCGAGCCACTGCAGCTGTGTGATGGCTAGCGGGTGCTCTAGTCTCTACAGTTGTGTGATGGCTAGCGGGTACTCGAGTCTCTACAGCTGTGTGATGGCTAGCTGGAGCTCGAGCCACTGCAGCTGTGTGATGGCTAGCTGGAGCTCGAGCCACTGCAGCTGTGTGATGGCTAGCGGGTGCTCAAGTCACTGCAGCTGTGTGATGGCTAGCGGGTACTCGAGTCTCTACAGCTGTGTGGTGGCTAGCGGGTGCTCAAGTCACTGCAGCTGTGTGATGGCTAGCTGGAGCTCGAGCCACTGCAGCTGTGTGATGGCTAGCGGGTACTCGAGTCTCTACAGCTGTGTGATGGGTAGCTGGAGCTCGAGCCACTGCAGCTGTGTGATGGCTAGCGGGTACTCGAGTCTCTACAGCTGTGTGATAGCTAGCTGGAGCTCGAGCCAGTGCAGCTGTGTGATGGCTAGCGGGTGCTCAAGTCACTGCAACTGTGTGATGGCTAGCGGGTACTCGAGTCACTGCAGCTGTGTGATGGCTAGCGGGTACTCGAGTCACTAGAGCAACCACAGTGTCTGATTCTCAGTCCGTGTTGTGTGTGTTCAAAGAGGACAGATGTGGCTATGAGTGGATACCAAGCACAGACACTTCTCTCTGAAACAATCCTTACATTAATGTACTCTCCGGGCCATGCCGGCGGGTGAGGCAACGAACGATAAGATTTGTTGTCTGAAAGAGAGGAATTAGTTGGAAAATTCATGATGGTTAAGGCAGACATTCTGAAAACTATAAGTGACCGCTACTTGAAGATACAACAACAGATGAAACGTCATATTTAAGGGGACTGGGGTCTCAATGTAAGTGCCGTTCTAGCAGTTTGGATGTCTCGTTCTCAGAACTCCTAGGTTCGTTTTCTTACTACCTCATTCTATCCACAGGTGTACTATTTTCGGAGACCTCTTGTCGTTGCTTGAGCTACGGAGTTCGTGCGCCGTTGCGACGATTTCTGCGGGAGGTTAGCTAGACTGCGGCGAGAGAGAGAGAGAGAGAGAGAGAGAGAGAGAGAGAGAGAGAGAGAGAGAGAGAGAGAGGAAGAGAGAGAGAGGGGGAGAGAGAAAGAGAGAGAGGGGGAGAGAGGGAGCGAGAAAGAGAGAGGGAGAGAGAGAGAAAGAAAGAGAGTGGGAGAGACAGAGAAAGAGAGAGAGGGGGAGAGAGAGAAAGAGAGAGAGAGAAAGAGAGAGATAGAAAGAAAGAGAGAGTGGGAGAGAGAGAGAAAGAGAGAGAGAGGGAGAGAGAGAAAGAGAGAGAGAGGGAGAGAGAGAGAAAGAGATAGAGTAAGACAGAGAGGGAGAGAGAGAGAAAGAGAGAGAGAAAGAGAGAGAGGGAGAGAGAGAAAGAGAGAGAGGGAGCGAGAAAGAGAGAGGGGGAGAAAGAAAGAGAGAGTGGGAGAGAGAGAAAGAGAGAGAGGGAGAGAGAGAAAGAGAGAGAGGGAGAGAGAGAAAGAGAGAGAGAGAGAGAAAGGGAGAGAGGGATAGAGAGAGAAAGAGAGAGAAAAATAGAGAGAGGGAGAGAGAGAAAGAGAGAGAGAGGGAGAGAGAGGGAGAGGGAGAGATGGAGAGAGATGGAGAGAGAGAAAGAGAGAGAGGAAGAGAGAGAAAGAGAGAGAGAGAGGGAGAGAGAGAAAGAGGGAGAGAGAGAGGAAGAGAGAGAGAAAGAGAGAGAGAGGGAAAGAGAGAGAGAAAGAGGGAGAGAGAGAGGAAGAGAGATAGAGAGAAAGAGAGAGAAAGAGAGAGAGAGAGGGAAAGAGAGAGAGAGAAAGAGAGAGAGAGCAGGGGCGTCACTAGGGGGGTGCTGGGGGTGCGGGCCGCACCGGGTGACACCATCAAGGGGTGACACCAAAATAAAAAAAATTGCAAATTTGACAAAGCAGACATAGCTCTGTCTAGTCGGGTTTCATAACCGTTCATTGTTAATTTTAGAAATTTTAATGTTAAATAACAAAAATTTAACTTTGTCCGAGTTTGTCGAAGTTCTTTATTTATGTTTTACCTGAAGTATTGAAGTTATATTGTTCAATTTGTTTTCTTTCTTATGTCCTTATTAACTTTTTGACTTATTTTACAAACATTACTATATGCGATTATATATGGTACAGGAACACTCGGAAGAAGACCATGGTGAAAGTCTAGAGGGGTGACACCAAGAGTTTACCGCACTGGGTGACACCAACCCCAGTGACGCCACTGAGAGAGAGAGAGAGAGTGAGAGAGAGAGAGAGAGAGAGAGAGAGAGAGAGCTAGATGGGATAAAACTATGTGCGGTGAAGTGGATCCCATTGCATTTAACCTCCATCAAAGAGAGGCGTTTGAGGGAACGGATATGACAAGTCTACAGCCAGGGTGTGACTACAGAGATCAGAATATTTATTTTACATGTGCTGAGGGACGCGAAGTAGTGATCGGTTTGACCGGAATGCTATCATGATGATTCATTGAAACCAAAAACCGAAAAAAAAAAAAAAAAAATAATTTCAAACATTCCCATGTTTACTAGTTCAAGGGAGGATAAGCATGGTTTCTTCGATCATTTCTTAACGGGTAAAATTGTGTCCCTTATTAACATTAATAAGAACTGGCTACTTGCATCAGAAGAGGACAGTTCATATTCTTTGGGCATGTCATGAGAAAGGGAAAGCTGGGGTATGTCGTCACAACATAGAAGTTTAAGAGGAGGAGAGACGGAGGGAGACAACAAGAGAGAGGTTGATGGGTATATTTGACGCCAAGGCATGGAGGAATATCGGTATCAGAAATAATTGAAGTACGCGAAATAGAAGCCAGAAGTCGGAGTGGGTTCGTCTGATGGCGAGGGACACTGGCATTAGGGAAAGCTAATCCACACACTAAATCAGTCCAGTGCGAAGTAAAAGCACGTGTAGGGAGTACGCTTGAGTGCAAAGAGAGAGAACAAAAGGGGAGGGGTGGGGGAGGAGGGAAACGTTCAGTTGTTTGCCATTTTTATTCTGATCGACCGGTACTCATACCATTGTATGAAAACCAGCGCAAGGAGGTCAGCTGCCAAATCTCCCGCAGCCATGTTTCGGACACGGTATGCAGGATTACGAAATACATTCACGACCCCTTTGCCACTGTGGTGTTAGGAAATCAATGCCCTTCGCCAATTTTATACCAGGACTTTCTTAAGGACCTGGTCGTGGAATGGCAAGACTGTTCGCCTATCACATCGTGGGGTGAGTGCTCTATCCTCGGTGCCATCCCGGTCTGCGGACGTCTTTACGGTGTTTTGGACCAGAGACCTTTATTTCTCAACCTGGGGTGGGGAGTGGGGGTGGGGGAGGCTCTCCCTGAGCACACCTGCAACAACACGGGTGCCCTATTGGAAGGAGTCGCGGTGGCGGAGTGGCTAAACACCCGGCTGTGGGCCCGGTGGGTAGGGGTTCCATCCACACTGAAGTGGCTTGGAGTTTTAAAACCCACCTGGGCGTCCAGGCGTACCCGGACTAAAATGGTTCCCAGGAAATGGCTGGGGAAGTTGAGGCGGGCGGTGTGATACTGACCACGTGACCAGCGGGTACCGATTGTGCTTTACAAATATGGCGCTAGCACCATATACCTAATGTACACTAGGGCGTGTAAACAAACAAACAAACACATAAATATACAAACACACACATAAATATACAAACACACACATAAATATACAAACACACACATAAATATACAAACACACACATAAATATACAAACACACACATAAATATACAAACACACACATAAATATACAAACACACACATAAATATACAAACACACACATAAATATACAAACAGACACATAAATATACAAACACACACATAAATATACAAACACACACATAAATATACAAACACACACATAAATATATTCCTCCGAAGTCGGAGAGTATCTGCCTGCATGGCGAGGACCCATCAATCTGCACACCAATAAGCCAGACATGGGACAATGGATACTCATGCAAACCTCAGTCTGGTATAACATCACACTGATGTTGGACAAACAGGATGTCTTCATCCGACATACAGGACTTGACGCTGGAGTTCACAGCCACCGAACGCAAGCAAGCAAGCAAGCAAGCAAATAAATATACAAATAAACACACTTGTGGAGGTGTGGGTGAATGCCCAATGTATAAGTCACTGCAGTCTGCGTGAATCTGTCAGAAAGATATTGCCTCTTTTAAGATCATGCCAATGACTGATGGCTGTGTTTTGGCAATAGAGTACTCTGTCGCTAATCTAGCCTCTCTCTCTGTGTGTGTGTGTGTGTGTGTGTGTGTGTGTGTGTGTGCGCGCGCGTGCGTGTGTGTTTGTGTGTGGTTGTGTGTGACTAGAAAACCAGCAGTTGCACTTACGCATTACTGGATAAGGCAAAACCAGCTAGTTAAGCAACCTGCCGTCCGCCATTTATCTGTGCATGCAGTTCACAATAAGAACAACCTCGGGCAGATGTAAAAGCATTCACGTGAAATCCACAGCTCATAATGTGGCTCCATGCACCAAACTCAGTAGCTGGGTGATCTAACCATGTATGTGTGTCTCCTTTCTTACATGACGATATGATGACGTTCATACTTCACCTTGCTGTCAGACCTAGGG